>JAPFBL010000243.1:0-600000 GCA_026182355.1 Hermatobates lingyangjiaoensis | reverse complement strand
TATTGTCGAATTTTCAGAGATAGAAACATTAATAACTTACTCAGTGGGTAACCTAACTACAGTTTAACGTTATTTTAGTTTTAAATATTCATTAAAATGTTATATTATCAAGTATTGTGTATGTGGATTTCATTTGTATTTAATCCATCCCTGCCTGGCAAGACGTAGCATCATATTAATTAATTAGGTGGGTTTTTTCAGGAGTTCTTTCAGCCTTCAGTACCATAACACCAAACAATTCTGGGGGAAAAAACAGCATCAACTGTTCCATTTCATTGGTTGCTATTTTTCGTTTTTGTTTTTTCTTTTTACTGCATTTATTCATGTGAGATGAGGGTCAATATACCTATCCACAAGAAGTCCGCTCAAGAGTGCTTTGGATAACTAACCAGGTACTGAAAGAACTTCCCCTTTCTCCTCTCACAGTTAATAAATTTAACTGAGTTTTAACAAGGTTTGCGATTTAAAAATTAAGTTTTAAGCATTTTTCTTTAATGTTACATAGAATTTCCTTATTAAATTCTGGTAGGAATTTCTGGGTGATACCAGCTTCTGGCTCTATTAAATTTTATGTACTATATGTTCATATCGATTACATAATTTATAATTTCAGTGTTAGTAGGCTGTTTTAAGTCTCCAGCTAGAATTGAGTAAAGCATTTAACAAAATTATTCAATATTCATTTACTTTCTGTCTACAATTAGAATTTTCTAGCAGTTATATACTAAACCTTTGAAACTAGTTGTCAGATACTCGTTAAAGATCCCTATTCCAATAAACTCAAATAAGATAAATCCTAGAACTCTTAATCATTTGAATTCACCCTCATGTGGGTGGCATATTATTAAAATGGGTGCAAAATAAGAAATTACTTTCAACCCCCTACATTCACGACAAAAGGTGATAACCAAAAAAAGGGTGGTCCTTGCAACCAATGCCTTTTTTTTTATGAACAAACTGTCAATTACAGATATTCTACCTATTTTCGTTAAAATGGCTATATCCTTTTTTTGTGTCAAATTTATACGCTATTTAATTAAAGGCTAACTGTTATTAAATCACTCTGTAATTAAACTTTTAATTACAAGCACAAACAAAAAATAGGGAGAAATTGAAATGATTTTTGTCAAGTCATTTAAAAGGATAGTTGGAAACAGAGCAAACACATAACCTTTATAAAACGTAATCCCCTATCATGAATAAATACCTCATTATAACAGACTGCACAATTAATGAATTATTTTTAATTTACTGAAACCAAAGTATAGTAATAATAGAAAAATTGATCACAAAATTTTGACAGATTTACGAGTTTTGAGGTACTCTAAGTCAATTTTAGACGTTTGTAACATTACTCTCAACGTGCAAACCACAGTCAGAAATCAGAAAAAAAAAAAGACCGTTACAAACTTTCAACCGTAACAAGCGGTTTTCGTCAGAGTCAACTCAAATCAGATCTCAAAGCTGTAGTTTGGGATTATTATGAAATAACAGTAGCTTTATTTAAAAAAACTATTTACTTTTTTTACCAACAAAAAAGGTTAGTTATGTATTAAAATACAAAAAAATGACTTATGATTTTCTTTTGAAAAGCATGTTGAAACTATACTGGTTGCACTATTTGAAGGATAGAATGGAAAATAGCTCCTTATAAGCTATACATTTTTTTGACAAAAAGGGTATTTAATTTTATTATGGTATATTTAATTTCGCTAAACCCCTCAAACTATAGGACAAAAGAATTTTTGTGGGGGAATATCTAAAAAAATTAGTATTTTTAATAGTTAGCCCTTACTCATGTTCACCCTGAAACCTTTCCATTTATCGCGCAGGTTATCTTTCATTACCAGTATATTTACTACTTTGTCAAAAATGAAAATGAGAAATCAAGTACCATGTTTCCCTAGTAATAGTCACTATAAGAAATACATAAATGAAGATACAATTCAAAATTATACAGTTAAAAAGTGAATAAATAGTTGACTCAGTAACTATACGAGTAACTTTAATGTTTAGGGGAAGTTTCGTTGATTGTAAAATATTAAAAAGGCTTAACTGAATTGTTTTGAAATACTTGTGCATTCGAGGCGATTTTGATTTAAATTCTGTGTTTTGTTCTGGGGCTTTACAAAATGGAGTTGGTTCTGCTTCAGAACAGGAAGTTCTGACTGTCCTTTCGTCTGTACAGTAATGTATATTTCCTATAGTCTACAAGTTTCGAATGTTCAGTTTTCATCTTCAGGACATGAATAACATATTGGCTGAGTTTTTTCATTTTATATAACCAAAGCAATGGCAGGGGGTTATTATTGGGGTTTTTCTTTAACTGAACAGCTCATTAATCCTGATCATGAATCCTGTGGGGTAGTCAACTTCAGAACTGACTCATGTTCTGAAGATGAATGTTGATCATTCAAATCATATCGACTATACGAAATATATTTTATGTGTAAACAAAATAACGATAATGTTACAAACTTGAGAAGCTTTTTAAGAAACAGGTATCAACCAAGTTTGGTGTTACTGTCAATAATGTATGTCTTATCGAACGACTCCTTCAAAATTTAGAAAGATACATTATAATAAATTAAATTAGTTGATTATTATTCCAATATTAATCGTTTTTTTTTCTACAGTAAAGTTGAGTGTACACTAGCCTAGATGTTATTTTTAAAGCTGTACAACATTAATTTAGGTTTATCTACGATCAGTTTTGTCATTGTCGATATGATACCATGGGCTACTAAGGGTTGGCACTACTGGGATAGCTATCTTAAGCCTGTCAGCTCAGTGTATAGGAGAAGTGATCAAGGTACCCTACTCCGAATCAGGGTTGCCACAAAACTTTATAAAACAGTAATACTCATTCATGTCAAAAGGCAATAAATTCCACCAAAAGGTAACAAATATTGAAGATTACTATAACATCGAAAATTGAGGTATTTATTATGTATTTATTCGGAGGCCAGGTTAGCTCAGTGGTTAACGTACTCGCCTCTGAACTGGTGGGTCCGGGGTTCGATACCCACCTGGTCCTCAATTTATTAATATGGAAGATGAATAAATCTTCTGAGAGGATGTTAATCAGTCGGTAACCAAGCCTATATGATGTTAGGTACTCGTTAATGGTCCCTACTTGAAATGCACTTGAGTTAGGAATAATTTAGGACTACCAATGTAGAATCACAGATCAAAGAAAAAGCCGGTAAACAGCTGACGTTATCACCCGCTAGGGGATCGGTTTAAACAATAAAAAACTTAAACTTAGGACGCCCAATGTACAATCAATTTTCATTCGGTTGCATCACAAAGGGATCTGTGTTCGGCCTATGTGTGCTTCCTTGTGGGTCAGCCACTGCAACCTACAGTGTTGTCTACTACTACTACTACTACTACTACTACTGGTGTATTTATTCTCATCTTAATTTTAGATTTAAAATTAACAACTAATAGTTAATTTTATCATCTTCTTTTTGGTTGTACTGTTTTTGTCATATTCGTCATCAGATTTGTTTCTTCTTGAATTCATTGTAGGTAAGGGATGAAACTTCGAAAGTATAAAATATGGATGGACGAAGAATAAATGCTAAATTACACAGTTTTCGTCATGAACTCGAAGAATCGAAGTAACAGAGCACACTATCAGTATTACCAACTGCTGAGCTGAAACGGGCTGAAAACCGAACAAACTATCGGTGTCCGCGGCTAAGCATGTTTGTACATATTCGTTGTGTTTATGATTTATTGTCTCGTTAGACTGATAATGGCTCAAAATATTATGTTTTGTGCCGTTATGGCTAATTTAGAATTTTTTTTCACTTTAACTACAAAGAATTTCTATTAAGAAGTGATTCTAATTTGGTTTCTACAATTAGCGGGTATGTATAACGGGATTGAGTGGTCACCCATTGGTGCCACTCCCTAACATTGCTACCCTCACAGCTAGTTTAATAGAGGAGGTGTCGGAGCCATTTTCTTTTTAATCTAGAATCTAGACCAAAAACTGTTCTAATTCATGAAATAGGGAGAAGTAACAACTTTTAGTGACGTCGTAACATAAGTACCAAAATTCACATCTACAATCAAAAAGAAACACTTTTCTGAGGTAAAATGGATAAACAAACAAAAGTCTCCACACAAATGAAGGTTGTTTTCACTGGACAAACCCGTCAGCACCACATCCTTGGTGTCTTCCTGATGATGAACACAAAGTGTTCGAAACGCGTTGTTGTTGAATAAAACTTCATTTGTGTGGAGACTTTTGTTTGTTTATCCATTTTACCTCAGAATGAGTAAATACACCTATACGGATTTCACAACTAATGATTTAGAAACACTTTTGTTACGATCGTAACAATTCTGGCAACCCTGCTCCGAACTGCCACAATGCCTGATAGAGACCAATCCTATTCTGTAAAAATCTACTAGCAGTAAAACGTGGTAATTCATATTTGTAAATCCTAATTACCGTTGATGTTTGAACAGACAGTGTAAATCTAAACAGGTTATCTTGTTTCTTCCCTTCACCTTGCCCTACATAGATTTCCTTAAAGAACAAAGTTAAAAGTCGATATCGTACATTCATACAAACTTGAAACAAGCTTTTGTAAAGTACTTCCCAGAATAAAGCATTTCCAAAATTTAGCTTTATAAGATTATAATATTTATAAAAAAAAAATTAAATTCTTTTTTTTCCTTAACTAGATGAACCTTTAGTAAGTAATTATTTTAGTCTCTTTATTCAGGCTAGGTTGCAGTGGGAGTCCTACGAGAGAACACACATAGGCCGAACTTAGACCCTTCGTGATATATACACTTATTAAATTAAGTTCTTCAATATTATTTTTTTTTCAACTTTACTTACGACGTACAAATCAATTAGTTTAGCTATTGAAGGAAAATACTTTTTAACTACTTTACTAATGTAGAAAGAGGAAACTTTGGAAGGAAGGGACATTTTTCAGAAAAGGATCCAGGCCGAGATGTTATCGTGTGGAACTGAAGATTTTCTTTTCTTGAAGATGTTTTTAAGCCATTCAAAAGTTCCCAATCACACCGACGAGACCTCACTCCCTTCACACAGAAGTTACTTCCCACATCTTCTAAAGCCAAGCAGTCAAAGGATTTCTTATAAAGATGAGCCTGAAAATTAAAACAGTTAACTTTCAACAATAGATACAAGTACTTGCCCACCTGATAAACTAACTACAGACACTAGCAGACTTATTGAAACAACATCTCCCGAAATTTACAATCCCCCAATCCCATAAAAGTTTGGATAAACTCGTAAAAGACCTCGCTATATCGAGCCTAAAAAGATATTTATTTTTTTTATTATCTCTTTTTTATAACTTCCTTATTTTTAAAAATGAGTAGATGCCATGATGGATGTCGTCACTTTTAATTAAAAGGTTTGTATATTGTTATCTATTGAAATACAGTCAGTTGAGATCTAGCATTCAGAGGTGTTGCATTGTTGTTTCTCTCCTATCATTCACACTCAGCTAAGTTACGAGTATTACAGTAATTTTACTAGTAAGCATTTGAAAACTATTGGTTCTGGTTATCTGCTATGTATATATTAATATATATACATTTGTTCCATATTAAACTGTAGACACAGAATAAAGATACGAACACACTTATAATCTCTAATTTTTGGTTGAAATTTTGATCACGGTTCAACTGAAAATTAGAGACTGTAAGTGTGTGTTTTTAATTTCTCTATGTTTCTCTACCTACATTGAACCATATATATATTAGGTGTGTTCTCTAATCGGGATTTGGTCAATTTTCTAGGATAAAAAATCAAACTTTCGTTGCCAACGTTTCGGTTTTATTTAAAACCTTTTTTCATAGGCAAAAGTAAGAATTTTTTAACTAAGAAAATGAAATTTACATTATTTAAAGGAACAACAATGTTAACCGGACCTAATAGTTAAAAAATTCTTACTTCTGCCTATGAAAAAGGTTTTAAATAAAATCGAAACGTTGGCAACGAGAGTTTGATTTTTTATCCTAGAAAATTGACCAAATCCCGATTAGAGAACACACCTATTCTATCAAACGGTCGATATATTATTGAATCTGCTATATATATATATATATATATATATATATATATATATATATTATAATATAATATATAATTAAAAGAAACGGTCCAGCGGACTTTTTTAAAATAAAATAAATTCAAAACGAAGGAAACACACAGAAAGACACAGACATAACTCACATCGATATTTCGACCATCGTCGTCATCAGGAGGTGCGAAGAGCGAAGAGTCCCGCAGGAAGACAGGGCGGTACTCAATATATATATATATATATATATATATATATATATATATATATATATATTTTATATATATATATATATATAATATATATATATATATATATATATATATAATGTAATGTGTATGGTTGATGAATTTTGGAACTAGTACATTATCAGAACTTGACAGAGAAGGTTCTCTCTTGACGATGGACGAGTTTTAAAACAGGTTGAAACGTAGGAAATGCCTGAGAGGTACTTCATGGGAGAAAAGTTCTGAATGTAGAACTTGTAAACAGAAGGTTTAAAAGAATTTATTAAGCAGGTGTTCTCTAGGTAAGTGAATATGCTGAGATATAAATTCAGGGATGGCTGTTATAGATCATAACAACCTAAACGATATCAAAGATTAAAATTTTTGCATAAACTGATAATCGACGTGATTATTCAAAATACATAGTGTATATTATTCCTCAGAAAACAAATAGGAAAATATTTCGTTCAGGTCTCATATTGTGGCCAGGTTAACTCAGTGGTTAACGTACTCGCTTCTGAACTGGTAGGTCCGGGGTTCGATACCCACAGGGTCATCGATTAATTCACGTACAAGGTGAGTAAATTTGACAAGTAATCCCTCGGAGAGGGCGTTAAACCGTCGGTCCCGAGCCTGTTCAATGTCAGGTAGTCATTAATGATTCCTACTCTAAATTCATTTGAGTTAGACAAACTTTAAGACTTCAAATGTAGAATCAACAGGTAATAATGGCCAACATTACTAAAATGGGTGAAAAATAACAAATGAGGCACAATTCCGCCCTTAGAACAACACTAAAAGGTGATGCCTTATAAATGTGGGCGTTGGAAAACAAACAAGGTTTCCTATTGATGCCATGCAATAGGCCCTTAGAGGGAGCTGTATATGCAATTGCTGTCATAGAGATAGGCCCTTATAGTGCCTACCTCTTACTTTACGTCTGACGTGTAAAGTTTTTTCATCTCGAACATGATGTAAACTTGATTATTGCAAACATGAAGGTTACTTGTTTTTGTTTTATTGTTTATGCTTCACTATTGAAGAGATTTATTTTCAATTTTACTAATAAAAAAAGCCTAAAATATACCACTGATTTGGACTTTTTAGGTCTAAATCAATAGTACCACTGATTAAGGGTGACGAGACAGATTGTGCCAGTTTAAAAGAAAACAGGTCACCGTGGGTAGGTTTTAGATTTTTAATTTCCATACTAAAACCAGTAATTAGCTTGGTCGGGGTATAAACTGACCTGATTAAAGTGAAAAAGCAAAGGAGGAATGGCGTACAATGACACTTGTGTTTCCTAATCGGCCTTGTAGACAGACTGCCATTATGGGGGCCATGTGGGTGGGCGTGGCATCCTGGGCTCAAGTAGGGCACCTATGGCCTAGCCTGCTTTCGCAACTCACCCTCTTTTTCTCCATATTCATAAACATATATATATATAGGCAGCAGATCTTCTATATATATAAAATTGGGAACAGTCCTTCATTTAAACATATTTCTTTGAAAAATTGACTATATTTTGCTAAAGTCATTTTTTTCAAAAGTTTTTCAAGGTTTCTATATATATATATATATATTATATATTTTGGTATAAATAGGCAGCAGATCCTCTTTTAAACAAGTATCATTAAAATTAACCGCAGTCTCGGCATTCACGATCTTAAGACTGAGAGATTCGATCCTACGAACTAACCTCCTGCTAACAGGGTTCAACTGGAAAAGGAGTTGGCCAAGTGACATGTAAATTAAAATCGATGACTCATGCTTAGTCATTGCTATAAATAGATTAGAAGTATAGTACAGGTTAATATAAAGAGAAGGTCAAAGGTCAATAATGAACAAGAAATAAGCGGTTAGAATAAAAGAGTTGAAAGGTCAACGGTATAACTGGACTAATAGAGAATAAATAGATTAAAAATATTAAAGTAAATGAAGGATAAAAGATTATTAAAGGACAATAAAATGTATTAAAATAATATATATATACGAGTAGCAAGCTTATAACACAGTACAGCCAGGCAGGAAAAGGATAACACTCGCTCAGAAAAATTGGTATGTATGATTTTTGATAAAGGGGAAGGAAAATGATTTTATTATATACTAAGAAGCCATAAATTCCCAGTATAATAATTCTATAAAAGACCAAAAATGTAAAATATAATTCAAAATTGTAATATTTCGTTTGAAGATTAATAAATGTAATTATCGTACTTCCTTAATTATCAATTATCTTAAAACGACATTGTTTCTTCGATGTTTATTATGTTTTTCAGAAAAAATAAAAGTATTATCCTGTTTTAAATTTGAAAATTTGACTTAAATATTCAATGTAGAAGGAGGTCAAGTAAATGATGTAAGAAATTCACTAGATATATGATCAAAAGCCATGCTCTCTGGTAGGGGATTATTTTGTATCAAGAAATGTTCACTTTGGATTTTCAAAAATATAATTACTGCTGTAATATACATATATGTATATACATATATACATATATACATAATATACATATATGTATATATGTATATGTATATACATATATGTATAAGAGATTATTGCATATACTGTGTGATGTACGAAAATAAGCTTATATATTGATAAGTCGATCAATCACTATCTGTACTACCTCAGGAATGAAAGACTAATGAACATCTCCCATTTAGATGTTTACATTATGCTTAAATGAGACGTTAAATATTATATATCCAAGAAGTTAGATATTAAGTTTACTTATAGTAAAATTGAGTGTAGGCCACTCCAGATTTTATTTATTATATTGATAACAAGATTTCACAATAAACACGTGAAATAACAATCAAATTGGGATTAAGATAAGTATCAGTTGGGATTTGATACTGACGGAGACCGCTTGTAAAGGTTCTAAGATCATAGCCTTTTTTCTGATTTCTTTTGCAGTTTGGACGTTAATTTAATATGTTACATACATATCTTATATATTATCGTTATACAACACATATTAATAGGTATAAGTATTTATACAATCTGTAAATACATTTTAATTAATAATTAATTAAATAATATTTTTCTACTCTTTTAATACGTGATAAAATAAAAAACTAAACTTCGAGGGAATATATTTTTATGTTTATTTTTTATTTTCGACTCTGAAGTGTGAATATTGTGTCTGACCTTATTGAAGCTATGAAGATATGCTAATCAATGCCTAATAGTGTAAGTATATATTATTTATATACAAAATATTTTAGATACATATAAAAAGCTGTTTAAGAAAATTAAGGTAAGGGAGAGTGTGATAGAGTGGTCCTAGGGGAATCGGAGGAAGAGTGGGGCATTAATCATCCGACTCGGCAACCCTGGCTTTTAGTTTCAACGCTTGGATGCCTAGGCTTTCGCCTCAGTCACCATTTCTTATTTAAAACTCATTAGAGTTATCAGGCATCTAAATTACTGTATTCATGTTAATTGGGAGTCCTAAATTTAAGTTTATTTAAGATTTTTGGAGTAAATATCTTTTAGTGTGACACAGGCTTGTGCCTGAGAGCTTTCTAAGGGAAGCTGTGCACAATTTCAAAAATCCGAAGATTTCCAAATTCTTAAATAAAAACTTAGAGTCGTAACCAAAAACAAAATTGCAATCTCCGTTTTTTTTGTATTTTTTTATTGTTTAACCGATCCCCTGCGGGTGATAACATTAGCCGTTTACCGGCTTTTTGGTTTGATCGGTAATTCTACAGATTCTACAGTGGGAGTCCTAACTTTTGCCTAACTCAAGGATATTTCGAGTAGCGATCATTAACGAGTACCTGAGATTATCGTACAGGCTCGAGACCGACGGTTTAACGTTCTACCGAGGACGAGGTACTCAGATTTATTCACCACCCGCGTGAATAAATCGAGAGCCAGGTGGGGATCGAACCCCCACCAATGTTATATATATACATTGTTAAAAATAAGAATGTATTTGACTAAAACTTGAGAAACTTATAAAGAAGCAAGTTTCAACCTAATATGGTCTTATTTACAATCAAAAATGTTTGTATACAGGAAGGACTGCAATATATATATATATATATACACACTTAAAATAAACAGTGACACGTAGACTGAAACATAACAAAAGACTCACTTTTCAATATTTCGACCGTAATGTCGTGAATTGAGGTGCAATTATAATATCTGTTACTACTACAAACCACCCACCCACCCACAAACAGATACCGCCCCAAAAATATCAGAAAGGCATTCGGAGGATATCATAGTGCAGGGGTTCTCAATGGGGGTGAAATTCACCCCCAGGGGTGAGTTTTGGCTTTTCAGGGGGTGAATTGTGACCATAATGATTTTACAGAGTGAGATAAGCTATTACAGATTTTTACCTCTTAATTATAGATTATAAAAAATACTATATTGATTGAATTGATATTTATCCATTAATAAATTTAATTAGCATTTAATTTATTTTATAAAATTCTATTATAAACATAATCAATGTAAAGTTATAAAAGTGTATATGCTACTTTGGAAAGAAGAGGGGGTGGGGAGAATGGCAATAGGGGTGAATGGGCCAAGGAAGGCTGAGAACTTCTGTCATAGTGCATGAGTCATTGAAATTTGAATCTGGACTTACTCATGATTAGTGTGGTTAACTCACAATAAAGTGAAAACCTAACCATTGCTACACTGTTATATTCGCCTAATAGAATCCCTTGTAATGTTATGTTATATAAGTTAAATCTTGGTTTATTACCAAATAATGAATGGATCGCAGTTACGATAACCTAATCTGGATCTGTAAAGAGACCAGGAACTGCCTGTTACAGCTGGAATCAATTGTTTTTTGAACCTGAAACAAGGAGAGTCAGTACGTTAAGGTACTGATAGGACGCTGTGAGGTCCACTGTGCTAGGTTACGTACAAAGAGGACGTGGCTCTTATAGTCTTGGTAGACAACCACCTCCTGAGGGAGCCAAACCCCTGCAAAAAAACTCTGGTCCTCTAGGTTAGAGTTTGAGTGAGGGGCTAACAACCACTTCTTATAAAAGATAGGTTGTTATAAATCAAACAAAGCCTCGGATAGGATGAAAGATCGTTTAAGACCTCAACTACGACCAACGACCAACGAATATATCCGCGCACTATAGTGCACGTCGTAACTAGCAGTTCCAGACCAGAGGCCTTCTAATGCTTGCTTACTGTGCTACTATAACTTGTAATGTCAGTAATTCATGTCAGATATAAGTTCGTCTGTGCAGTAAAGATGTCGTATTCGCGGTCATGTGGTCTTGTTGAGGTCATGGAGACCTCAACTGCACTTGAAATGGAAGTAGGTAGATTTACAATACCCATATATGACAAAGCCTTTAGTGCTAGGTATACAAATCAGTTTTTGAAATTTATCTATAAAATTGCAAAGGTTAAAAGAGTTTGGGGGTTGAGAAGCTATTCCCTTCATATGCTATTAGTAGCATATCCAAAGTGTCTCCAAATCTCCAAAGTATCTCCAAAGGGAATATTAAGTACCTTGTATTTGTAGGCGTAAGCGTTGTTAGGAAAACAGTTTTTCTTGCGGGAATGTAATAATAGTATCTCTAGAGCTATAGTCGTAATGTTCGATAAGTCGTGATGGTTGGCCGGGAGATCGCCTCTGCGAGGTCCACCTTGGGCGTATCCTAGTGGCTTGGTTCCCAATCTTAGGTTTAGGAGTACGTACTACTGGGATGCGGTGAAAGAGCTCTCACGTTAAAAAGCATCGACCAGGATTGTATTATATGCGTATCACAGCCGAATGGCCAGAAGGCGCCTTAACGCAATTCAGTTTAAGACGGCTTCGTTTGATGAATTTAATTCCATTCTTTCCTAATGGTCAGATTAGAGCGGCAGCTTTTGATATCTCGGTCCTCAGTGACTAAACCCTAATTTCTTATTAAAAGATTTACTTTTGTTAATCTTATTTTTATCATGTCTATAACTTAATTCAGTCGGAACCTACTTACATCTTAGAACATTCTATACCAAAAGACCCTTGCAAAATTGCAAACTGGCAAATAAATATATTAATAGTCGAGGACCAGCAGAAACAGTATCGACTGTCAGCGGTTACTATCTAGACAAACTATCCATATTTAATTGGTAAGCTTTGTTCTTTTTTTTAACTGAATAAATAAAAAAGAGGTGTTCGTTGTTAGGCTAAGTATATTTTTAACCACATTTATACATATACACACTTACAATAAAAGGTATTTATAAAATGAATAATAAACTCTACCAAGAATATATGTATACATAAAATTGGAAAGGGGGCTCAGAAAATGTCTTCCACCGGCACATTTATTTCCTCTCAAGAGTCCTGCTTAGATATACAGGATCAATAAATTTATGAATCGTAGGAGAATGAGATGAACGGGTTTCTCCTAGCTTTTTTTGTCCTTTTGTCGTAACTATAACATGTTTGAAGTCAAAGTCAGCAAATTTACAACTCAATGACAAGAGCGATTCTTGGAAATAGTGTGGATTGATTTATAAATTAAATTCCTTTACAGGCTATCAATTTAATTTATCATGAATAGTTAGATAGCGGATGCTTTGTGAGACCATTTCAGTTGAATTGTAATGTTGTTAAAAATCAAAAGAGACGGGACGATTGCATTTAAATGGTGCCAATAATTCGAAGTAGTTCTCCAGTGGGGTTGAATTTAAAACAAAGGAGACATTGTAAAGGGAACTATTCCTGACTTGGTGCCTTCCTTCTGGCAGAGAGGGGGAAGAAAGACAACTTACTATTATTCTCTAAAAATAGATATGTATTTAAATACTGGTACGAGGAAGAAAGACTAACTTCGAATGGTCATCTTTGCCCATTAGTTTGAAACAACTATCACCATGCAGTGACCTAGTTACACTAAGCACACAGAGAACTCCACTCAAATAGGCTTTACCTAATGATTTAGTTTCCCCATTGAAGCTATTAATGCTAAAATAACATTAGCCACTTCACAACTGACTCAACGATAAATGAATCCGAGGTAAATAGATAAACAAACAAAAGTCTCCACACAAATGGAGTCTCCATAAATTTTGTTTGTTTATCCATTTTACCTCAGAATGAGTAAATACCACACAATTACGGATTGCACAACTAATGATTTAAATGAATCAAATATTTCGTACATAAATATATCACTATTTTAAAAAATCTCAAAACATAAAATACAAAAACCACTGAAAGGAATAATTAAAACCAATAAAATCGTTAAATACTTAATCCATCCAATTTATCAATATGAAAAACGACAATGTTAAAAGCCTTATCTCTTTTTGTTGGTCACTTAATTTTCCTGTAGTTCTCTAAAAATTGTAAATTTTTACAATAAATAATTTTTTGTTTATAAATAACTCCACAAAAAAAGGTAATCCTAATGAAACTTGAACCGTTTTTCTAATCAACGCTCAATTTTTTTTTTGAGATATTTATATACAATATTAAGCACATTATCAAATATAAACTGTTTGTATGTAATAGTTATTTAGTTATAATTAAATATCAAAGCAACAAAAGTTTAATATATAACTTCATAATTTTTTATTATAAATTTGGAAAGACAAGACATATACAAGTCAGTAAAATTCACTTAAATTTGGAAAGACGATCTAAACTGGGCATACACAAACCAGTAAAATTCACCATAATTCGGAAAGACGATCCAAACTGGATGAACAAAAGTTAATAAAATTACTATAATTCGGAAAGACGATTCAAACTGGATGTACAAAAGTCAGTAAAATTCACTACAATTCGGAAACTACAATTTCCAGTGTATCTAAACTGGATACACGTCAGTAAATTCACTATAATTCGGAAAGACGATCCAAACTGTATATACACAAGTCACTAAAATTTACTACAATTTCGAAAAGACGAACAAAACTAGAGCTACACAAGTCGAATTTTCGAAAAAGTTGAATTAATAAGTTCTTCTTTACTCTGAATAAGTTACACTTCTTCATTTTTAAACGTCATAATTGTTGACATGTTTTGGTGGCGATAGTTATATTTGGATAGTTAAGAGGGTTTTTAGAAAAACTCAGTAAAATAAAGACTGCTTGTGTTAAAAGTAATAAAATCGTCTAAAAAAAACTCTCTGCTTAGATATTTTACTTCAAGTAAAATTAGTTAGATAACCAAGTCGGTTTGATGGTCCCCTTAATTAGCATTCTAATGTATTAACTGATCGTATCTATCTAATTGTATTAAGGATTTTAATATATACCCAGTAATTTTTCTGTTATCCACGCAGCTCTTATGCAATTAATTATGGGCTCTTTGGTGCTTTAGTCAAGGTTACGCACTTGCAAGGTGACAGTGCCATGGGTTATTGAACCAATTCTTTTAATAACACTTTGTTGTTTTTTTCATTCCCTAGTTCAGAGATGATCTTCTTAAAAACCTTTTTGATATGTGGGTGAAATTTTCTTCATATTTTTCCTGGTACCAGCTCGTGGGTCTCTAATGCCCATTTGCACCAGAGTTAAGTTTAAAAGTTTTTAATAGAAAATTTTTTAAGACTAAACATTTTTAAAATTCAATTGATTTAACTGGTAAATATGGCAGTGGTTTGACGAATCAAACATTTTTAGTGGTGTTAACAATTCTTAAATATTGGTGGGTTGCAAATGGAGATAAGTGTTTGAATGAACAAAGAGTAACGAAAATTACATACAAAATATATTACAATATATATATATATATATATATATATATATATATATATATATGGTATAAATCGGCAGTAAGTCTTCTTATAAGCAGATATTGTTAAAAGTAGCAGCAGCTCCTACTCTCACGGTTGTGTGCTCTGATTGGTCAATAACGTTAGTCCATTGGACCAAACAGAAAAACGCATCCTCTAAGGAAGACTATATAACCATCCATCGAGAAACGAAATTTTATCAAATGATGACCAACGTAATTATGGTCGAAAGCTCGTATTAATTGATGTCACTTGGACAATTAATGTGAAAACTCTAACTGCAAGATCAGAAAATCGCCCTAAGATCCAGGCCACCAACTCAAAAAATCGTGATAACAGAAACCGCTGTTACTTTTAACGAATATATATATATATATATATAATGAAAGGTCCGTGTGGACAATAAACAATTTAACACATAGAAAAGAACACAGAAAGACACTACAGAACTCACTTCGATATTTCGACATCATCGGGAAGAAGTGCGAAGTACTCGCGTTGAGAAGCAAACTGCTCAACTGAGTAGCAGTTTGCTTCTCAACGCGAGTACTTCGCACTTCTTCCCGATGACGACGGATGTCGAAATATCGAAGTGAGTTCTGTAGTGTCTTTCTGTGTTCTTTTCTATGTGTTAAAGTGTATATATATATATATAATAATCAAAATAACACTTGATGTAATAGATGGATTAATTTACTACAATGAAACTAATTTGGAAACAATGCTCTAGGGCCTTTTGTCAACACATCGTCAGAGAGCAAGTGATATATATATATATATATATATAAACGATAAAAAGTGACATGAAAATCAACGTCTAAACGCCGTAAGAAGTCAGAAAAATAACCAAGTTTTCTCAAGCAAAATAATCGCTCTTGTTTATAGTCAAATTCAGTTTGTTTTAGTTAAAAGATCTTAATCATTTTTACTGTGGTTTAGACGTTGATTTATGTATATACATATCAATGTCCACACTAGAATAAGAAATGAGAAAAAAGTCTATGATCTTTCAACCGTATCAAGCGGTCTTCATCAGAGTCGAATCCCAACTCAACTCTGTTTATTTTCAGATAGTTTTGTAATATTAGCTTCATATTTCATATTCATTAGTTTAACACATTTTTTAGTTAATTTCCTGTCAAGCCTATTTCTATTAGAACATTGCTATGGAAGTCTCTTTCTACAAACATAACTGAGCATAACCTTACAAAAGTGCTTTCAATATTTATATATTTTTTTGATTTTGTTAAATTTTTGCATGAAAAAAAATAAAATATGAATAAAATTATACAATTTATTTGATATTTTGTTAACATTTTTGTTTTATTTTAATATCACAAACGCATTTGTCGTCATTTGAGTAACTTTAGAACTGTAAGGATTAAACTGATGGTTACAGACAGCATTTAAATTGCTTTTGTGTCAATGCAGGTTGGAAAAAAATGCAAACGGAATATAAATTATCCATACAAATTAGAAAATCAAAATTTACCCTCGTGAACAAAAAAATTCTTGGCAAGCAATCGTAAAAATTTTGACGGGTCATTGTGATAGATCGCCATCTATAAATAAGGTTATTTATCACACATGTGAAGCTGGAAGGACTTTTTATAGAAATGATTATAGAGGGGGTTGTTTATTTATCACGATAAATCGTATCACGATGTTCGAGGATGAGTAAAAATATAGTGATACTGCTCACGAGCTATACAAGTAGTTACTGCAAGTACTCATGATTAGAGCGAAAAAGAAAGACTAAGTATTCCCACATGAGAAGGATCACACTACGCGTTTCGTACGCATAGTGTTCATCATCAAGTAACATCTGGCTCAGTAAGGCGATGTAAGCGTTTGAAACGCGTTGTGTGATTAAATCCATCTTGTGTGTCAAGACATTGGGTTTCTGTTTGTCTCCAACAATAATACTAGTGTAATAGCAACACAGTCTGTTTCTCCAACCAATCTGAAGACCGCGATTTACAGTAGTTTAAAACCTGATGACGGACTCTCTCGATATCTGCTTTAAACTTAGAAAAGAAAAAAAAAATTGAAGCAAAAATAACAGGCCTTTTTGGTGGATACTGAAAGATTTATTTTAAAAATTGTGTTGACATGTCTGCTAGAACATTGTCCTGGAGCAAAAAACATTTTATCTTATTCTAATCTTAATCTTTAAAAATATAATTTTATTAAAAAACTTTTACGTATATATATTTTTTAACAATTATTTTTGATGATAAATAAAAAATTATGACCATAAGAAAAATAACAAGTGAAAGACAAATCAAAAGTTTTAAAAATATATTTAATGAAAGCTATAGAAAATAAAGGTAGCAAAGGCAGCAATAAATTGTAAATGAAGGGAAAGATAAACACTTTAAAAATAACATTAAATGGAAAAGATATAAGGCGCCTGTAGGACTAGTGGTCTTGAGCAACCTAATATTAATCTGCTCATAAATTGGTAGAGTAAATTTCTTATTGTCATTTGGAACCTCTCGTTAAATCTGTAGCCTGTAGCTGTCATTGAAGGAAACACCGTAGTGTAAAGTAGGATGGCAAGGAGTGGATTAGAATGAAGTGTTAACGAAGGCTGTATGTCTGTCTTCCTTAAGGATGAGGCAGAGGTAAGATCTTAAGCCCCAGCCCGAACCGACCAGCCGGGATAGGTCCAAAATGTCAAATATTTGACACTTGGCCCTAAAAAGGGCCCAGTCTAGCTTCTTTAAAATTAATATATATTTATAAATTATGCATACTAAAACGATGTATGGGGTATTAAACTAAAGATTATTTGTTATAGAATAAATAATTTAGATAAAACAGATGACCGAGATTTACTTGGCTGGTAGAGAATAAACTCCAATATATACCCGATACATATCTGTATAATCAATGCTATCACAATAAGATATGGGAAAAAAAAGACTCGGTAACAAGATTTCACGTGTTTATTGTGAAATCGTGATATCTATATACATTTTTTTATACCTATATAGGTATATCGGGCTCGGGCAAGTATTAAGGGTTTTAATACCTCGGGCCCGGGTCGGGTCTGGCCGGATCAGCCTTTAATACCCGCAAGGCTGGGTCGGGTCTGACCGGGTCAGCCTTTAATACCCGCAAGGCTGGGTCGGGTCTGACCGGGTCAGCCTTTAATACCCGCAAGGCTGGGTCGGGTCTGACCGGGTCAGCCTTTAATACCCGCAAGGCTGGGTCGGGTCTGACCGGGTCAGCCTTTAATACCCGCGAGCCTGGATCGGATCCGGTGGATCAGGTTTTAATACCCACGGGCCTGGGTCGAGTCTGACCGGGTCAGCCTTTAATACCCTCGGGCCTGGGTCGGGTGAGACCGGGTTTGGCTTAAATACCCTCGAGCCTGGGTCGGGTTTGGCCGGGTCAGCCTTTAATACCCGCGGGTGGGGCCGGGTAAACCATTAATATCCTCGAGCCTGGGTCGGGTTTGGCCGGGTCAGCCTTTAATACCCGCGGGCCTGGGTCGGGTGAGGCCGGGTTTGCCTTAAATACCCTCGAGCCTGGGTCGGGTCTGGCCGGGTCAGCCATTAATACCCGCGTGCGCGGTCGGGTGGGGCCGGGTAAGCCTTTAATACCCTCGAGCCTGGGTCGGGTTTGGCCGGGTCAGCCTTTAATACCCGCGGACCTGGTCGGGTGAGGCCGGGTCTGCCTTTAATACCCGCGAGCCTGGATCGTAACTGGTGGGTCAGGTTTTAATACCTGCGGGCCTAGGTTGGGCCGGGCTGGATTTTTATGCCCGATCATACTTCTAGGAAAAGGAAATACTTCAATTATTAAGTATTATAATTATAATTAAATTATCAGACTCAATCATTTATGATCAGTTAATCGGTTCCATCAGCATATTTATATTGAATTTTAAAATACAAATAAATTGTCTTACAGATATTGTATTCTCATATATCCAAAGAACCTGCAATTTATTTGAAACCAGTGGTAAAGTCTATTTTTATCAAAGGTCTTTGTTAAGCATTGACTTAAAATAAATGGAGAATGGATGCCAAAAAGGAAGCGTCGGACGCGAGTGTTAAGGCAATAAAGTACAATGTTAATGTTGTGTGGCGTCTTGATAGAATGTCGAGTGAGCAGGGTCGCCAACCCCTGCGCTACATCCCTCTTCACTGCTGTCCTCTTCTTTTGCAACACTGTCTAGCTGGCTGACCGCACAGCCTGTGGACTGCCAACAAGTCGACACTCACCAGCTTCAAGTCTTTAATAATATTGTTACTCTTAGTAACTATAATTCTGTAAAATACTTTCTTCTTTTTTTTTTTTGCAGGAGGTTGAGGGACTGACAAAGTCAGCCCTCCGATGCTGATTCCTTCTAAGAATATCGCATCTTCCATTGATTCTACATTGGGAGTCCTAAATTTTGTTTGACTCAAGTTTATTTAGAGTACGGATCTTTAACGAGTATTTGACATCGTACAGGCACAGGACTGACCGTTTATCGTCTTTTCCAAGGGACGAAGTGCTCCAATTTATTCACCTCCCACATGAATAAATCGAGGGTCAGAGTGGGTAACGAACCCCGGATCTTCCAGTTCAGAGGCGAGCACGTTGCCACTGATTTAATATTGCTCTCCGTGTAAAATACTTCAACCTATGCACAGAACTATTACTATTATAAAACATAGATATAACTATGTGCATAATTCGCACTGTGTTATTTTTTTTAATTTGTTTCAAGATTTAAAATTATATTTGTCATTGTTGTTTTCTTACCAAATACAATATTATCTTGCATAAAGTATATTATTAAATTAATTATGAATAAAGTAAACAGTCAGTAACTTCTCAGTTTTAAGAAGTAATTGGGAACTTCAAAAAGTGCGTCTCTACACAAAAATGTCTAATTTCTTTATTTCAAAACTGATACCACTTTTGAAACACTTAGTGTTCTACTTCAGGTTCACATCCAAAAAATATACTTACCTAATCTTATATGTAAAGCTGAAGAAGAACACTAAGTATTCGAAATGCGTTGTTAGTTTCGACGTAAACCTCTTTTGTATGGAGACGTAATTTTGAAATTCCCCATCACGAGTAAATACTACACTATAACATATTGCACAAGTAATGAATTTAAAAATAAGTCGTTAAATAGTTGTTATTTGTCATCAATAACAAATCAACATTTGTTTTCATTGGATTAACAAAGACAAATCTTTTCTCTATCACACTTAATTTTTATAAAGGTCTCATTGGAACCCTAGCGTTCTTCTGGAGTTTGCAACGGCACACAGTCCTTGGGTAGTGCTAGCATTCTTAAAGCCCCATGGTAAATTCAAATCAGATCTCTTAGAATTGTCTTTGACGAATCAAATACTGACGTTATTCTCTATAATAATAATCAAATAAAGAGTTACAGGTCAATTTCTTAATTCTAAAATAAGATCAAAAGAAGTTGATATTTAATTATTTAATACGAAATACAGGTTGAGTCATCACATGTGGTGGAACCTCGTATAAACGAAATCTTAAAAAACTTAATATTAATACCATCTATTCCATTTTTCATGTTTTGGAGTGTGATATAATATAACGGAAAATGTTTTGATTGTTTGATGTTGTAGCATGTAGCATTCCCTAAACATATATTCGTCTTGAATATCGTTCTTCGTGTAGCAAATTTGCAATTTTCTTTTTCAATTTTTTTTTTAATCTCTGTATCATAACATATCATTTATGATTTTCTTAAATGATTAAATTAATTTAGGAAAAGTTGCGTTATCTATTCAAGAATGATATCAGTTTTCTTCTTCTCGGTAAGCTATGAATTCAAAAGGCTATGAACAGGAACTATTTGCATATGCTAACTTTATAGATTAAATTTTAAATCATTCAAATTTGAAGCATTTAAAACTGAAATATGAATTAATTTGGTCACTTTTTTTTTTAATAACAGTTCATGTTGTACAAGTTTTCAGTATTATGATATATACCGTCATTTTCAGAAAATAAGACATTCCCCGGAAATAAGCCCTAGTTAAAATAATGTGTAAAATATAATTCGTTAAAAATTATAACTATATTGCAAGACATGAGAGATTTGGAGCAATGATTCTACAGAAAATGAATTTAGAAGGAAAGTAGAACGTTATAACAAATTTAATAATTTATTAATATGTTACTGACGAAGATGACATGACTGTAATTGAATAAATTTAAATTTGTGTATATAAATTATTATTAAACAAACATATATTCTTCTACTTATCTACTTGAAGCCCTTCTTCCAAAACTAAGACCTAGCACGTATTTTGTAGCTAAAAAGAAAGTAAGGAAGTGTCTTATTTTTCGTAAAAGACGGTACTTATACTTGTATAAATATATATACTGTATAAATTACATAGTAGGAAATGTAAACATTGTTCTATTTAATTTTGTAATATAATAAAGCTAAATTCAAGGCTATGTACATATAACGCAGATGGTTAAAAAGAACCAAATGCCATGTCTGTGAAACGTAATTTATGTAAGAGAAGACTAACGGAATGGCTCTGCTTAGCTGTTCATGAGAATTCTGAATATTTTACTATTAGTATAGGCTGATTAGAGATCGTTTGCATTCTAACTGTTTAACGGCTGTAATATCCTGAATGTTAATCACATTTATTGTTAACTCACAGTCACTAACTATTTATGGCTATTAGAGCCATTATACTACTATATAGTAGGAGTTTGCAATCTTTGTTAGCTTGTAGTCCACTCCACTCACCCCTGGGTACATAAAAAACATAATAATGCCCCATATAAATTTTCAAAACAAATATTTGTTTTTAGTCAAATGAAAAGTGTAACTATGAAATAATTTCATTATCTTTTTAAAACAGTAATAAAATATTCTTTTATTAATATTTCGTAAAGTGTGCTGAAATAAATTGTGAAAGAATTAGTTTCGAAAATAACAAAAAAAATAAAATTTTTAAAACACTGGAACATTATAACAAACTGACTAGAATATTGGGTATAATGTTTTATAATGATTGAATATTCTAACGGGGAGTTTGATATGCTTTGATGTATTTTTAGTTATGATATCCTGATATAAGAATATAATCTTAACATGGAGCGCTAACTGCATGTCATGGACCTTAAAATACTAGTTTTCCTCATGGACCCCCAGTAATCCTCTGTGGACCCCTGGGGGTCCAAGTGGACCACTTTGGGAACCACTGCTATATACTGACTACTGTAGTGTAGTAACTAGTGACTACAAATATAAGCATGGGTTTATTTTAAATGTATACTACTCTGACTACATAAATACCAATAATATAATACATATGCAATAATTCTTTTAATATTAAAAATTTACTTTAAATTTTGAACGTTACAAATACATAGCTTTAACAAAATGGAAAATTTATTAATAATAGATTCCTGTTTCTATTTTAGTTAGATATTTCTAAAAATACTCGTATCCATTTTGATATTAATTTTAGCTCTTTTATTTTTTTTTATTTCAAATTTTAGGTTCCAATGTTTAAATCTATTATCATATTGAGTTTCCAGTTGTTTTGTTACCTTCCTCCTCCATTACTTTTATGTTAGCTTCTCAGTTTTTACTTTGCTTGCTCTCTGATGACATAACTTGAAAGGCCTCAGAGCATTTATTTCTATTGTTTTCCTTTTTCCATTGTAGTTTAAACTTCATATGTATGTATATATCAATGATCAAACCACAATAGGTAATGGGAAAACAAGACTAAGATCTTTCAACCGTAAAAAGCGGTCTTCGTCATTGTTTATTTGAAATCTTTATATATATATATAGTCGCCACTCTACCTTCTTGCGGGATTCTTCACCTCCTGATGACGGCGATGGTCGAAATATAGAAGTGGGTTATTCCTTTATCTATCTGTGTAGTACCTTGGTTTATATATATATATACCATGATAAACGACAAACGGTCCGGCAGGACAAATAACAATTAAAATAAGCAGTGACACATAAACAGAAACACAACAAAGACTCACTTTTCAATATTTCGACCGTAATGGCGGTCGTCCCCAGGAGAAGAAGTGAATTGATGGAGGGACGACAGTCAACTCATATATATATATAATTAAAGTTACAGCTAGAGAACACAAGAAAGAGGACTAACACTCACGAATCTCGATCATTTCGGCGTCTTGTTGTCTTCAGGAGAGAAGAAGAAAATAAAAAGGAGAAGGAATGAAAGAACGGAGACGTAAATGCGTCCACTGACCGATACAAACAAGCAAGGCCTTAGAGCATATTAATTAATATATATTTTTTTATTGTGGTGTTTAATTCATATATTATATCAAGAGTTATTTTTTATTATTAATTTTTATATATATACTAGCAAACCTACCCGTCTTTGACGGAATCAAAAATTCTATTATACTTGGTATTCCAAAATATAAATTATAGTATTATACTAATACTACAATTAGAAGTTATAGAATAGTAGAAAATACCATTATTAGTACAGTGCTAAACAAATGCCTCTGTATACAAAGATTAGATTTCAAGTTAGACATACACAAATCTACAATCAATGTTTCAGCTTTATATGTCTTATGGTAGCAATATTTTGTGGACAAACCGACAGACAGAAATTATTCTAAGGGTACATGTGGCTACTCTGAACTATGAAACGCAAAGAAAACTTGAAATGAGTTAGTTCTAATTAACGTGCTCCCAGTCAAAAGCTAGCACGCAAGCCACTGGGCTACTCTGGTTCCATACCTTACTTTATTACCAGTGTTTATATTACGCAAATATTAAATTAAAAAAAAATATTTTTGTTGTATTTATTTATAATACATTTGCACTACTCTCATCGGCGAGCAAGCAAGCTACTGGCTACCCTGGCTAGATCCCTTTACTTTATTACCATCTTTTATATTATCCACATTTTAAATTCAAAAAAATATTTGTTTGTTACATTTATTTATAATACATTTGCACTACTGTCATCGGCGATCACGCAAGCCACTGGGCTACTCTGGTCCCATACCTTACATTATTACCAGTGTATTTATTAAGCAAATATTAAATTAAAAAAAAGTTGACAGTTATATATAATACATAGCAAACGTACCCGTCTTTGACGGAATCAGAAGTTCCTGTTTTGTTTTATTGCCGTGTGCCTATGCCTTTTGGCTATACCACTGAGGAATCAGAAGTTCCGTCATTTTTGGTATTTCAAAATGTCATTAGAAATTATAGAATAGTAGAAAATACCATTATTACTACAGTGTTAAACAAATGCCTCCAGCTAATACACTACATTAGCTGTCTGTCCTTCAGGTTCATGGTAGAAGAAAGAGTTGAAACCTCTGACCGTTGAGCATGTAAATCACATTTGACCATGTGAGAAAAACTTGGTTTTGCTACCTTGTATTCCTGCGTTAGATGAAGTCTCCCTTTGCGACTTAGTTAACGTCATTGCGAAATAGACTCTGACCGGACTTTGCAATCATTTCAACGTAAACAGACAGTGGCTCGGAATCAATGGTATGTGAAGTATACACACAGACTCCCCAATACCACATCCAGTCATTATGTCCGCCTCTATGGCATATCTGTGTAGAGCACGAACTCAGAGTCGTGTCCCGTTGCACAGTTTTGGGGCACTCATGTTTCGTAACATGAAATTTGTTACTGCTACTAAATTGCAGCATGATTGGTGCTCTACTTTAAGTTTTTACTCATGAGCAGGCAGTCCAGGAGAAATAAATTCAGAGTCAAGAAATTCAATTAGATAATGAACTGCTTCTTCATCACTAATCCAATCTCTTTACTGACTTGTAAGTTCTTTCCTCGGCTTCATATAGCGTAAGAACTTGTTTGTTGATTTCTTATGCCTATTCATATTAAGGGCTGAGAATTGCTCGTTTACAAAACATTTATTCTCAATAGATAGTACATCCTTAACTCTGTTAAACACCATTTCAATGATGTCAAATACGCAATATATTCATATGCTCAATTGAAATTAAAATCAACTAACAATACCTACTTGCCACACCTGTGTATTTTCAAAACAAACTTGTCTGTGAAGTTAGGAAAATACAGCTAAAAGCCCCATAACTTCGCTTCTGTACTGAATTAATAATCTATTTAGAGCCCATATTTTAAGTTAGGCACACACAAATCCAGTGTCAATGTTTCAGCTCGCTATGTCTTATGGTGGCTGAGTTTACTTGTGACAAACATTTTTGCGTTAAACGTTTCACTTCTACGTTGAATTTCCAATCAATTCATAGCCTATATTTTAAGTTAGACCTACACAAATCTACTGTAAAAGTTTCAGCTTTATATGTCTTATGGTAGCTGAGTTTACCTGTGACAAAGTTTTGCGGACAAACCGACAAACCGACAAACCGACAGAAATTTTTCTAAGGGTGGATTCGGTTTCTCCAATGTATGAAACGTAAAGAAAACTTGAAATGAGTCAGTTCTAAGCAATGTACAGACAAAATCATTATTTTATTTATAAAGATATATATATTTATATATAAACTATATTCACAAAGAATACGCATATAAATGAAAACACAGAAACTCACTAGTATATTTTGATTGCTTCATCATCAGGAAGATAGATGTGAGTCGCTTCCAAGACAGGTGACGACTCAGTGAGGTCTCCGTGTAGTCAACTGATGAGGATAAAGAATACTTTACCAGATGGTGTATATTCTAATTCCTTACGATGGTTAAACAAAAGTAAGACTAAAAATCAATTGGTTGTCAATAAGTTAGATATTATGTTTAAGTAAAGTATGTTTACTTATGTTTTATGTTTACTTATAATAAAGTTGGGTGTAAGGCTACTCTTAATTGTAATTTTTCTAATGGAAAAATATGTAATTTGTTAATTAAAAACTAGAATGCAAACAGCGAGGTCTCATTTTGCGCTGGTTGCAATATTGTATTGAAGAAAGTATTTTAAGGTATGAAATCCGTCACTGAGGTTTAATAGTATTTATACAGTATATACTATTTTATACAGTATATACTATTTATACAGTATAGTATTTATACACTTATACAGTCGAAGCTATTTTTGAGGTTTAGATATTATTAATAGTTATTTTCTCTCTGCTAAGCACGAATCAGAAGTTTATACGAATGTTACGTAATTCCAAGGATCTCTGTAGTCGTAAATCTGTTTATGTTTGGAATCAAAGAAGCAATGGTAATTGAAAAAATGTTTTTGTAAGATATGTTACAGGGTCTTTCACGGTTAAATACTTCTTCGAAATACATTCAATTCAAGATTCAAACATTGCTGAATAAATTGCAAATAATATTACTAAACGATGGAAATATAATCTAAATATTTATAAGGAAACAAAATTGTTACAACTGAAACACTGTTATAAAATATTTATAAAAAAACCTTTAAAAAATACTTTTATAAACACTTTTATAAAACACTTTATATAAAACTTTATTATATAAATGAAGTTTTTTTTATATACCTAATATATTAAAAAAAATTTCATAAAAATTAAGAAAAAGAAAAAGTAATTGATCAACGACTGAACTCAATATATCAGTGAACTCAGAACTGTACTTGAACTAGTTAACTGGAACAATAATATCAGAACAATGCTTAATTAATTAATAATTAATTCTCATTGAGCTTTTATAAAGAGAAAAGAATGGGAGGACCTTTTGAGAAGAACAAAGAAGCTATTAGAAAATATATTAAATATTTAATAGTAATAGACTATGTAAATAATTTGGAAGTCTTCAGGGAATTACGAAAGATATTAAATACTTAATAGTAATAGACTATTTCAATAATTTGAGAGTCATCAAAGAATAAAATACACTTCTGATTGATAGATGCCAAGATGTTACGTTGTGTTTCCGCATGATTCAGACAATGGCCTTAAGTCAATTAGTAGCGTCTTCAGACAATATCTGACAGCGGCACCAAGCGTAAACGATGGGCTCCTTAAAATATATTAATCAATAAATTAAGTGATTTGTAATTAAAAAGAATTGCTGATCCCCATTGAATAACTAAGATATTAACAAGTAAGGTGTGATCATTATAAAATTGAAATTAATGCTGGTAAAGCCTATCATTCAGCTCAAAAGGATAATTTTTTTTTTGTAGAGAGCTCAGAGACTAATATCCTCGAGGGAATATTGCATCTCCTATTGATTCTACATTCGGAGTGCTAAATTTTGCCTAACTCAAGTGTATTTAGAGTAGGAATTTTAACGAGTACCTGACATTGTACAGGCTCGGGGCCGACAGTTTAATATCCTCTCTGAGGAACGACGTGCTCAGATTTATTCCCATCCCACGTGAATAAATCGAGGGACAAAGTGGGTATCAAAGCCCAGACCCACTAGTTCAGAAGTGAGCACGTTAACCACTGAGCTTTCCTAGTTAGTGAGCTAACCTAGCCACTTTCAGATGAACGTTCGGTGATAAGTGGTGTCATTAATGTTTGTTATGCATTTACTGTTATCATCAGAACAATTTTATTTATTGATAAAAGCTTGTTGGTTGGTTTTTTCTTGTTTATTTAAAACAACCAATTGTAGGTATTCCTCATAAGTATTATATTAGGAGAAGTATTATATTCCTCATTATATAAGGAGGAAGGTTACTTATATATTTCATTTAAGGTTACTTAAGGTCTTAAGGTTACTAAGGTCTAACAGTAACCCAAGAGTAACATGAAAAAGATTTTGGTTTATATCAATGACAAAATGTGTTTAGTGTATTTTATTCTTTGATGACTTCCAAATTAGTTCAAATAAGAAAGCTGTGACTCATTTCTTATTTGGCAGCATTTTTGTTTATTGGTGAGAAACATTTCCGGTTTGATTTTATATTTTTATGATCTTCCAGTCCTAAATATTGTCTCACTCAATTTTTTCGCGTAAAGATTTTCAGCGAGTCCCGACCACCCTTCGCTATCAGGACTGGTTAGCTTTATGCCCGCATCGAGGGGCGGAGGGCACAGTGGAAGATTCGAGCTTGCAATCTTTAGAACTGAACGTAAGCACAACTCCCGTTAGACTACACCTATCCCATTATTATTTAAAGTGACTATTACAGAATATTTGTTTCTCTCATTTACAGTAAATTACACTTACACTTAATCTTGTGTCATAAGATGATGTAAGTCCACTAATACTGCTTTTCTAGTTACAAAATATATGGTTCAATTCTTATTTAGTTTACATTTCAGTTATATGTAAACCACATTACTTGTACCAAATTTTACTTTTCTAAACTTATCAGAGTAGATATGTTTAATAGTTACGCGACCTAGTATGACAAGGTTGCGGCACGTCAACTAGTACGATGTGCACAAAATCTTCCATATTCCACAACTTTTATAAAAATCTACGAATTCAAAATCGAAGCTGAGTAACACAGAGGGTAAAGAAACACATATAATAACTCAAATTTTCGGGGAATCTGTCTTGAGGAGAAAAGAGAGAGGATGATCAAGCACGCAACGGCCAGTTATAAAAATCTAGGTGAATTAATAATATGCGAATGAACTACAAACTTTTAAGAAAGGTCAATACTTGGGAAGTAACTATGGAAGGTAGAGAAAACAATAACCATTAAATAGTTGAAATTATAAAAATGTTGAATTTAGGTAGATTATACTTTATATTATCCATAAAATTTGACTGTCATCCTTCAGTGGATGCCTTATCATTCAGACCTTTAATGTAATGCATAAACTGAAAAACTAACGAAAGAAGAATACAGCATAAACCAGCCTTTAAATTTACCATGAATGATTGAAAAATATGCTTTAAAAAGATATTAGGTACTTGATTATATTTCTTACTCAGGTGCCTATGTTGTACTTGAGTAAAAAATATAAAACTACCTTAATATCTAAAGCCAGTGGCATTGCAATTATTTTTGCCACCCGAGGAGGTCGTAAAGTTTGCCGTTGATAATTCCTTAACATTCAAAACTCCAGAACGTCCTGAAAATATTTATTGTCATGGAATTACAATCAATGATCTAATTTTAGACTGCTGTTGCTTATACTTATGCTGTTACTGTTAGACTTGTATAAAATCGTATACAATCAATGATATAATTTTAGACTGCTGTTGCTTATACTTATGCTATTACTGATAGACTCGTATACAATCGTATACAATCAATGATCTAATTTTAGACTACTGTTGCTTATACTTATGCTATTACTGATAGACTCGTATACAATCGTATACAATCAATGATCTAATTTTAGACTGCTGTTGCTTATTCTTATGCCGTTACTGTTAGACTCGTATACAATCGTATACAATCAATGATCTAATTTTAGACTGCTGTTGCTTATACTTATGCCGTTACTGTTAGACTCGTATACACTCGTATACAATCAATGATCTAATTTTAGACTACTGTTGCTTATACTTATGCTGTTACTGTTAGACTCGTATACAATCGTATACAATCAATGATCTAATTTTAGACTGCTGTTGCTTATTCTTATGCCGTTACTGTTAGACTCGTATACATATAAGTCTTCATCAAAAAAAACCAAAGACTTTTCAAAACAAAAACGTATAATTCAAATTATAAAAAAAAATATTAAATAAACTTAAATGGCTATGGAAATAATTATGTAAAAAATTTCCAACCACTTAAAAAAAAACAATTTTGATAAATGTAAAGTAAGTTTATTTTTAGTTTGCAAATATTACAGTTGAAAACCCGCTTAAAAACAGTATTACATACATAAAAAATAGCAACAATTACGACCTTAAAAACTTATTTTTATATAACATTTCAAATTTTTTGTTCTCTTTTCATTATTTTAGTTTTTTTTATTTTCTGTTTTTACGCCCTCAAAATGCCGTCCCCTGGAACATGCCCTAGTGAGACATTATAAGTAAGCCAAATCAGTGACAAAATCTTGATATTGTAGAAAAATATGCCCTGATATTTCAGAAGGGATAGCAATACAGGATGAATTCGAGGATACGAATGACATTTTTTTTATTTTTTTGAGAAATATGATCTCTAGATGATGTTTAATAAAATGTTATTTAGTTGTACTTGAACAACACCTTGATATTGTAGAAAAATAATTCCTTGACAATTGAGAAGGAAGGCAGTAGAGGATGAATTCGAGGATAGGAATGAAGTGAGCAAATATTTAGTATTCAATGTCTTACAGAGAGTTGAAGAGGAAGAGGCGAAATAAATATGTGACAGTGGGAGGGAGTGGGTGTCGGGGACTGACAATAGATCCCTTGAAAACCTGGGCTAGGATAAATTGGCCTGGGTGGGGCGGTCAGCGACCCCTGTGCCGTGACCTTGGCCACGTGCACAGCCCACGTGGCGCCCCACCTGCGCGCCCTACCGCCAAATATATCCCAGGCCCAGCTTCCTTCAACTGGCCCTTCCCCACCCCGTCAATGTAATATTCACAACTCTCATAACAACAGACCTCCTTCAATCATTCAGGGTCAATACACTTAAGTTCTCTTTCCTTTATATTCCATTAAAATAACTCGAGAATGACACAGTTAAAAAAAAAAATTTTTTTTTAAAGTTCTAGGAGATTTAAATATTTTATATAGTTTTTCCATTTGCTTCCAAGAAGAGGAGAGACAAAGGTTCATTACTATTTTAAGGCTAATTATACAACAAACGGCCATCATCAAGTTTAATATACGGCTTCCGTAGTTATGTAACTTTGACAATGATTACTATTGGATGGGTGACACTATATACCCTCGGTAATGTAGCTCATCTTTGTTAATGGGTGCAAATTCAGCCAAACCTTCGCCTTTTGAATAGCACACAGGGCATAAGTTCTTCAACTGAAAACTTGTAAATATGTATATAGGGTTTTATATATATATATATATATATATATATATATATATATATATATATATATATATATATGATCAAACCACAATAAGAAATGGGAAAACAAGACTAAGATCTTTCAACCGTAACAAGCGGTCTTCGTCAGAGTCAAAAACCCAACTGTATATATATATATATATATATATATATATATATATATAAACTTTTATATATATATATGTTGAATGCCAGATTAGATATTGCAAATGACGAGCCAATCCCTGTTACGTATTACTTTGGCTCGTCTTTTGCAATATCTAATCTGGCATTCAACATATAATAACGCACAATCCAGCCAGGAACTACACCCACCAGCTTGAGAATGACCGAGGAACGGTCGAAACCGGTCGCAACGACACGAGGAAGGCGCCACGCATTCTTCAAGAAAACACTGCAGTAAAGGGGTCTAATGACAAACGCCACACACACTCAACTTCAACTTCAACTCATAATGCCCATAGCCCGGACCAGATTCTTACGAGGAACTCTTCTGCGTGAGGACGCCTATGCCATTCCTGCCCTCTGTGAAATTAAAGTAGGGACTGCGAGCCCTCTCCAGGAAGGACGGCGGATGCGGCCAAGCGCGCGAGGAAACCGACGGGGAAAAGGTCTACATACATCCACAACAATAAAATCTACAGAAAACACCAACAACCAGTATCTAATGAAATCCACTAAGCCCATAGTAAACACCGAGTTCGACGAGGTACACTTCCAAGCCAGGACGCCAAGACCTTCATCCAACTCTATTGGAAAATTAAGTAGGGACTGCGAGCCCTCTCCCGGAGTGAAGGCTGAGGCGGCCGAGCAGACGGAGTGTGCTAAGGAGAAACGTGTTCAACGAAAAAACACCCACAACCAATAAGAAGTGCCCAAAGTAATACGTAACAGGAATGGCTCGTCTTTTGCAATATATATATATATACAATGATCAAACCACAATAAGAAAATGGGAAAACAAGACTAAGATCTTTCAACCGTAACAAGTAAACCCAAAAGTTGGTTTTTTGACTCTGACGAAGACCGCTTGTTACGGTTGAAAGATCTTAGTCTTGTTTTCCCATTTTCTTATTGCGGGTTGATCATTGATTGTTGTTTCACGTGTTTATGTGAAATCTTTTTATATATATATATATACGGTTGGGTCTCCAACCGTCGCTTCGCAAGTGCGCTTGGTGTCCCTATCTCAACTCTCCTGATGACGTTTCAACCGAAAATTAGAGACAGTAAGTGTGTTTGTTCCTTTGTTCCGTGTCTGTGATTTGCCGTGAAACGTTTTCTGTCCTTTTGGATAGTTTTTCTGTTTACAATCTATATATATACATATATGATCAAACCACAATATTAAATGAAAAAAAAAGACTAAGGTCTTTCAACCACACAACAAGCGGTCTTCGTCAGAGTCAAAAACCCAACTGAAACACAAAATGCAGAAACATCATGGTGAAGGGTTAAAGGGAGTGGAAGGGAAGAGTGGTATTTTAAAAGGGTGTAAAGTGCAGGAAAGGGCGTTAGTCCAGAGAAGTATTTTTGAGTAAACAAAAACCTTTTTTAAAAGTAAAAAAAAACCTTTTTTTCCAATTTCATATTATGGTTTGATCATTGATTGTTATTTCACCTGTTTACGTGAAATCTTTATATATATATATAATATATATATATTTATACATGTTTTGTTGAACGACCTTTGTACTGTGGCATGAATAAATTTCATTGTCCATCTTTCATGCCACAGTAAATTTATTCATGCCACAGTACAAAGGTCGTTCAACAAAACATGTATAAAAGAAGGATTGCTCTTCAAATTTGCAAATATATATATTTATATATATATTCTTGTTATTTATTAATCTTTATTAATCTATTTATACTATTGACTTTTCAACTCTTTTATTCTAACCGCTTTGTTTCTTGTTCCTTATTAACATATTATCTTCTATTTATATTGATCTTTACGAATCCATTTAATCTATTAATACTATTGACTACCTCATTGATTTTGTTTAATATTTCACTTTGCCAAATCCATTTCCAGTTGAACCCTGTTAGCAGTAGGTTAGTTCGTAGGATCGAATCTCTCAGTCTAAAGATCGTGAATGCCGAGACTGCAGTTGATTTTAATATATATATATATATAAACTCAAAAATTGTTATTGACCTCTTCTATTCTATTCACTGTTTCGTTATTGAGGGCTAGATCAAATAAAAGAAAATAAACTCCTTTCTAGGCCGACGTTTCGATGTATTTGTACATCATCTTCAGGGCTAAAATTAGAGTAAGACTATAATACATTTATCAAAACATATATCTATGTGAGTTGGAGATTGTTTTGATAAATGTATTATAGTCTTACTCTAATTTTAGCCCTGAAGATGATGTACAAATACATCGAAACGTCGGCCTAGAAAGGAGTTTATTTTCTTTTATTTGACCTAGCCCTCAATAACGAAACAGTGAATATATATATATATATATATATATTATATACACGTTTCACGATGAATCACAAACACAGAACTAAGGAACAGACACACTTACTGTCTCTGTCTTTTTTCTAATTTTCGGTTGAACCGTCATCAGGAGAGTTGAGAAAGGGACACCAAGCGCACTTGTGAAGTGACAGTTGGAGAACGGTGGGTCTCCAACCGTCGCTTCACAAGTGCGCTTGGTGTCCCTTTCTCAACTCTCCTGATGACGGTTCAACCGAAAAAAGACAGTGAGTGTGTTTGTTCCTTAGTTTTGTGTTTTTGATTCATCGTGAAACGTTTGTTGTCCTTTTGAAACGTTTTCCTGTTTACAATATATATATATATATTTATATAGTCAATATAAAAACGGAAAGATGATCCAAACTGGACACAATGCGAGCCCAAAATCGAAGAAGAGCAGTAAGCAAAGTAAGAAACACAGAAACACACTTAACAAACAAGTGCTTGCGGTTGCGTCTGCAACGTGCTTGGTCTCTCTCTATTTTCTCCTGAAGACAGAATGCTTGAAATTTTGAGTTTGTAAGTGTGTTTCATTACTCTATATGTTTATCTTCTTCGATTTTGGACTCGTATATATATATATATATATATTTATGAAAACAAATTAGAAGCCAGAGTAGCCCAGTGGCTCACGTGCTCGCTTCTAGAATGGTTGATTCGGTGTAAGGTTCCCATTCTGGCCCTCGGTTTATTCGTTTGCGATGTAAATAAATCTGAGCACGTCTGTCTCTTGGAGACGACGTTAAGCCTGTTTTGATTTATTCATGTACCTTGAGGGCTTTCGGCTGTGCTATGAAGAGGATGTTAAGCCGTCAGTCTCAAGCCTATAGGATGTCAGGTACTCGTTAAAGACCTGATGTCTTAAATCACTTGATTTAGGCAAAATTTTCGACTCCTAATGTAGATCTTTATTGAGTGGTATCATGAAATGCCGATCTTTGTCCTTTATGTGTTCTCTTGTGGGACTGCCACTACATTAATTCTGTATTAATACTATACTGAGGAGAAGTCAGATGAACTTATCTTTTCATCTCTTCAGAAAAGATAACTTTTCTTTTTTAAAAAAATATTTCAATATTCATAGTTGATATTCTGAATTCCGTTTTATATTGTGAGTTCTATAATAATTAATATTGCCATGTGAAAATAAATACTAAGAGACTGAGGATAAATATATTTATAATATTTATAATTCCTCATTCTCTTAGTATTTGTTTATCTTCACAGTGTCATATTAATTATTATTTTATTCTTCGGTTTTTCACTTTCTTCACTAATCTTAGTTTATTGTTTTTACTTCCTTGAAGTAGGCACGAGTGTTGACAACACTTCTGGTCTCCAACCGTCGCTTCCCAATTGCGCTTGGTGTCCCTATCTCTTCTCTCCTGATGACGGTTAAACCAAAAATAAGAAACTGTATGTGTGTTTTTTTATTTACTGTATACTTATAGTTAACTCTGAAACATATATATTATATATATATATATATATATATAAAATTTCAACTGAAAGGTCTTAGTCTTTTTTCTGATTTCTAACCGTGGTTTGGACTTTGATTATTGTTTCACGTGTATTTTGTGGAATATTTTTTTCTATATATATAATCTAGGTTCACAGAAAGAACACACATAAAAGAGATGACAGAAACACACAGCTGTATTTCAACCGCACCGTCATCAGGTAGACAGATAAAGAAGTCGACACCGAAGACAGTCGACAACAAAGGATCTGTGAATCTAGTTTATTTAGTTCGTGTAATCGCTTCATTAAATTGGTGATATATTTATATACATAGTAGTTTAATATTCAAACCACAATAAGAAATGGGGAAAAAATACTAAGATCTTTCAACCGTAACAAGTAGTCTTCGTCAGAGTCAAAAACCCAACTGACGAAGGCCGCTTGTTACGTTTGAAAGAACTTAGTCTGTTTTTTTTTTCATTTCTCATTGTGGTATCAACATTGTTTGACGTGCTTATTGTGAAATCTTGTTATATAGTAGTTTATAATGCTATATTGTCGCTTCTGTAAAGTAAAGTACTTTGTGACATCGCAAGGCAGGGTTGTTGTGCCTGAGGGTTGGTTGGCCCGGTCAGGAGGTCGGTGACCTGCCACGTGTATAACCAGCGCAACACTCCCCGTCATGCACCCCAAGCCCGCCACTTCACCCTTCGCTCTCGCCACCACAATCAATTACTTCCATAGATATATATATATCTATTCAGGTATAATATTTTCAACAACAGCAAGAAATTTAATATAGACTACTATGATAAGAGTAACAACTTAATAATAATTGATTACAAACAAAATGAGGGGATATGACTATTGCTATTCATATTTTTGTAGTTCTGATGAAGACGTATAAATACATCGAAACGTTGGCGTAATAAGGAGAAGTCCATTTCGAAGACCTAGCCTTAAAAAAAAGTCTCAAATCTGTGTTCAATTAAGAGTTCAAGAACTATTTGATAATATATATTGTTATTGATGTATATATATATATATATATATATATATATATATATATATATAGTCTCCCACCCAATTTCTTGAATGCACGTACCTATATTATTGATATTATTGATCCAATAAGCGTACTCGTTCTTTATGTGTTGTTTTTTCAGTTTATATATATATATATATATATAAAAACATTTCACATAAACACGTGAAACAACAATCAATGATCAATCCACAATAAGAAATGGGAAAACAAGACTAAGATCTTTCAACCGTAACAAGCGGTCTTCGTCAGAGTCAAAAACCCAACTGAGTTTTTTGACCCAACAGAGTCAAAAACCCAAACCTCAGTTGGGTTTTTGACTCTGACGAAGACCGCTTGTTACGGTTGAAAGATCTTAGTCTTGTTTTCCCATTTCTTATTGTGGTTTGATCATATATATATATATATATATATATATATATACAATGCGGTCTCCGAGTTCAGTACCGCCCTGTCTTCCTGCGGGACTCTTCGCTCTTCGCACCTCCTGATGACGACGATGGTCTCAATATCGATGTGAGTTATGTCTGTGTCTTTCTGTGTGTTTCCTTTGTTTTTAATTTATTTTATTTTATATATATATATATATATATATATATATAGTGTGTGTGTGTGTGAGTGTGCGCGCACGCGTGTGTGTGTATGTGTGTAACAAAATTTTACAATAAACACGTGAGACAACAATCAATGGTCAATTCACAATAAGAAATGAAAAAAAAAAGACTAAGATGTTACAACCGTAACAAGCGGTCTTCGTCAGAGTCTAAAACACAACTAAAACACAAGATGCAGAAAGAGGATGGTGGGAGGATGCAGAGGATTGGAAGGGAAGAGTGGAATTTTAAAACAGTGTAAAGTACAGGAAGGGACAATAGTCCAGGCGGGGATGTTTGGCTACACAAAGGAGTACAGTAAGAAAAAGTAAAAAACTATCCGCTACTAAAACTAAATATGCTAGATTCACAAAAAGAATACACATAAAAGAGACCCTTCGTAGTCGTCTGTCTCGGAGCGACTCAGTTTTTTATCACTTGACCTGATGACGACGTGCTTGAAATACAGTTGCGAGTTTCTGTGATTTCTCTTATGTGCGTTCTTTCTGTGAATCCGCTATATATATATATATATATATATATATATATATATATATATATATATATATATATATACAATCAAGAAACGATCAACAAAGGACATCAAACGTTTCAGAGTAAACTATAGGTACACAGTAAATATAAAAACACACTCATGATGGTCAAACCGAAATGTAGAGACTGTAAGTGTACTTTTCTATTTACTGTGTATCTATAGTTTACTTTGAAACGTGTATATATATATATATAATATATATATATATATGGGAGTGTGTGTGTGTGTATGTATATGTGTGTGTGTGTGTGTGTGTGTGTATGTGTATGAATGTACACAGTAAAAACGGACCCAAAACGGACAACCATAGTTTAAAGTTAGTAAAGTAACACATATAAAAAAAACATACACTTACAGTTTATAATATTGGTTTTAGACGACTTCAGGAGAGGAATGAGAGATGGAACACACTACACAGTGATTGAAGAATGAACAGTCTAGCCATGCACGTGCAGTACAGTACAAACACAGGGCACGTACAGTATGTAAGGTTAGGTGAAAAAAAGGCGAAAAATGTCTCGTTCAACGAACCAAGAGAAATAGAAGAAATTATTATCTGGGCTAAATCAAAAGAGATCAGAATTTCTTGTTATTACGTTGTTTTCTTGTAATTACACCGTTTGTCCCAAAACATATATAACTTTTTATATCAAATGTCAGAAATTACATTAAATATTAGCAGTAAATCTAATTATAGCTGTTTTTTTTTCTGAGTTTTCGCTGAACTGAACAGGTATACGATTTAATTAAGATAAGACAGAATTGGTGGATAAAAGCAGCAATACGAACCATGTTGATCAGTGGCTTTCTCACGAAGTTCATGATCATTTTGGGGGTGTTTCTTGATATACTTGTAAAAGTGATTTGATCATGCTTCCATGTAGAAGATTTTAACAATCATTAACTAAGACCTTTCGACTTATCAAATGTTCTTCCCTTTTACTAGATAAACCAGGTAAGGACCCTCAGGTAAACAGTAGTTGCCTACTCTCTGAATTGGGTATAGTAATAGATGGTCAACTAGTAAAATTTGAGAAAAAAAAAACTAAAAATATCTTCATTTTACAATTGTTGTTTCATCCTTGGAAAGAATGAAAATATATTTTTCAAGCAGAAAACCAAAAGCTTGAATCGTTGTTAATGGAAATATCTGGGAATCTAATTGCTGAGAGAAACACTGTTCTACATATATTTCACGTAAGAAGAAATATATGTAATAAGCGGTCTTCGTCAGAGTCAAAAACCCAACTGACATAAGTTGTTGTTGAAATGTAGAACTAATGAAAGTTGAAAAATGAATTAATGAAGAAAGATGAAGTAGACGAAACATTTTCAAATAGAAAATAGAAATTTAAGAGGGAAATTTTAAAAACATAGTCTTTTGGGTTTTTGACTCTGACGAAGACCGCTTGTTACGGTTGAAAGATCTTAGTCTTGTTTTCCCTTTTCTTATTGTGGTTTGATCATTGATTGTTATTTCACGTGTTTATGTGAAATCTTTATATATATATATATATATATATATATATAAGTATAAACAAAAGAACCGTGGACAGATTAGTCTGTCAGGAGAAGTATAATTTGAAATGTATCGTGTCACGTTATATTGTGACAGTAAACAACTCTGCTTCAGACCTGTTGCTTCTCATCACTCAACTGAGTGCCAAAGTCGATATAAAATCTCGCTAACCTAACCAAACACATAAATCCTTGAGGACTTGCTCCAAACATCAGCAACACACATATAAGTAGCTTTTATCTCGCTAACCTAACGAAACACATACATCCTTGAGGACTTGCTCCAAACATCAGCAACACACATATAAGTAGCTTTTATCTCGCTAACCTAACCAAACACATACATCCTTGAGGACTTGCTCCAAACATCAGCAACACACATATAAGTAGCTCTTATCTCGCTAACCTAACCAAACACATAAATCCTTGAGAACTTGCTCCAAACATCAGCAACACACATATAAGTAGCTTTTATCTCACTAACCTAACGAAACACATACATCCTTGAGGACTTGCTCCAAACATCAGCAACACACATAAGTAGCTTTTATCTCGCTAACCTAACCAAACACATACATCCTTGAGGACTTGCTCCAAACATCAGCAACACACATATAAGTAGCTCTTATCTCGCTAACCTAACCAAACACATAAATCCTTGAGGACTTGCTCCAAACATCAGCAACACACATATAAGTAGCTTTTATCTCGCTAACCTAACGAAACACATACATCCTTGAGGACTTGCTCCAAACATCAGCAACACACATATAAGTAGCTTTTATCTCGCTAACCTAACCAAACACATACATCCTTGAGGACTTGCTCCAAACATCAGCAACACACATATAAGTAGCTTTTATCCTTCCACAGTCATGTTAATTATCATATATTAACTAAGTACAACATATAAAGCACTCTATTATAAAATGTTATTATATATTAGACCAATTTTATCGTATTGAACAGAGTATTATAAGAGAGTATTATTTCTAATTGATAATATTTTATGTATCAAATACATAATTGTATGTATTCAACACACATAATATTTGATAACAGAAGTTAATACCATACATTATTGTATTGTTTAACTACTTTTTGTATAGATATTGGTTAAAATTTTATTATACTAACAATAGTATAATAAGAAATGAGAAAAAAGACTAAGATTATTCAACGGTAACAAGCGGTCTTCGTCAGAGTCAAATCTAAAACTTATATCTTATTGTGGTTTGAACGTTGATTGTTGTTTCACATGTTTATTGTGAATTCTTATTGTATAGTTATTGTATAGTAATAACTTTATAGTATTATATATTAATATATTGTATAGTAATATATTGACCAATCTTTCATTTCCCTCACTCTCTCTCTCTCTCTGTCACTCGCACAAATACACAGAGAACAAAGTTCATTTCAAACTTCGCAATAATATATAAGACATCCTCAATTTTTAACTAATAATAATTAATATTTCAACTAATAATATTATGTTTTTTATTAAACAATTCAGATGTGTCCCTTTGCAAAAACACTTATGATAAAAAATGGCCAAATATTACATTAATAACAATCCTCTGCCATTGTCAAATAGACTTTGTTTTTAAAATTTCTCTCTTAAATTTCTATTTTCTTTTTGAAAATGCTTCGCCTACTTCATCTTTCTTCATTAAATCATTTTTCAACTTTCATTAGTTCTACACTTCAACAACAAACTTATGTCTAAAAATGAAGGACTCTTCGTCTCCTCCTGATGACGACGATAGATGTAATATAGAAGTGAGTTATGCATGTTTCTATTTCTGTGTTACCTTCGTTTTAACTCTTTTTTTTATTTAAAAGCCTCTTTTTTAAAAGACTGTTTCATTTAGTTATATATACACTCCACCGACGAATTTCCTTACTAGTAGAGACCAAGATAGGTCTGGAAACAGAAAAGTCCGGATATTGGTAACACTGGTAATTAGTAGCCTAATGGTGGGTATAGTAGGCTAAGTTGTTGACAGCAAGTTAAGACATACCATATACATAACCTCACTAAACTTTCTAGAAGGGCTAGGCTATCTCAATATCATTTGCTTTAGCACACTATACATATCATTTAAATAAAAACTATTATTAATAAATAATAAACTTTATAATGAACAAAAAAAAAACCTAGCCTAACTGTTGACGGCAAGCCAGGACGAACCATAGTATATATAGCCTAACCAACACAATTTAGTAGAGTTAGACAGTTTGAATTTGTAATGGCCGATTTGAAACGATTTCAATGAAACTGTGGTAGCATAGGCATATGAGAAGGGAGGATAGCTAGGCTGTTCTCTGCCTATTCTTGATTTAAATCACAATCATCAAATACAAATGAAGATAGTTAGTTTATGTTTACTGTACATTAAAATAAGTAATATTAATATTATTTATGCATAATAATGGTATAGTTCGCTTAAGAAAACGAAATTAGAGTAGCCTAGGCTACTCGGTCTCACTCTGCCCTCATTGTAAATTACCAATACCCCGATGATAATTTGTGCTATTCATAAGAAGCAAAAAGCTAGCTACAAGGAATCAACTTACTACTACAGAAATAATGTATTATAGTTGTTCAAATACAGCATAATATCGATCAATAAAATTGATTTTATTTGGAAATATAACCTTAGAACTAATTATTAAAAGCCTTAAAGAAATATTATATTGTAATAAATTATAAATTATGGACAAGAAGTTTGAATTTGATATAAATAATTAATGAAGTTTCTACAAAATTGCTTTTTGAGGCACTAATAAGAGTTATGACAGGGTGTTTGTTTATTTGAAAACCTCTTAGATGTTATTATTAGGGTTTCATTAAATCTGGGTGATTTAGACGTATTTCAGTTTGGGAAAGACTTATTATTAAAGGTTAAATAATAAATCTTTATTTTCTCTACAAACTTTGTAAAATTAGTAATAAATTTCAGCCATCCATGAACCTCTTTCAAGTCTGAGAAAATGAAACTTTTATTCATAAAACCCTATTGGTTTTCATAATTCAGAATAGATTTAAACTTTACATCATTTTTTTTAATTGCATATATCAGATGGTTTTGACTTATTTGAACTACATTCTACTGCTATCTTTTATAAAATAGACTTCTTAAATTAAATATTACTATTAAAACAAAGTTAACAGCATTAAAATTGTGACAAAATGTTTATATATATATATAAGGCAATGGATTTACAATTAAAAGGGAAGAACCAAATGCGAATACGTCAAAACACATTGAAAAACTTGTCTTTAAAGTCTAGACGAATCGTACCTCGGAGAGTTTGGTAAGCCTGCTTTGATTTAATCATGTCCCTGAACCTTTCGGTAAGAGAGAAACCTGTCAGGTATACCTTAGCCTTTAGCCACGTCACGGGTAACCAACCATCTGCTAATGAATGATAAAATACGAAGAGTCCAGGTAAAGTGCCCAAGGTGGACCTCGCGGGGAAAAGCTTCCGCGATCTACTTCAACAAAAGCTATAAATTCATTTCTCATGCATTCTGTTGTAGTGTGGTATTTACTCTTATTGGGGAATTTCAAAATTACGTTTCGACACAAAAATGTGCTTCGAACATTAAGTGTTCTTCTTGAGGTTTACATCTCAAAACTATGATATATCTTTTGGTGGCATCTATAAAACTGATTTTCTTGATGAAAAGGATCATTGAGAATTATGGATGAAAAATGAAGAAGGTACAAACAAAAGTAACAGGAAAGATTAGGTAAGAAATGGAAGGGTTCAGAGATCACAAGAAGGAAGGAGAAGCATACAGACGCTTAACAAACAGCGACAGGGTAGGCCAGTGCTTCTCAAACGGTGCGCCCTGCAAGGTAGCCAGGTGCGCCCCAAGATAACGGAAGATTAAGTTGATATAACACATTTATATTTTAGTTTTTGCATCATTTTAATTTATTTGAGAAAACACCAAGTATGTGGTTTTCAAGTCTGAGTCAAGTCTTGGCCACTTCATATTTTGAACTGGAAGGTAAATTTCTTTAATCTTTAAGCATCAATGGATAATACTTCCTCTTTGCCTTTACTCAGAGATTTAAATCATTTTTACTAACCCTCCCTCCCTCCCTCTCATTCTCTCTCTCTCTCTCTCTCTCTTTCTTTCTTTTTCTTAAAAAAAAAGACTATACATTTTAATTTCCAATCATTTTCCTGTTATCAAATCTCAGGACTAAATTTTCTATATTAAAATCAGTGATGCGCCCCAAAGTTTTGGTTTGGTTTCATAGGTGCGCCCCAAAGTTTTGGTTTGGTTTCATAGGTGCGCCCTGAACTAAAAAAGTTTAAGTAACACTGGGGTAGGCAAACCTAAGTCCGTCTTAACCATACACAAGCAGCATGGTCCAAATAAACCTTGGGTTTGATAAACAAACAATGTTGCTGGATTTCACAGAGGGGTGAGAAAATTCTTAACAGGTGCAAGCAGGTAGAAGAAAAAGAGGGGTTTAGGCCCCAGCTCCCGAATGATTGCGCAACTGAGCGGGCTTTCCACCTGTGGACATCTACTCAGGATCGAGGATCCCAAGAAAGCAGCTAAAGCTAGTGTTGTGCCACCACAATAAGAAAAGAGTCTTGAGGAGGACGGAAGGACGGGAAATTCTATAGACCAGGGCGAGCTGGGCAGACTTACCACCTGCAGACTTCAGCCCGGGGACACACCACACCCACCAGGCCTCGCAAGAGAAATTCTGAAAAAGACAGGTGTTAGCTACGTCTGTCTAATAAGAGTGGACCCCCACCCAAGCCAGTGCGCCAACGAGTGGACTTTACACCCCCGGACGCCGACCCAGGTTAACCATCCACCTATTTGTGCCTTTCTTAGTTCACGCCATGAGAGGTAACAACCACCCAGATTTGTTAAGCCAGTTTAGCATAAAGTTTCAGGTATAACTTCAAATATAACTGTTAAAACCAATTCAACCTTGAAAAAATTAAAGAACAGAAGTAATCACGGATTACGTGTTCGCACCCACCAGCTATTTTCAAAGCTGTGCCCTTATTTATAACACCGACCCGCTTTTTTTGTAATTATTAATATCGTGACAAATAATTCGAGTCTATAACGTAGCATTATATGAAAAATTATAATATTTATAAAATAAATGCTCTTAATATTTATTGTGATATTAATATACTATAGTATTATTACTGAATTGTAAATACATGTAATACTTCAGGGCATATGTAGAAAAAATGAAACTTAGGATACGTATTACTGTTTATGTTTGTAAGTCTCAAAAATTATTATGGGATAGTTAATATAGTTCCATAAGAAACTAACTTAATGTTTGGTTTATATTGATTTATATGGTTAAAATTATTTATTTAAGTTAATGTTGAAACTAAAAGTCGACTAAGTTAGCCAAGTTTATCTAAAATGTTAAGATTTGTTCCTGTGCTTGAGAGAGTACTGAAGGAGTGTTAACGGAGATTATGTTACTGCTACCGTTGAAGCGCAGACGGAATTGCGTGGAGTGCGGGAGTCGGTTTATCTGTCAGTCAATGACATAGGTAAACACTAAACGCCGGCAACTGGGTCACGCATGCAGGGTCGACGATCGCTTTTCTTTCATCAAAGCCTTTTTAGTTTTTTAGCACTGGTCAAGTTTTTATCTGGAATTAGTAAACACAGCTTGTTAATAGACAAAGCTTCCAGTACTTCCCATTCGACTTTCCTTGTATTGTCAGTATTTTTTAGCAAAAAAAAAAACCATTAATATAGCCTTGATAGGAAGGAATCAAAGAAATATTCTGTCATATATTGCTTAGAATTATCAACAAGTCATAAGATACACATTTCAGGGGACAAGGTTAGCTCAGTGGTTAACATACTCGCCTATGAACTGATAGGACCGGGGTTCGATACCCACCTGGCCCTCGATTTATTCATGCGGGAGGTGAATAAATCTGAGGACGTCGTCCTTCGAAGAAGAACGTTAAACCGTCGGTCCCGAGCCTATACGATGTTAGGTACTCGTTAAAGATCCCTACTCTTTAACTTGAGTTAGACAAAATTTAGGTCTCCCACTGTAGAATCAATCTTCATTGTGTGGTATCACAAAGGGCCAATGCTCGGCCTACGTGTGTTAGTTACCTTGTGGGACTACCACTGGAACCTAACCTTATCTAACAACTTTTTGAAATTTAGTATCTTACGTGAATTATATGTAGAACAGTGTAATTGTTAAAGATCTCTACTCTAAATACATTGAGTTAAGCAAAATTTAGGACTCCCAATGTAGAATAATCAATCTTTATTATGTGGTATCACAAAGGGTCCAATGTTCAGCCTATGTGTGTTCCCTTGTGGGACAGCCACTGCAATCTAAAGGGTCTCCTATTACTACTAAGATACATTATAAATATCTAAGCAGTTAAAAAAAATATCAAAGTAGTTAAAATAGTTAAACAATACATCTCCAAATGCTAAAAATACACCATACATCACCAATAAAATAGGATGTGGTCTGACGTCACGCCATACATATCTGCGTATGGAGCTTAAACTATAAGTTAGTGAAGCTATAAAATACTATAAAAAACTATACTTTGAACTATAAAAGGAAAACAGTAGAAATAAATTCTCTGAGACCTTTCACTTTATATAACCAGAGAGGAAACAAAATAGGAACTAAGAAGGTAGCATAAAAGTTATGAAAAAGGAAGGTAATGTAACAGCTGGACAACTGAAGGGACAATACAGCTAAATAAGAAAAAATATCCAATAAAAATAAACAATGCAAGGTAAACATCAATAAAGAATAAATAATAATAAAAATTAATAGGAAAAATATATACCTTTTTTAAATATATAATTAATTTCTCATTTTTTTTAATTGAATAAACAATAATGAATAAATGAAACAAGAATACAAGGAGAAAGAAAATAAACTAAACTAATAAATGTCTTAAATAAATTAAACTACGTTAATGGGCTAATGTTTGTTTTTGTCTTGCTTGACTAACAAAGTCTCAATGCGCATGTCAGTTTTCCTGATGACTAGCACTGTGCCTGCCCCTCTCCTAGGAGCCCCTTGGGTGTTTTTGGTTTTTATCAACCGCCTGATTTGATAAGTGACATGCTCGAAACGCTGGGGTGCACAAAGTCCGCACAATACTCTACTGGTAAAGAGAAAATTTGTCAAGTAATGTTTTCAAATTTCTTCCCAGCATGTAATATCAAAGAAATAAACTCAATGAAGAAAAGAGAAAAACGTAAACGTAGGCATACAAGACTCACTACTATATTTCCAGAGGCGTCGTCATCAGGTAGAAGTACTTCTTCAGAACAACAGCTCACTACCTGCTGTCCATCTACGCGATAATGACGCTTGTCGAACTATAGTAGTCAATCTTGTATGTCGATATTCATAATATATATATATATCAATGATCAAACCACAAAATGAAAATGGGAAAACAAGACTAAGATCTGTCAACCGTAAGTAAGTAAGTAAGTGAGTCTTTTTTGTGTGTATGTACGTGAATGTGTGTGTGTGTGTGAGTGTGTGTGTGTGTGTGTATGTGTGTGTGTGTGTTTTTTTCCCCACGGGTAGTAACCCTACCATGGGGGAGTTTATTATATTGTATATTAGTATGCTCCGCTTTTGGCATAACATACTTTTCTTACATATTGTTTACATATTTTATGACAATGTATATTATTCTAATTTACATGTTATATATATATTTTTTTTGTTTTTTTTGTGTGTGTTTTTTTCACGTGTTTATGTGAAATATTATATATATATATATATATATCAATTAGCTTCAGCTACTGAAAGGGACTACTTCTGCCCGATGATTCGAATGTCGAAATATCGTTGTGAGTCTTTTTTGTGTGTATCTACGTGAATGTGTGTGTGTGTGTGCGTGTGTGTGTATGTGTGTGTGTGTGTCTGTGTGTGTGTGTGTGTAAATTGTGGTAACAATCCTTCTTAAGCCATACATTATTGAAAATAACACCAAACTTAGCTGATACCTGTTTCTGAACAAACATTTGAATTTTCCCAAATACCACTCTCGAAAAATAGAGACTGTAACTGTTAGTTTTTAATTTCTCTAAGTTTACTGATCTACATTGAATACACCGCCTGATGTGATAAGTGACAGGCTCAAAACGCTGCGGTGCACAAAGTCTGCACTCAGTTGGTAAAGAGAAAATTTGTCAAGTATAGTTTTCCAATTTGCTTCCCATTAAATGGGTTATTTTAATTAACCATATTTAATTGTATGGAATGGTATAAAAATTTCAGAATAAATTTAAAAGAAGTTAATTTAAAGTAACAAGTTTTAATGTCGTCAATTTAACAAAGCACAAATAAATAAAACATTTCCTCATCAAAAGTTTACCTAAAGCAAAATAAATTAAAATAAAACAGTCAAAGTAAGTTAGTAAAGTGTAGGGTTATGTGATCCTAAACTCTTTTAATTACCAAAAAATGATAAATATTTATTTATCTTGAAGTTTTTAAACAGTTCAGAAATTTATAACCGTTATTTATCGCTGTTTTTTGTCTTCAAAAAACTTTGAAAATTAATAATTTAAAACATTTCCTTGATGTATGCCTTCACTCTTGGAAATATTAATGTGAAATAAAAATAATAGTTTATCACATTATTTGAAATAAATATCAATGTTTAGACTATAATAAGAATGAGAAAAAAGTGTATCAAGCTGTTTTCATCAGAGTCAAATTTCAACTGACAGTTGTTATGTGTACAAGAAGATTTCACAATGGTTGAGATTTGACTCTGACGAAGACTGCTTGCTACGGTTGAAAGGTTCTTAGTCTTTTATCTCATTTCTTATTGTGGTTTGAACGTTGATTGTTATTTTACGAGTTTATAGTAAAATATTGTTATTAAAATAAATATAGATACAAAATTTTACATATTGCGGTAAAGGAAGAATTTGGTAAAAAAAAGTATAAGTGTGATTGACACAACGTTTAAACCTTTTAGGAGGAGAGATGAAAAAACTGGGATTACAAGAAAGTGCAGTCGGCTATTGATTAATATAGACTTCATTATTACATTTATGTCGTGGATGAAATAATAATTAAGTTTACTTCGAAATCATTGATCAAAGTAATAACTTAAACTTTTTATTGAGATCTGCGCTGATTAAATTGTAATCTAAAACAGGTACTGCAGTTAAGGTAAATCAGTATTCAACAAGGCTTTTTGAAGCACGAAAGAAACTGTCATTGTTCATGTATGTTAGTACTTATGACCTTTCATGATAATCACTTAACAAAACAGAGAGTTCAGTTTTATTCAAGGTCAAAATATAATAAGACATATTAAAATGTATATACTTTAATATAATTGTTGATGAAATTCTATTATATTTAGCACATATTTGTAGGTATATTCAACGTTCAAACCACAAAGCACAAAGAAATGAGAAAAAAAGGTTAAGATCTTTCAACCGTAACAAGCGATCTTCGTCAGAGTCAAATCCCAACTGAAACCAAAGATATCGATCCTCTAACCACCTCGTAGCTTCTCGATCACTCATTTTTAAAGATGGCTTACATGAGGATTTTGGTCTAAAGAAATAGAAGCATAAAGAGGAGTGTAATTTCTTTAGACCAAAATCCTCAAGAAACCCATCTTTTAATTTTCTTTGAAATGAGGGATTGAAATGAGTGGGAGGGGTGAGAAGTATTTTCAAAAGGTGTAAAGCGCAGAAAAGAACAATAGTCGAGGGAGATATGTGAGGGTAAACAAAGGAGTGAAGGAAGAAAAAAAAAATGAAATCTTCTTATTGTAGGTACATGTACCATGCAATAACCAATATATCCTTACATAAGTATTTCAGACAACCCCTGTACTACTAACAATACTATCATATCAAAAATTTAATATTTAAGCTATTACTGTTTAAGCTGTCGTGGCTATTGCCAAAAAGAAAGCAATATCAACAGAAGTGTTAGGTTAGGTTAGGTTACAGTAGCCATCCCGAGAGAGAACACACATAGGCCGCAAGCAGACCCCTTGTGATACCACAAAAGGAATTGGGGCTATTCTCTCCCGTCCCTGGTCCACTCGAACCACCTCAAGAGAACAATAAATCTAAACAGATCCCTGATACCAGTGGATGCTAAGTTCTCAAGATTGTCAAAGAAATATTCTCCTAGTGCTTCTTTCCTTCTTTGAGCCAGACCAGGGCATTGACAGAGAAAGTGAGAAATTGCTTCTTCCTCTTACTCGTTCTGACATGCCCTGTAAAAATCCCTCGCCTCCAATCCTAATCTGGTGGCGTGTCTACCTACGAGCCAGTGCCCCGTAGAAACAGCGATCACATTGGCTATATCTCTTCTATTCCTAGAAAGAAGATCCTTAGTTCTTCTAGAGTTACAAGAATGCCACAACTGCTTTGAAATAAGACACATGTCCTCCTCAGACCACCTTTGTTTGATGCGTTCATCAATTCTTTGTCTGATCCAAAGCTTACATGTAGAAAGTGGGGTCCCTAAATTGTATAGGATATCCTGAGTGGGGAGAGTAGTGCCAAAGCCGGCGAGCTCATCAGCCTTGCAGTTGCCTTCAATGTTCCAGTGACCTGGTACCCATATAAGTTCAACCTTAGCCCTCAATGACAGTTCATTTAGGAGCCTCTTCCAGTCTTCGACTGCCTCTGATGTACTATAGATTCCCTTCTGGGATTTAATAGCAGCTTGGCTATCTGAAAAAATTTTGATGCCGTCGCTGCCTAAAGAGGTCAAGGCGACAGAAATGTTGATTGTTTCACAGTATGTAACATAATTTTAAACAACTGTATTGTTATTTTAACATTGATTTAGAGTATAAAATTATCTTTATTATTAAAAATTAATATAGTGTGATATTAAGACATTAATATGTGTGAGGGAGTGTTGATGACGTGTCAATCCGCTATGATGAAGCGACTGCAGGTGTGGAAGGCGTCGTACAGGTGTCTGCGCAAGAACTTAGTCAAGTAGAAATATGAAGCTCCCACCTGGACTTTTTCTAATAACCAGGGCCTTCTAAATCATTGGAATCCCCAGGTAAGCAGCCACTTAGCTTGCCTATTTCACAAGGCTTTAATATCTATTGCTACTCCTCTTCTTCTAAGTCCTCCATTTTGTTCAATACCTTTCATCTGTCACTGGCTTCATCTTTCTTATTATCTAACTCAGTGACTCTCAATATTTTTTCTTCACGGCACATTCTTTATAATTTAAAAACTTGGCAGACACTAACAATTATATACATTAAAAAAAACATAACTAATTGAATAGTTATACCTATAAAATGATATATTTTGTAAAATTAGCAGGCGATAATAATTTCAATGGAATATAAAGTAAATAGCATTATAAAGTAAATAAAATGTTTATTAGATGATAAATTACAAACTATATTTAATGCGAAATTTGAGGTTGGTGTCTTTTGACTTCATTTATATTTGGGTGTAAAAACGATAACGCTATTCTCATTTCATGAGCTAGAATCTAGATCAGGGGTGGGGAACCTTTCTTTGAGTAAAGGCCATTTTGGCACCGCCCACTTCCCCAAACGGCCAACACGAATGAATAAGCAAATAGTCATATAATTATATTATATCATTATATTACTCACTGATTAGTGCATCTAAAACTGTTTCGCATCTTTCAAAAGATTCAGCAGTGTCCTCACTTCCTTCGTTTACTACTTTTGTTAACTCAGGCAATGATTTTCTAAAAGATGAAACATTCAAGTATTGATAGATAAATAGTCTCCTTACTAAATATCAAATTTTTTTGTTTTTATTAACAGAATTGTAATTCTTTATATTTTTAAACATTTTTCTCAACAAACCACAGAAGGCCTTATTTCATGGTTCAAAAGGCCACACGCAGGTTCCCCACGCCTGATCTAGATCTATATTTCGTTCTGCTTACTGTATTTCCTCCCGATGCATACGCAGGCAGCAAAATACATTCTCAAAAAGTCGCCTCCGCTATTTGACTGTATGCGTCATTAAAATTCGGCGGCAAACTTCAAGAATCACGTGGTTAGTAGGGTGCCGCAGCACAGTGGTTGAGTATCACTGCTTTAACTCAACATATCTCTTTCTTTCACTCTTTAAATAAATACATAAATATTTTTTTGTCAAAATATCTGTTTTTTTTAATTTTGATATTAAAATTATTGTTAAAATAATTCTAATTTGTAAAGAAAACAAAATGTGTACCAACTACAGTAAAAGTTCATAGTGTGAGTACCTCCTTGTACGAGCAATTTGTTTTACGAGTAGCCATTCGTAAGAATTTTTGTCTCATATGACGAGTAAAACTTCGTAGTATGAGCGACCGTCTTCCTCACGCCTAGATGGTCTCCGTTTTAAGTTTACTTGATCAATAAAACATTATTATTTCTTTCATATATTTTTTGTTCAAATAATATTATTGATATTATATATACAATATTGTTTATTTTTCGAAATGCACCTTTCATGTTTAAAAAATAAACTTAAAAACTATCATTTTGGTGATAGAATTATTTCAGAGTATTCTATATTCAGAGTAATTCAGAAGTATTTCAGAGATACATAAAACAATATTACTTACAAAAGTGAGAATTTTTAACTAAGAAAATGAAATTTACATTATTTAAAGGAACAACAATGTTAACCGAACAAAACCTTCGACTAGACCAGGGATGGCGAACCATATACCCGCGGGTAACCAATTGACCCACCACTCATATTTTAGTGACCCACGTCGTTCTATGTCGATGTTTGTGCAAAATTAAAGAAATACTTTTTTTTGCTACGGCAAGTGCTTTTCGTTTACCTATTAACGAGCAGAGGCAACTAATGCGTAGAGTTGCCAATTTAGCATTTATTATGGTGGATTTAGCACATTATAATGAAATATAGCACCGTGAAATGTATATTTTTCTATTTAAAGTATATGTACTAGTGTTTTTTTGTTTTAGTTCTGCATCATAAAATTGTTTTTCTTATCTATAATAGATAGGTTAGCTGCGCATTTATTTGCTTTTTGCTTAGCATTTTCTCTATGAAAATATTTGGCAACACTGCTTGGGCGCTATTAGCCAGTTGTTTTTTGGCAGTCGTAAGCGGCGATGGGTACGAATTCGCTTCTCGTTTTAAGTCAAGATTTTCCTGCCTGCATCTGTGCATACTTACGTGCCGTTGGTATTTTTAGAATTAAAATCCGTGCAAGTGTATTTCCTGTTTCATCTTAAAATATTTGTGAACCGTAAGCATGGCAGAAAAGAAAAGAAAATATCAGCCACAAGCTGGGGGAGTTCTGATGGAAAAAGTTATGAGCATCGTAACAAAAGTTGTAAGCTTTATAGTTGCCCATGCTCTTAATAAACGTCAATTTAACATGTTATTAAATGAAGTTGACTGTCAATATTCTGGATTAATCATGTACAATAATGTTAGGTGGTTGAGCCGTGGTCAGGTATTGAACCGGTTTGTTGAATTATTAGAAGAAATAAAATGTTTCCTGGGTGAAAAGGGACAGGAATATCCAGAATTGACAGACAATAATTGGTTGAATGACTTACATTTCTTTGCTGATTTTGCACTGCATTACAATAACTTGAATACAAAACTGCAAGGTTCTGGAAATGTTGCGCCATCGATGTTCGGGCATATCAAAGCTTTTGAAAAGAAGCTAGTTGTTTTTTCAAGAGATTTAGAAGAAAACAAATTGAAATATTTTTCATCATTAAAGAAGCACTTTGAAAAGTCAGGTTTGACTAACAGCTCCGAAGAGAGAGAAATACCGTTCTACAGGTATTCTTCTATCATACGAGACGCAAGAAATCTACTTTCAGAAAGGTTCGTTCAATTCTGGAAACTAGATACTACATTACAGTTTATCTTTTCCCCCGATACTATTCAATTTGAAGATCTGAATTTATCACAGTTTGATTGGCTTAATCTTAGTAACTTGGAAATGGAATTAATAGAGTTCCAGGAAAGTGCGGTGTGGAAAAAGAAATTTTTTGACATGAACCAGAAGTTACAGAAAATTGAGTCAAAATCATTATCTACTGAAGTCTTTGCTGAGAACATCATTCTTACAGAATGGAATTCCTTGCCATCTTCTTTTAAATCAATGAAAAAATTAGCAATAGCTCTCCTGACGTTGTTTGGTTCCTCATATCCATGTGAATCCTTGTTTTCACATTTGAATTTCATAAAATCAAGTACCAGAAATCGTCTTGGTGCCAATATGAGTGCTGCATGTATCAAACTGAAAACTACAACCTATAAACCTCGGATTCTAATGCTATCAGATACGATGCAGCAACAACTTTCTCATTGATTTGATAAATAAAGTTGTGACCCACTTTTGTTCATTTTTTTATATAAGATATATAATTGATCTAGGAGTTAAAAAAGGTTCGCCATCCCTGGACTAGACTGTACTAGTTCTGTATGAAAATCCTTCCTACTTCTGCTTGTAATATTCATAAATTGTAACAATCCATTTCCATATTGTGTATATGTTTCATGTTGATATGTGATTTCTTATTATCCTTTGTTTGTAGGCCTATGAAAAAGGTTTTAAATAATACTGAAACGTTGGCAACGAGAGTTTGATTTTTTATCCTAGAAAATTGGCCGAATCCCGATTAGAGAACACACCTTTTGTATCAAACGGTCCATATATTATTGAATCTGCTATATATATATATATATATATATATATATATATAATTTACTGTAGAAAAAGAAACATAGAGAAATTAAAAGCCAACCTTACAATCTCATACATACAGTATATATATATAGGCAGTGCATCAATTATTTACCTAAAAGGATAATTAGGCCGACAAGAATATAAGAAATTCATATTTATCTTAGGTGATAACCAAAACTCATTTTACACACTTAGGAAAGACTTAACAATTATATAAATTAAAAAAAAACATAGTTAATTAACTGTTATACCTATAAGGCGATATATTTTGTAAAAATAGCAGACGGTAATAATATTCAATGGATTATAAAGTGAAAAAACTTTAGAATGTCAAATTAAAAACTACATTTAATAATATGTCTACATTTAATATTACAATTTAGTAATATTTCTTATTCTAATTTTTTTTCTTGATTTTTATAATAAGACATCACATGGTTGAATTTAAACTATTTAGATATACTGTTTAAATATCCGTGTTTATTTCAACACAGTAGCGTTATATTACAAGGAAATAGTGAAAACAGGCTATATATCTTATCAGTAATTGATTGATAGGAGAGTGACCGGTTTGGTACGTGGAATACGGAGTGGAGGATGAACAGGTGGGCAGTGGGTAGTCGACTTCGCAGGTGCCGACGGTGCATTCAATTAGACAAGATACTTGCCTTAGTAGCCGGCTATTTACACCTGTCTAATTAATTTGTCTAATAGAAACCGTGTCCACCTGCTGACCAACGTGATCAACTGTCCCTATTTCGAAACCTTCGCCTCCCCACTGTAATTACAATCTCCCATGTATATCACACGCATTCTTTAGCTTATTTACATAATTATTGATCATTTGAGCCTCGTAGTAAATAAGAGATTTTCATGTAAATTTAACAAACAGAGAACGTAACACACCTTAGTATTACTATTATTATTTCTATTCACGGTTGACAATAAATAAGTTTCCATAAGGTATTTATATAAACAAAAGAAACGTTTTGTCTGTACATTGCTTAGAACTAATTCATTTCAAGTTATCTTTACTTTTTATACATAAAAGAAACCGAATCGAACCTTAGAAAAAATTTCTGTCTGTCTGTCAGTTTCATCACAAAATTTTGTCACAAGCAAACTCAGCCACCATGAGTCACAGCTAGCTAAAACTTTGACAGTAGATTTCTGTATGTCTTATTTAAAAGCTAAACTTTGAATGGATTGTAACTCAACATAGAAATAAAGTTATGGACTTTTTAGCTGTGTTTGGGTAGCTATACAGCTAGCTATTTATAATGGTATACTTCATCAATTTTAAAACAGATCATTTATAAAATCGGTCTAAAATGTACAAGTTGGTACATTAAGGTGTTTACAGTAAGTATTATCTAAATTATAACACTGATTTTTAAAATTTAAAATGGGTTTCTGCAGGATTTAGTCCAAAGAATTAACTACTCCTCCTTTTGAGTCAACTTTTCGTCAAACATTTTCTGACATTTTTTTCTGTCTGATATGACGCTGTTTGATAAATACATCAAACTTAAATAGTTTTACATACAAAAAAAAAGTCTTGAAAATGCCAGACAATTTTTAGCGAAACGCCGGCTTATAATCAGGAGACGTTAATTCTTTGGACTAAATCCTAAAGAAACCCGTTTTGAATTTAAATGATTTATTTTATGGTTTTTTATACATTTCATTGATTAAAATTTTTAAATATATTTACTAAATCAAGGAGGTAGCCTTGGCAGCTTTGATTTTAAGTCCATCATTAAAGTCATTGGTCCGATGTGTTTATCGGATCGTTGATGTTTATGTCTATTACAAAAAATAAGTCAACTTTAATTAAAATCAGTTTCAGTACTCATTTTTGTTTATATTTATTAATAATAGTTGACCCCGCGAACTTCACCAACTGTCAGTGAATGTCGACCAACGACCAACGAATATATCCGCGCACTATAGTGCACGTCGTAACTAGCAGTTCCAGACCAAAGGCCTTCTACTGCTTGCTTACTGTGCTACTATAACTTGGAATGTCAGTAATTCATGTCAGATGTAAGTTCGCCTGTACAGTAAAGATGTCGTATTCGCGGTCATGTGGTCTTGTTGAGGTCATGGTTTTTAAAGTTTTTAGCCATCAGTTGGAAAAGTAGTCAGATAGTCAGTGAATGAAGTAATTGTTCAGTGAGGTTGAGGAAGGTTGGTGGCAGGATTGAGAGTTTGTACAAGGAGGTTCGGATGAGTAGATAGTTTGTTGTCTTCATTGGTAGTAAGTCGAGTGATGTAACTATCTATGGATTCCATTTTCAAATCATGGTGAATATCAACATTACGGGCGTACCAAGGAGCCCTGGCTATAAGGCGGGCACACTTATTTTGAAAGTGAATGTCGTATTACCTTTAGCTAAGCTTAACTTGGTATTTTATTACTAAAATAATAGCTAACCCAAGAGATGCTGTGCTACCTTTCTTATAAATATTCAATTCGAACAGGAATAAAAACTGAGATAAAATTATATCTTGGCCTAACAACTATTGAGAATCACTGGCTTAAGGTGAAGCAACTCTGAAGTACTACTTATGCTAAAATAGCCGCGCAGTTTTTTTTTTTTTCAAGAAAACAACAATACAGATCTTAAACATGAATTGAAAAGAGCAAAACGCAGGCGAATATCGCAGAGCTTTGATGTTCTGTCAGAAACAGAAAGGCTGAATTTTGATTCATATTGTAGAGCCATTGTTTGTTAGAGCTGTCTATCAGTTGATAATAAATATTTCATTCCACTGGAGCCTTGAAGCAGACTTTCAGAAGGTTTGTTTGCTAACTTTGCATCAAAACCTATGAATTAGTCCCCAAGGCTGTTTTCAATCAACTCAAACTAATCACATTGAAAGAAGTTCAAAAAACTTAACTTTATTTATAATTATCCCGAAGATTAATATTAGATATGTTTAAAAAATGAAATAAAAGCACGAGTTTGATAAAATGGCCTTCATTTATGGTAAATATGAAATATTAATATACTTTTCTTAATTGCATAACCTAATTTTGTGTATTTAACAACTTAGAATTGTAAAGAGAGTTATAAAAGTATTGGTTATTTCCCCAGTTGTTTTATTATCAAAATATAAATGAAATTAAAAAAATAAATTTAGTAGTTTGGTTTTGTGATTTTGATTGGTTCACTTAGACCATTTAGTCTGCTCCAATTTACTTCAGTCATTAACAAAATGACTTTACCTAACATGAGGAAATACTGAAACACTTCACAACCATTTGATATTCCATGAAATTGTGACAAGTACAAGAATACATGATATTCTTAGTTTACAAAGGTAAGGTAATGGGGATTTTAAGAATTACGTCTCCACACAAAAAGTTTAATATGAAACTAACAACGCGTTTCAAACTCTTCGTGTTCTTCTTCAGGTTAACATATAAAAACAATATATATATATATATATATATATATATATATATTGAAAAAGACGAGTCAATCCCTGTTACGTATTACTTTGGGTACTTCTTATTGGTTGTGGGTGTTTTTTCGTTAAACACGTTTCTTCTTAGCACACTCCGTCTGCTCGGCCGCCTCAGCCTTCACTCCAGGAGAGGGCTCGCAGTCCCTACTTAATTTTCCAATAGAGTTGGATGAAGGTCTTGGTGTCCTGGCTTGGAAGTGTATCTCGTCGAACTCGGTGTTTACTATGGGCTTAGTGGATTTCATTAGATACTGGTTGTTGGTGTTTTCTGTAGATTCTATAGTTGTGGGTGTATGTAGAACCTTTCCCCGTCGGTTTCCTAACACGCTTGGCCGCATCCGCCTTCCTTCCTGGAGAGGGCTCGCAGTCCCTACTTTAATTTCACAGAGGGCAGGAATGGCATAGGCGTCCTCACGCAGAAGAGTTCCTCTTGAGAATCTGGTTCGGGCTATGGGCATTATGAGTTGAAGTTGAGTGTGTGTGGCGTTTGTCATGACAAACAATACATGTACAATATACATGTAATACCGGGAACTGTGAAGCCTGTCCTACAAAGTACATCGGGATGATCACAACCAGACTATCAAGACGTCTTACCTTCCACCTTACAGCAGGTACTCCAAAAAACCATACGAGACAAGTACATAATACAACATTAACGAGGGAAATGTTAGAAAAAGGAACAAGTTTAAGAATAGAAAATAATACCAGCCGCCTTCATATCCTCGAGGCCTTATACATCAAGGACATCCAACCTTCTATGAACATTCAGGCCAATTGTATAGGCATAATACCAAGTTGTAAGAAATTCGATAGTTCTTATAAACTTAATAAGCCTACACTGACAGGACCCCCAGGCAATGTGTATAACAAGTTGTAACCTTCCACTTGTCACAGTGGACTTGTTTTGTTTTTTCACAAAGATCGTCTATTTCTATTAACCTCTAAATTTTTATTCCTTTTAATGTCTGTTTAACATTTGGAAAATTTTATTGTGTGAATTTAATCTGTTTAATAATGATATATACCTGAAGATGATTTCTGAGAAAATCGAAAGCTTATAAGTGTAAAAATATAATATTATTGATTAAGCTAAAAGATTATTTCTTTGATGTCTCTGGGACAACTCCTCCATGAAATCACGAATCTATTTATTCTCTATTAGTCCAGTTATACCGTTGACCTTTCAACTCTTTTATTCTAACCGCTTGTTTCTTGTTCATCATTGACCTTTGACCTTCTCTTTATATTAACCTGTACTAATCCTTTTAATCTATTAATAGCAATGACTAAGCATGAGTCAACGATTTTAATTTGAGATGTCACTTGGCCAACTCCTTTTTGCAGTTGAACCCTGTTAGCAGGAGGTTAGTTCGTAGGATCGAATCTCTCAGTCTTAAGATCGTGAATGCCGAGACTGCGGTTAATTTTAATGATACCTGTTTGAAAGAGGATCTGCTGCCTATTTAAACCAATATATATATCAATGATCAAACCACAATAAGAAATGGGAAAACAAGACTAAGATCTTTCAACCGTAACAAGCGGTCTTCGTCAGAGTCAAAAACCCAACTGAGGGTTGGGTTTTGACTCTGACGAAGACCGCTTGTTACGGTTGAAAGATCTTAGTCTTGTTTTCCCATTTCTTATTGTGGTTTGATCATTGATTGTTGTTTCACGTGTTTATGTGAAATCTTTATATATATATATATATATACAACTAAAAAATGATTGATCGGGATGCGGTCAGTTTCTTCCACTTTTTAATTCAAACTCTCATTGCCGACGTTTCGATTTTATTCAAAATCTTTTTCATAGGCCTACAAACAGAGGAAAAACAAGAATTTTTATACGTACATTTTTAAAACACAAACAAAAGAAGTACACTATGAAAATTAAATACAATCTTAAGTATTAGGATAACAATGACAGAATAATAAAAAAGAGAAAAAGATGGAGTCTAACTATAAAAACAAAGTTTTTTTTTTTTACAATGTACTTACATAAGTAGGAGTATTGGCAATTGAAGGAACTATTACATTTTCATTTCTAAACTAGTAATGACTCTTAAACTATTCAATGAAAACCGTTAATAACCGACTCTGTACAGCTGCTTTTGTTTGTGTTTTAAAAATGTACGTATAAAAATTCTTGTTTTTCCTCTGTTTGTAGGCCTATGAAAAAGATTTTGAATAAAATCGAAACGTCGGCAATGAGAGTTTGAACAGCTGTACAGAGTCGGTTATTAACGGTTTTCATTGAATAGTTTAAGAGTCATTACTAGTTTAGAAATGAAAATGTAATAGTTCCTTCAATTGCCAATACTCCTACTTATGTAAGTACATTGTAAAAAAAAAAAAACTTTGTTTTTATAGTTAGACTCCATCTTTTTCTCTTTTTTATTATTCTGTCATTGTTATCCTAATACTTAAGATTGTATTTAATTTTCATAGTGTACTTCTTTTGTTTGTGTTTTAAAAATGTACGTATAAAAATTCTTGTTTTTCCTCTGTTTGTAGGCCTATGAAAAAGATTTTGAATAAAATCGAAACGTCGGCAATGAGAGTTTGAATTAAAAAGTGGAAGAAACTGACCGCATCCCGATCAATCATTTTTTAGTTGTATATCTGTCACACGGTCGAGAAGTTATTAGTGTTTATAATATATATATATATATATATATATATATATATTTGTAAAATTTGGGAGCAGTCCTTCATTTACTGTAAACTGTGGCTTAATACCACCTCTAAAGACTTTAAAAACTTTTTAATTACCCTGAAGATGACTGGAAGGCAGTCGAAACATGTTCCACCCTAATTAATATTCTCTAACGTTTGGATGAAAGAAAAAAGAAGGTATTCAGAAACCTGGAAAAACTGATGAAGAAAATGACATCAGTAAAATATGGTCAGTTATTCAACGAAATATTATACATATATATATATATATATATATATATATATATATATATATATATATATATATATTGATCTGTGAGCTTTAAAAATATCAGAGTGAATTATCTGATATAAATACAATATATGAATGAACTGTTGATGTTGATGTTTTTAACAAGGAAATTAGTATAAAAAATGACTTTCTTATAGTAAACCTTAATTCATACTAACTCACTTTTTAAAAACCTCGATAGTTCATTCATATATTGTATTTACTTCATATAATTCACTCTGATGTTCATAAAGCTAACAGATATGTATATGTTTTAGAAGAAGAACACTAAGTATTTGAAACGCATTGTTAGTTTCATATTAAACTTTTCTTTTTGTGGAAACGTAGTTATTGAAATCCCCAATATAAGTAAATACCACACTGAAACAGATTGTACAACTAATGAAGGTTAGATCAGTAAAAAGCAAGAAATGTTATACAGACTTACCTCTTCTCTGTGAAAGAATACTCAATCTTCCATAGATGACACCAAAAAGGCTCTCATACTTGACAATTATCTTCTAAACCAGAGGTCCTCAAAATTTTCATCACGTCGACTCCTTCCAAAAAAAATGTTTTTCTTCTTATCAGCTCCTATAAAAATATAATTGAAATCAACATATATTTTTACATTGATTACAACTAACATTTTTCATACATTGGTAAATTCAAGAATTGGATGTTCCGAACAGAACTCCGATCAAAGCCCCCCCCCCCCCCCCCCCCAACATATAATGAAACTCCTGAATGACTGTATGATGCCGATCAAATTATAAATTTATGGTAATTTTTTTTGGGATTATTATATAGTTTTTTCTATAATACCTCAAATATACCCAAATATCTGTTAAAATGCAGCAAGAATGATATCAATAAAAATTTCTTACCCGTCAGTTTAATGCTAGAAAATAAGACATGAATAAGCTAGAATATTTCTTGTACTAAAATGGATGACTTTAATGAGAAGAATGTCTTTGGTGAGCAGCAGTAACAGAATTGGTAAGGGTTCAAATTCTGAGAATTTTAGCTGCTGCATCCCATTTTTTGTCCAAGTTTAGTCTGTTCCTCTGTTTTATTGGACTTGCATTCGCATGAATAAACCCACTTCAATAATATTCCTACTAATTATCTACACCTTATCGAATCTTGTTTACTTTTCAATGGCTTTCGTGTTATTTGTGTATTTATAAACTCAACTTTGAACGTTTGATATTTACTAACCCCTATTGAGTCACTATGAACTTATCGACCTCTAGTATTAGTGTAAAAAATAAATTAAGTATTCAACATAAGGATTTAATGATATAACGCAAATAAAACACTTAATGTTCATCATCAGGTATATCTACAATAAAAAAAAAATGTGAAAAAATTTTGAACTTACATAAAGGAAAAACAACTAAAATTTTAACTAAAAAAATCTGGAATGGCCTGCACTCAACTTTACTATAAGTAAAGTGTCTGCGAATGTATATTGAAAAATCTGGAGTGGCCTACACTCTACTTTACTATAAGTAACTTAATGTCAAATTTCTGGAGTATATAAAACATAACGTCTCATTTAAGCATAACGTAAACATCTAAATGGGATATAATTATTAGCCTATCATTCCTGAGGTAGTACAGATAGTGATTGAAGGACATATCATTTTATAAGCTTATTTTTGTACATCACAAATAATTTATTATTTGCAAATAATTGCATTAGTATAACTACAGCAGTAATAACATTTTTGAAAAACCAAAGTGAACATTTCTTGAAACGATTTATTCTCCTACAAGAGAATGGCTTTCGTTCAAACAGCCAGTAGATTTCTTACATCGTTTACTTGACATCCTTCTACATTGAATATTAAAGTAAAATTTTTAAATTTAAAACAGGAAAATACCCTTTTTTTCTCTGAAAAACATCTTTAACTGCGAAGAAAATGTTGTTTTAAGGTGATTTGTTAATTAAAGATGTACGATAATTACATTTATTAATCTCTAAACGAAATATTCAGATTATGAATTATCATTTACATTTTAGTTTAGTTTAGGAGAAATAAATGTTTTAAAAAAAAACGGTTTTTGGCAAAAAAAGTGACTTTCCCATCATGCATAATTCTTCCCAAGCAATAGGGATCTTCGTCTCTATGAGACCCATTTTTGTGTAAAATATCAACTTGATCCATCAAAGATTCTGGACCGTAGCGTGGTAACAAGCAATGCTAACACACTCACCCACCCACCCACCCACCCACCCACACACACACAGACATCATCGTAAAAACGTCATAAAACGACTTCTGGGACCTCAAAACATGTAATTCCGTCAAAATCTCGAGATCGAATTTTTTTACGATCACTATACTTTACTTACTCGTATAGTAAAGTAAAAAAATGTATTAGTAACTACATACATAGAGCCCCTTGGAAATCCCTGTTCTAAACCTACATATACCCCGTCTACCTTCCTTCATTCCCTAATTATAAAGTCACTCTCTTCTACTTGTACATTCTTCTCTGCCATTAAAATTAATTAAGTTATAACACTGTTGAAGTGAAATCTGTTCATAATCCTGATGATATCGCTAAAGAATTACTCTCTATACTATACCTCCTTAAAGTATAAGTATAGTATACTATATAAAGAATTACTCTCTATACTATACCTCCTTAAAGTATAAGTATAGTATACTATATAAAGAATTACTCTCTATACTATACCTCCTTAAAGTATAAGTATTGTATACTATATAAAGAATTACTCTCTATACTATACCTCCTTAAAGTATAAGTATAGTATACTATATAAAAAATTACTCTCTATACTATACCTCCTTAAATTATAAGTATAATATACTATATAAAAAATTACTCTCTATACTATACCTCCTTAAAGTATAAGTATAGTATACTATATAAAGAATTCCTCTCTATACTATACCTCCTTAAAGTATAAGTATAGTATAATATATAAAGAATTACTCTCTATACTATACCTCCTTAAAGTATAAGTATAGTATACTATATAAAAAATTACTCTCTATACTATACCTCCTTAAAGTATAAGTATAGTATACTATAAAGAATTCCTCTCTATACTATACCTCCTTAAAGTATAAGTACAGTATACTATATAAAGAATTACTCTCTATACTATACCTCCTTAAAGTATAAGTATAGTATACTATATAAAGAATTACTCTCTATACTATACCTCCTTAAAGTATAAGTTGCATTGACCGTAATATTCGACTTATATTCGAATAGAACGGTGTGCTATTCCAGCAGCGATGAAGCCAGCAAATGTTACAATATTCAAAATCGCCATAATTCAGATCATCCTTGACATGAGTATAATTCTGTTTGTTTTTGAACGCCCACACATATAAGTGTTGTTCTTTACGTGCTGTTCTAGGGACGAAGTTGTAGCTCATTTATTATTTTACACCCATTTTAGTAATGGGCGAGCCACATTACCAGTTGATTCAACATTGGAAGTCCTAAATTTTGCCTAACTCAAGTGTATTTAGAAGTAGGGGATCTTTAATTAGTACCTGACTAGTACAGGCTCGGGACCGACGGCTTAACGTCCACTCTAAGGGACGACGTCCTCAGATTTATTCATCTCCCAAGTGAATAAATCGAGGGCCAGGTGGGTATCGAACCCACCAGTTCAGAGGTGAGTACGTTAACAACTGAGCTAACCTGGCCCCCACTGTAATCCTTAGTTAATCGATTAGAGGCTGATTGTATTAAAAATTAGATCTGTTTTCAGGCAGATAAAGTTTCGTTTAAATGACTACCTACAGGAATGGCCTAAACAAGATAGAGGAATAGAAAAGTTTAGGCTTTCCAGTCGAACAGAACTCGTTCTTCTTTTCCTTCTCCTGATGATGACGAGATTGAAATATTAAAATGAGTTTTGTGTTGTTTCTACTTGTTTTCTTCTTGTAATCCTATGATATGTTGTCCTAAATGACTGTTTCATCTTTTGAATTATAAGCATATAAGAATGTATTGGAATATAACCTTAAGTTCAATGAAGAACGTGATATTTGTTCATGTACACCACTTATGAGTTAGGTGAAATAATTACATATCAATTTAAGATAAAAGTTAATAAAAGCATTTATATAAACTAGCATCTTTTCATTACAACTAATGTCAGGTATAAATATATTTCTTTATTTGGAGCAGATTTTGAATATTGAGGCAACTTTGTTTTAGTAGCGCTGTTTAAATTGAAAAACTTAATTTTATATTACTTAATTATAAAACTTAATATTATAAGGCTGTCGTTCTTTAACAAACTAATATCTTTAGCAGTATATTTCACTATGTCATATAGCCTTCTTTAGGTTGCAACATTATGCAATCTAAATAAAAAGTATATTTGGCAAACAAATATCATCACTATAAGAAGAGCACAATGAATAAGGTTATATTACCTGTTTTTCTCTTTTGCCTGGTGTTAAGATAGTAACATTGAAAGACTTTGACAGATCTCATTAAAGCATTCAAAACATTACAATTACAAAATTTTGGGGGAAAATATTACATTTGGATATGTCAAGGGTTACGTAAGAATTATCGTGAATGAGTTAAAGACTGCTCAGTTTAGCACTTTGGATTCTAATTATGAAATGTACCCATCGATGCACGTGAAATAGTAGTCAGATGAACAGTAACTCAATAAAACAAATTCAAAAAGAAAGTACTGAAACTCTTTTAACAAAGGATTATTTTCCTGATATCCAAAATAAGACTTTCAATGAACTACTTTGAAATAAATAATAAACTATCCCGATATATATTCTATTGAGTACATTGTCAATATTATATAAGAAAAGTAATGAATTATTTATAAAATATGTGCAAGTTAAAAACAGTAAAAATATTTATCTGCAGGAGAAAAGAGAGAGAGGTACCAAGCACGCTGTAAGCGGGTTTTCCGAAAATTTGAGTTAGTATATTTGTTTCTTTACTTTGTGTGTTGCTCTTTTTTGATCTTGAACTTGTATATATTAATATTATATTAGGTTAGCTCAGTGGTTAACGTACTTACCTCTGAACTGGTAAGTTCAGGGTTCAATACTCACCTGACCCTCGATTTATTCACGGGAGAATAAATGTTGTCTCTCGGAGGCGTTAAGCTGACGGTCCCGAGCCTGTACTTTGTCAGGTACTCGTTAAAGATCCTTACTCCAAATATAGTTCAGTTTGGCTAAATTTAGGACTCCAAATGTAGAATCACCGATCAAACAAAAACACCGCAAAGGGCTGACGTTTTTAACCCGCTAGGGGATCGGTTTAAACAACAAAAAAATATTAATATTATATTTATATATGATATGCACACGATTTTAAGTACCAAATAAAGTAGTTTCCACTATCAAGAATCTGATATATTAAAATACAAATAAAATTTATTATGATTAAGTGTTAGTTTTTTATCTTTATCAATTTCATAAACTAATAAAATATTTAAAAAAAATATTGGAAATAAATAGACTGTTTTAAATTACAACTGTCATGATGAACTACTATTAAAGAAGCCTAATCGGGATGTGTTAATAACTATCATTTGAGAGTGGAGAAGTTACGAAACTACAAATGTCTTACAGCAGGTGAGGTTAAGACAGGTGTCCCTGCATTTCTCGAAGTATTTTATTTCTTGTAGAATGCCTAAAGAGCAACATCTTCATTATAGGTTTACAGCCTGACTACATGGTGGCCTTGATGAAAACGATACAGAATACCAAGAGAAGTATTCCAGTAATGTGTTCATTTGTCTTCTCTAGTTTATGAGATCATTTCACATTTAGAAATTACGAATGTTTTGTTGATGATTGTTTCAACTTTTATTAGTGGTAGTCTAAAGTAAACGTGACAGTTAATGTTAAACAGTGTTCAATGAAACTGACTCAAGTACCGTACTTGCTCCTTTAACGGTACTTGGTACCGAAATGAGAACTGCAACTGTGGTCTGAAACGCCACTTCTCTTTCATATGTAGTAACATAAAATACATAAAAATGTAATCATATAAATCTTAGGAATTTTATACATAGGAATTGTTTTTTTGAACCAAATATAATTATTAGATCATCGAAATTTAAAAGTTATGTTTAGCTGATTGATTATTGGATCAATTTTTAAGTTTTTCAAGTCTTTTCCAGCTATTTTCGTTTTGAAGATATCCTGCAAATGAACAAAAATACACAGGGAGTCAATTTATAAACATATGTCACTGGACTTAGCCATTAAAGTTTGGCTCAATCTTTATATCTATAAACGTAAAAGAAAGTTTTTGTGTATACATTACTTAGAACTGACTTATTTCAATTTATCTTTACGTTTTATGCATTAGAGAAACCCTTGGAAAATGTCTGCCTGTTTGTTCGTCTAAAGCTTTTGTCACAAGCAAGTTCAGCTACTGTAAATCATGGCAAGTTGAACCTTTGACAGTAAATTTGAGCATGTCTAATTTAAAAGCTGATATTTCAATGGATTAGAAATTGAATGAAGAAGCGAAGTTATGGACTTCCAAGTTGCTTTGGGTATCTAAACAGGTATATCAACTAACAATTCTTACTTGGTACAATATCAGCCACCTAAAAATACATGTATATTTTTAAAATATACAAACAAACAGATAAATTTACATAAGGATAGATTCTAATTCTCTAATATATGAACGTAAAGATAACTTGAAAGGAGTCAGTTCTAAGCGATGTACAGACTAATATATATATATACGTTTCACTATGAATCATAAACACAGAATTTTTGGTTGAACCGTCATCAGGAGAGTTGAGATAGGGACACCAAGCGCACTTGTGAAGCGACGGTTGGAGACGGTTGATTTATGAATAATAAATGAATTTAATAAATGAATAAGTTACTAACATTTCAAACTTATACATATAACATTGTTCCTTATAACAATAATTGAGTTTCCTGTCTAAAATCAAAACCATAATTCAAGTGTATGCATAAGCTGTGGGAAGCCCAAGAACCAGAATAACCCTGCATAAGGGCCACAGATCCCATATAATTAGCATCAGTTTGCAATTACGGTTATACGGGGAGTACACTTGATCTTTAAAGGCAAGAATAATACGTTTAATCCACTTACAGCATCGATTTTAAAATGCTTTCTTAGTTATGATTGGCTCTTTAAAATGAATTTTTTAAATGATTGATTTAGTTAAGGAAGAAACCAGAGTATTTAAATTAGTTAAATATTGTATTTAAAAGGAAATTTACGTTAAAAATAAATCTTTTAAATATATATTTAAATGCTAGTATAGTGGAAGTAGTGAAAACAGTAATGATAATTAGTAGTAAGTAATGATATTTATTATTGTAGTCTACCCTGTACTTCCCACGTGTATTTTGATATTTTTGTACGATTTAAATCTAAAACCACCTAGATATATAACTTTAACTCCATTGGATGTATTACCGAAAGAATGACCTCCCGAAATAGGAGAATTATAACTACATTCAAACATTATACTATAACTGAAACAGATTGTAGTGCTTTCATACACAATAAAAGTAGTATAATATAAAAATTTCACGTTAGTACCCTTTTGTAGACATAATATAAAGAAAATAATCTCGTTACTTGACGTTTTAAATGCTAGTATAATGAAAAAAGTAAAATATTGAACTGACATACCTTTAATATATATATAACTTTAAATTACACAAAACACGACCCAGAAAAAAGAATAAAATGCACACTAAATTCTCAATATTTCGAACTGTTGTTCGTCATCAGGAGTAGACTAGAAGAGAGGACGAAGTGAGAGAGATATTCCCACGATTATATATATATAACAAGATTTCACAATAAACACGTGAAATACCAATCAATGATCAAACCACAATAAGAAAAGGAAAAAAAGTCTAAAATTTTTCAACCGTAACAAGCGGTCTTCGTCAGAGTCAAAGTAGTTGGAAGTGACTCTGACGAAAAAGTTTGACTCTTCCAACTACTCTGACTTCCAACTACTTTGACTCTTCGTCAGAGTCAAAGTAGTTGGAAGTGACTCTGACGAAGATCGCTTGTTACGGTTGAAAGATCTTAGTCTTTCTTCTGATTTCTTATTGTAGGTTAGACGTTGATTTTTGTTTCAAGTGTTTAATGTGAAATCCTTTTACATATATAGAAATTAACTTTTATAAAATATTTTACACTGATATATTTAGAGATGTAATTTTAACTAACTATAAGTGGTATGAGTTTACTCTTTCATGATAGTTATCATTAATTTATTTTAGCCAATTATAATATCTGAATTCAATATCAAGCTAGTTTATAGTAAAACATTAAGGTGTAGAAGATACTGTATTTATAATATTCTCGAGAAGATTTACATTTGAGTGTAATTGATGCAAAATACACAGTGATTAATGTGAATTGTGGATCAGGTTAAGAGTAATTCAATGTTATAAATAAGAAATATCTAGAAAATTGACTCATGGTTTAGATTAAATTATCAGTCCACTTTGATCCATCGACATTTGACTTGGAGGCCAGCTGGTATTTTAGATGAGCTCTTGCTCAAATGCTTTCTCGATAAGAAGCCAGCAAACCAGTCCCTCTAGACAGGCTTCTCAACATGACAGCTGGACTATTCAACGAGTTAATCTAATAATGGATATCTAATAGTTCACTATTAATCAAACAAATAATGTCAATTACTAAGATTTGATGTATGAAATAAAGGTAAAAACTAGCTCTGGGAGATGTTGAAAAGTGGGAAAGTGAATTGAGCATAACTGTATAATCTGTTGACTTATGAGAATAATGGTTAATAATCCATTAGAACAGACATGCGTAACCTTTTGTGAACTTGGGGGGGGGGGGGGGCGCAATATATAATTTCTAAGTGACCGGTGGCCGTATGGTAATTCCAATGGTATATGTTGGGATTTGACTCTGACGAAGACCGCTTGTTGAAAGATCTTAAGTCTTTTTTTGTTATTGTGGTTTGAACATTGATTTGCATAAATATATCCTATATTTGTAAATTTTCCTTAGATCTCTTGCTGTATACAAAGATAGTTACAAATAAGAAAATATTTGGCTGAAAATTGCTTCTTTATAAGTTTTTCAAGTATTTGAAATAACGTTTTTGTTACTATATCCACGGTATATAGTATATCTATCATGTCGACGATTAGTAATATATTATATACTGCGGATATAGTAACAAGAACTTTATTTAGAAAACTTGAGAAACTCATAAAGATGCAAGTTCGTGCTTGAATTGAAGAAACGGTTCTAATGTAGTACAATCAGTTATTATGTGGTATTTACTCATTGTAGGGTAAAAATCTAATGAAATGGTCTCCACATATAAAAATTTTATGATATAAACAACGCGTTTCGAACACGTAGTGTTCTTCCTCAGGCACTCATCCTTAGTTAATGCCTGAGGAAGAACACTACGTGTTCGAAACGCGTTGTTTATATCATTAAATTGTTATATGTGGAGACCATTTCATTAGATTTTTACCCTACAATGAAGAAACGGTCCATACTGACTATAAAACTTTAAATTACAAAAACACAACACAGAAAAAAGATAAAATATACACTTACCAAATTCAATATTTCAAACTGTTGTTCATCATCAGAAGAAGACTAGAAGAAAGGACGAACAATAGTTCAAAATAATGAATTTAGTAAGTGTGATTTTATCTTTTTCTGCGTCATTTTTTGTGTAATTTAAAGTTATATATATATGTTTCCTCAAACATCCCTTTCTGGACATTTGTCCTTTCCTGCACTTTCATCCTTTTAAAATACCACTCTTTCCTCCCACTCATCTCAACACCTCATCAGATGTTTTCTGCATATAGTGTTTCAGTTGGGTTTTTGACTCTGATGAAGACCGCTTGTTACGGTTGAAAGATCTTAGTCTTGTTTCCCATTTCATATTGTGGTTTGATCATATATATATATATATATAATATACTTAAACAAACTGTGACACATAGACTTAAACATAACAAAGACTCACTTTTCAATATTTCGACCGTAATGGCGGTCGTCCTCAGGAGAAGAAGTAAATTGACGGAGGGACAACAGTCAACTAAACTCATATATATATATATATACCATGATAACGAAAAATGGTCCAACAGGACAGATTACACTTAAAACAAACAATGGCACATAGACAGAAAGATAACAAAGCATTTCTGTTATGATATGAATCTTTGTTATGTTTCTGTCTGTGTGTCACAGTTTATTTTAAGTATACATATATTGTATTATATTAATGATCCAATAATTATTTAAATTTGTATTATTCATATGATGAAAATTTTTATTTCTACATGTGATAATGAAGCAATTATCAGAACGCAATCCCCAAAGATTAGTATGTCATATAAAAAAGACTGAAACCTTTGTTGTTGCACTCTCTCTCACTCTCTCTCCAAAGATATACTTTCCTTCCCAAAGCCTCGGTGAGCTTTTATTAATAAGGAAGGTGCAATCTGAAATAACAAGATGAAATTCCAGATAATCTCCGAGGACCTCACCAAAATACATAGCGCCAGTATTTGGCCCGTTGGCCGTAGACTGCCCATGCCTACTTTAGTAGTGCTTCTGGACATGAAGCAAAGTTCACAGAATACAGATATTGTGGTTGAGATCCTACATTACCGAATCATCCTGAAGTTAAGCTTATTCGCATAAAAAAAACACCACATAGATTCTTGGATTAAAGAGTTCTAAAATTTCCATCGCCATATCCATTTTTGAAAAAAAAAAAATTCAGAAAGCGTGAAAGTTAACAGAAAATGCTTTGCTTTAAGGAATAGAGATAGTATGACAAACTTAAGTTTCTTGAACAACCAAATTTTTTTAAAGCTATAAATTTCAAATATCATATGGTGTAATTAAGGTTATAATAAGCCTTATGTATGTTAACTACACATAAGTTAATACGGAGGAAATCGATGTTAGGTGTCATATACTTTACTTTTTTAATTAATTCGTCTTATTCTGTGCTAAATATTTACTGAAATAAAACCAGAAACAATCATTTCATGCATTTTCAACTTAATATAATATATTTTTTTTAACTTCATTTTACACAGTCATAACAACGTAAATATAACATTATTAGTGACAATGATAAAAGAAATATATGTATATTTGCACATGGAGGCAGGAGGGAAGAAATAATCTAGCGACTATAGTTGCTGGTGTGATATATATAAAATTCGAAAATGAAATTCGAAACTATATTTTATTAAAATTTACGTTATTTGTATTATTCTAAGGATTGCTAGTATGGAAGGGGAACAGTTGAGGATAGGATGCGAGGCTCTTTTGCCGCCTATCTCAAACATTTGATAAGATAAATGTGTTTACATTTAATTTTCTCTTAGTTCAGTTCCCTAATCCCATAACTATTGTCATCACTAATTAAAAAACAAATATCTTTCAAAAAGAATTCCTGGCTTTTAAAATCGCTCCTTATAATTCGTGGAGGTACAATGTGTTGAAATATGACTTACATATAAAGTAAAACAATTTTGTGACTTCATGTTGCAAATAATTTGATAATATTGATCATTCAATTGTCTTTCCTGTTTAGTAGCCATGCGGATGCAGCTCGAATGACTTAGTGACTCATCAGTAATTCCACATTAAAGAATAGAAATCTGTATCAATTATAGAAAATCTATATTAGTTAAATAATAGAAATTTTCAAACCAATTTTCCTGTTGAAATTCGCATTATTTTTATTTTATGTTCAAATTATGCAAATACTTAAAGTAAAATTTTTGAAAAATACTTACAGTTTTAAAACAAGCACTTCAATACCCACAATAATGGAATATCAACAACTAAATAAGACACTCGGAGAATCTAGTTTATTCTTTTCCTTTCAAAAATTGAATCAACATGGAACAGTTTTCTGCAAAATTAATTTCCTTTTATTTAGTTCATTTATTAATAATCAATAAAAGGTTATTGACAATAAATTAATTCTTTAATTTCCGGGTATTTTTTTTTATTATCAAAGGGTATGCGAGTTCGTTAGAGGTGCATATATATGAAAATTTAGTCATGCTATCTTACATTAGTGCAATATTAAATGCACTACTCCATTCTTTAGAATTTTTTTTTTTTTTTGAGGGTTTAGAGACTGATAAAGTCAGCCCCCCTCTGAGGTTAATTCATCAAGAGAACATTCCATCTCCCATTCATTCTATATTGGGAGTCTTAAATTTTACCTAACTCACGTGTATTTAGAGTAAGAATAATCTTTATGAATCTTTGCCTAACATTATCTAGGCTCGGGACCGACGGTTTAAAGTCCTCTCCGAGAGACGACGTGCCCAAATTCATTCACCTTTTGCATGAATAAATCTTGATCCCAAGTGGGTATTGAACCCAGGAACTACTAGTTGAGAGGGGAGCTCTTTCCCTCTGAGCTATCCTGGCAGGGGTTAGCAATTTGTCTAGGATACCAGAAGAGGAATACGTAATGATTCAAAGTGAGCTGGAGATCCCATGATGAAATATTACCCAAATACACATAATGCACCATATTTAAACATTAACGACTATAAATCCAAATTGATTATTGTTATAACTAACTAGCAGTGGTGCACCAACGATTTTTGCCATCCGGGGTGGTCGTAAAATTTACTCCCCCCCCCCCCCCCCCCCCCAAACACACTTGCCATTGAAAATCCGTTAACATTAACATTCAACATTTCAGAACGTCTTGAAAATATTTATCTTCATGGAATTACTTTTACACTGCTACGATTGATCCCATACTTACATCTTATTACAGTACTCGTATACATATACTATACATAGTCGTCATCAAAGAAAACCAAAAATGTTTCAAAAATGAAACCTATAATTGAAATCATAAAAACAAATTGTTAAATGAAATTGGATACGCAAAGAAATATATTCAATTTTCAACCTCATTAAAAAAACTAGTTTTGAAAAATTTAAAATTAATTTATTTTTAATTTTCAAATATTACAGTTAAAAATCCCTTGAATATTATTACAAAAATGAAACATAAAAACTATTATGACCTTAAAAAGTCATTTTGCTGTAAAATTTCAGATTTTTTGTTAGCTTTAATTTTTTTTTCTATTTTTACCCCCTCTGCTATACTTGGCCTCTGTGTCGTGTCTCTCTGCTACGCTGGTGCTAACTGATACTAATAGATAGGAGTGGGATTCACTGTCAGCAATACAATCTATATTTTAAATGTAAATTGGATAGAAACACAGTGGCGTATGCTGTTTTATTAATGTACCATTCACGATTGAATTGCAGCCGTTACGGCTGTTACCATTTATTAATTCATTTCAGGACCCACGAAAGGGTCCACGTGAAGCAGTCTGTGCAAAACGCTACACGAAATGAATTATTCCAGTTATAGTTTTCTCCTTAAAGCACCGACCTCATTTATTGCTCTTACATTATACAATCTCCTTTATCTTCTAAAACAGCTTGTTACTGTTTAAAATTTATTCTAACCGGAACACTGCTACAATTAAACAAGATATGTAACATAAATCATGATTTATTCATTTTTTAAAGTTAAACCTGTGTATAACTTTGATTAATGTAGAATAACTTGAGTTCCAAAATTTTTTGTATGAGTTAAAGCAACTTTTTACAAATATTTTAAATTAAAAAAAAAATCTTCATTAGAATAGAAAAGAACCAGTAAGTCTTCACGCAAAACTATTTTATTTAACGTCGACAGAAATAGAACACTTAGTGTTCATCGTCCGGTTATATAACTTTACTGAGGCAGATATAATCTGACGATGAACATTAAATGTTTGAGAAGCAAATGATGTTGGATAAAATCTTTTATGCGAATACTTGGTTTTTCTTGCACTATTCCAATCATCAGAAAATATCACACAATAAATTCTTGCCGGACTCATGAGTCGAAAACATTTGTTTACACTCTCTTAACATAGTGAAACATTTTTTTTTATTTTACTGTAAGTAAAGTATAGTGAAGGTGAAAAAAAATGATCTCGAGATTTTGACGGATTTACATATTTTGAGATCCTCAGAGTCGTGTTGTGATGTTTTTTCGATGATTGTGTGTGTGTGTGTGTGTGTGTGTGTGTGTGTGTGTGTGTGTGTGTTCGTGTGTGTGTGTGTGTGTGTGTGTGTGTGTGTGTGTGTGTGTGTGTGTGTGTGTGTGTGTGTGTGTATGTATGTGTGTGTGTGTGTGTGTGTGTGTGTGCGTGTGTGGATGGGTGGGTGTATATCTAATGCCTGTGGGGACGCTAGAGTCCATAATCCTTGATTAATCATACTAATATGTTACACAAATATGGGCCTTATAGTGATGATGTGTCCTAATGTTTTGGAGCAATCATGCATGATGGGAAAGTATTTTTTTTTACCAAATGTGTTTTTAGAGAACATTTTTTCCTTCAAAACTACCTACCTAGAGTCTTAAACTTTTTATAACATCATTAAAACAACAAAAACAATATTGAAAAAATCCTCGAATTTTTAAAAACATTAAAAAAATTTTTTTAATAAATTTAAACTTTTTAACTTATGATTCAACCTGAAATCTTGTGAGAAGGATACAAGCTATACCGTTCGATGGATCAGAATGAAATTATGCCTAAATTAGAACATTACCAAAGGAATGAGTTGAGGTACTTACATAAACCATGGGGGCGTTATGGCACATTTTATTTTATTGTTTTTCAGAAAATTTCTTTTCTTTTTACGCTAAGCAGCTCCTTAAAGATCAATAAAATATTGCCAACAAATTGACCAGAAAATTAGGAATTTATAAGAAATAATTCGTGACACTTTAATTACTGCAAAGTTGTCATTGTGAATCGAGAAAAACAGCGTTATTTTTCTGTAATGGTATGGTTTTTGACCACCCTAGTAGCTTAGATTAGCCAGATCATTGCTTGCCTTCTCCTTTCTCTTGTATATGCCTTTACATTCTTTTTCAGCAGTCAGAAGCAGTAACTTTTAACTACCAATGCTTTAATTCGTTTTGTGATTGAGATTTTCAGCTCTTCTTTTACCAGTCTGATAATTTCTACATTACCAGTCATCCACAATGACAGGGAATGGTAACCTACTGCAGTGCTGAGTCACATTCATTATTTATCAAGAGTGCTACTGCGAGGGATAGAAGGAATGTTACTGTTTTCAGAAATTCCACCTCAAGAGTCTACACTCTTATCAAAACAAAGGTAAGTTATACAAGTAATTTAATTTTTATAATTCAGTAATAATTCGTTATAGTGTGGTATTTACTCATATTTGGGAAAGTATTATGTCTCCACACAAAAAAGTTTATGATAAAAAACTAACGCGTTTCGAACACTTGATGCTCTTCTTCAGGTGACGATCCCTGCTCTGCTGGGGTGGTTATTCAGTGGTTGATACCAAGCTGGACTGGAAGGGAGTGTTTGCTTTGTTTGTTCAAACCTCTGTACTCGCTCCCAAACCTAAAAACACTCCCTGACACCCTCAGTCCTTGCTTGGTCTCACTGAATAACCACCCCAGCAGAGCAGCTGTAACATGAAGAAGAACATCAAGTGTACGAAACGTGTTGTTAGTTTTTTATAATAAACTTTTTTGTTTTTAAACATAATACTGTCCCCAATGTAATTTGATTTAATAAACTTGAGCATAAAATACTTTTAACTAAAAAGTGTAGTGACTTTTTATAAAAGAAAACAAATTATCAGATTAATATCTTATTCCTCCAAAGTAGATTTACTATTTATAGATCAAAAGTGAATCATTATTCTTTAAGCCATCTTTCAAGACCTCTTGTGGATAACGTAGTTTACAGACTCTTGTCTTAAAGTGGCTGAAAACTTTGTAACACTTACTGCGTGCTTGCAAAGCAATCAGCTGCACGTGTTTCAAAACATATTGCTGTCACGAAAGTAGGAAAACTTCTTCAGAAGGAGCAATAGAGGGCACCAAAAAGTTGACACTTAACGTCGCTTGGTACTTAACACTTTTACACCCTGTACAACAGGACAATATACATAGCAAGTCTTAAATACTCTCCTTTTAATAATAATAGTCTATTAAAATTACTTATGACATTATCAGTTAACTATAAAAAAAAGTCTAAATAAACTTTTTAAAACTTGAAAAGATACCAAAACTAAGGTACCTTAAAAGGGAACTAAGTTTCAAATAAATTTTAACATAAAAAATTATAAAGAAAAAAACATATCATTGACTACTCTTATGAATGCTTGTGGAACACTTCCTACATATTATTGGATCTAGTTGTATGACACATAAAAAATATGTTAATAAAATAATAAAATGGAAATTTATTATTGGGAATAGTTTTGATATAAAACTCTTTTGTGTGTAGACGTAAACCTGAAGAACACTAAGTGTTCGCAACACGTTGTTAGTTTTGATAAAAAACTCTTTTGTGTGGAGACGTAATTTTTGAAATTTTCCATCGTATTGGAAATTTTTTTTTAGTTTGCTTTATGTGATAGATATATAGGTTAGGTTAGGTTGCAGTGGCAGTCCCACAAGAGAACACACTTAGGCCGAGCATTGGCCCTTTGTGATACCACACAATGAAGATTGACTCTACACTGGGAATCTTAAATTTTACCTAACTCAACTGTATTTAGAGTAGGGATCTTTAACGAGTACCTGACATCGTACAGGCTCAGGACCGACAGTTTAACGTCCTTCTCCGAGGGACGACGTGCTCAGATTTATTCACCTCCCGCGTGAATAAATCGAGGGCCAGGTGGGGATCGAACCCCGGTCATATCAGTTCAGAGGCGAGCACGTAACCACTGAGCTAGCCTGGCCTCTTATAGATATATAAGTAGTTTGAATAATATATTTTCAAAATTTCTAAAGAACGCTTGTTTATTTTACTTTATCAAAGCTATACTTCTAAAAAATCAACTTAATTTTTAGATATATATATTTATATCATATGTGTAATGAAAATAGAGAGCTTCAAGTCCACCTACAATTCACTTGATTGTATTTGGGTTAAGATACAGTGACATTAGGCTGCAGGTGAGTGAAGTACAGGTCAGTTGTAGTACAGGAAGCCACTGCTACTCGACTAATGCAGGGGATCATTTTACTTTAAGAATACGGCGTTGTTGTGTAGAGTTTAGGAATGCGTTTGGAATTCATTGTTTGCTTACTTAACGAGAAGTGTTTTCCTTGAATCTACTGCTTCTCGTAAATGTGCAGTCACATGTGGTTTTCTCTTCAATTCTTCACTATTATTCAGTATCTTTCTACTCATTTCCACCTCTGTACTCCTAATACAAAATGATTAAGGAGAGAGTTACTATTACTTTTTATTTTGTTTACAATCTTCATTTTTATAGTTGGTCCAACGATAACTTATTTGTTAATTTATAATAATTTTAAAAGCGGAACAGAGGGAGTGTAGGACCCCCAGTGTTGACAAATCAACAATATCCAAAATTTTTATAAAAGTAATTTCTTTTAATAATTTCAAAATATAAACATAGATGGATTTTGTTGTAATTGATCAATTATAATTTCAGGTAAATAATGTCTATTTATTAGACTCAAACAGGTGTTTGGTCTTCTCCCAAACCAGGAATATACAGGAACTAATTAAACGGAAACGGGATTCAACTGAAGTATCCCGTTTTTAATTCATAGACTTATAACTTAATCTATGTGTAAAGGTCCGTCTCTTTAAACGCTAGGGGTCTTAAAGTACACTATAACCAACAATCACATAATTTCTAATGTTTTACTTACTCAAGTTTATTAGAAGAGAAATACTTGTTATCTTACCGGCTGGAGTTTACTTTGATAGACGAGGAGGATATGATTTTCAATCTTCAAAAAATCAAGGAACATGAAAATTATTTGAAAATTCTTTTTTTCAGGACCTACAGAACCCCCTGTGCTACACCAGAGCCCAGTGCCACCTCATAGATCAGTGGTAGGGGTATAGGGGTAAATTACCATAAAAGGGGTGGATTAGAAATTTGGGGGAGGGGGGGAGGGGGGGTGAAGGTGGTACGGTTGTGGATGTGCTAAGTGAGGGAAAGTTGGAGAAAACAATACATTGAGGGTCGCACAATCTTTAAAACTACAAAAACGGAGAAATATCAGTCTTGAATCTGTTTTCACCCTCAGAGAGCGCCCTTTCAGGTTTTTCTACCCTTGTAAATCAATAAACCAAATACAGAAACCGGTTGAATCCTAAAGACAGCATCCTTGTAGCTGTAACATCAAAAATCCCTGATATCGAGTTTGTTGTACCCAAGATTAAACAAGCTGATATGAAAAAGCCTCAGATAGCTGATATGAAACATATTAAAGACTTCAATCTGATGATAAAATATTAAAGTTTTCAATATTATTTTGTTTTTTATTCTTATGCTAGAAAGGATGAACATTTCTTCCCCATAATAGTGTAATCAATAAAATTTCCCTTTGTTACTGTATAAATTAAAATACATGATGAACAATAGTTTTATTTGTGCATCACGTAATGCTAAAAAGAGTGTTTTATTTCTGTTTATAAATGTAATTCCTATGTTTTTTTCTTCTGTGCCACACATATGTCAAGAAGACAAATTATTATTTCCTATGATAGATAAAACTAGCAATTAAACATTTTTCCAATATATATTATTTGTTTATTTAGTATCCAAGAATTCTATAAGTAAATTGGTTTGTCCACCAGAGTAGTTTCAAGTGTAGGGGTAAATTCATTTTACTACATTTTCTAATTTCTGTTGGGGTAACACCCCAAAGTTACACAGTCCCTGTCCTAGATAATATGACCCTCCACAACAGACTATGACGATAATAACACAATCAATATGCGAGTTGTTATCAATGTCACTCAGTCCAGAACATATCATGATGTTCACCCGATTGTATTGAAGGTGGTCTGAAGCCTGAAGAAACTTTGGACTATTACTTTTACTTCAATATCAGTAAAGTATAGTGATCATGAAAAAAAATTCGATCTCAAAATTTTAACGACTTTACATTACAGTTTTGAGGTCCCCCAAAGTCCTTTTATGTCGTTTTTTTTGCTGATTTCTGCTTGTTTGTGAGTTATATTTTAAATAAAAATAAAACAATAAATCGGTTGATTGGCAAGAAGTTTGATATTATAGCCAAGTTGAGTGTAGGCCACTCCAAATTTTTTTAGTTTGTGCCATTCTTATGAAATACCCATTACATTAACAAAGAAATGTTAAAAGATGTCTGTAAAGACAGTGTTATCTTTTCTTGGGTAGATAATATACCCCACATGAAAAAATTTCCAAAACTCAGAATGACATGGCCTCAGAATCTCCAGTACCAACGCAAACATGCAATATATCGTTTAACTAGTTACAATCTTGCTTATTATTTACAGTATTTTTTAAAATGACAATGTTTTTATAAACGCAATTAATATGAGATAATATAAATTTTTTGAATCAAATTGTTTGCTTATAACGTGTCCAAACAATTAGTGACACACACCTAGTCTGTAACAAACAGCATGAAAAAATACTGTATAAAAAAAATGAAAAAACTCCAAAAGTGGACTCAAAATCTCCAAAATATGCAAATCGTCAACATTTTGAAGTATATTTTAAACATTTATTTTTTCTATGATAGATAAAACTAACAAGTAAACATTTTTCCAGTATATATATATATATATATATATATATATATATATATATATAACAGATTCAATAATATATCGACCGTTTGATAGAATAGGTGTGTTCTCTAATCGGGGTTCGGTCAATTTTCCAGGATAAAAAATAGGCAACGAGAGTTTGATTTTTTATCCTGGAAAATTGACCGAACCCCGATTACAGAACACACCTATATATATATAAGTAAATTGTTTTGTCCACCAAAGTACATTCAAGTGTGGGGGTAAATTCATTTTACTACAAATTTTGTTGGGGTAACACCCAAAAAAGTTACCCAACCACTGTCCTAAATAATATGTCCAAATAATATTTTGTGTAACACTCAAAAAAGTTACACCAAATATGTAAATCGACAACATTTTGAAATATATTTTTCTAATGACTACTGCGCTTTACTTATAAAAGTAAATAAGTTACTAAATACATCGTTGTACTAAGAATCCATCACAGTATAGAAAGATATAGTCTTATGGTTGTTTCATATTCTAATGATATTAGCAAAGGCTGTTTTAACGTTTTATCTTGATAGTTCTACTTATCAAGACTTACACTTTCGCAAATAGATTTCCCCTTGAGTTCAAGGATGTAGAGACTATATTCCTCCTACTAAAGAATTACAATTCCATTTAAGTAAGTATAAAAGTAAACTTGGCACCAAACATTCATTATTTTTTTATTGATAATGTTGTTTAAAATGTGTTCTAACTTTTGTTAGCTTATCGTTATTTTAACAAGTTGAAAATATTATTGTTTAATTAAGGGATGTGATTTATATCTGTAAATAAGGCTTGGATCTTTAATATTATTAAATTACAAATATATAGAGTATTAAAACAAATTCAAATAAAAACGAATATACATTTCTACTATTAGCCATGTTTTATTTGTTGAGTGTTACCGTCATCTATTGTAGAAAACTACTAGTTGATATTGCTCGAAAGTTTGAATATTTATTATTTATTATAAGTATACGAGCGTTTTAAAAAACTTCAGAGATGATACGTGGTATTCCAAAATATTATTGGTACATACAATCCATGACTGCTATTAGATTAGGAGTTTCGTTTACGCTTTGCAGCTTTAGATACTGAGCTCAAATTTGATTTTATTCTAGGCTTACTTCTTATTTAGTACGCGAGTATCTCTGACTCATTTTTCTAAAGCCAGCCAATTATGATAAACGCAAACGAAATTAAAATCAACTAACAGTACCTAGTTGATAAAGTACAAATATGCCTGTATACCTGTACAACTAGCCAAACACAGCTTAAAAGTCCATAACTTGGCTTTTACGTTAAATTTCCAATTCATTCAAATTCTAGTTTTTAAGTTAGACATACACAAATCTACTGTTAAAGTTTCAGCTTGCTATAACTTATAGCAACTGTGTTTGCTTTTGACAAAATTTTTGGACAAACAGAAATTCTTTTAAGTGCTGATTTGGTTTCTCTGTTGTAAAAAACGTAAAAATAACTTAAAATAAATCAGTTCTAAGCAATGTATAGACAAAACCTTTCCACATTTACAAAATAAGGAAGGTATGTTCTAAATTAATTGCAAGCTTACTGAAAACTGGTGAACATTTTAAAAAGTATTCCACTTCTTAAACATAGGAAATTAGCTGAAATTCAAAATTAGCAAGTTATGATCAATCACAGTACTTTACTTTTATCTTTTTAATACATACACTCTTGTGGTACACTCAGTCATCAAAACTTCTAACTTAAGTTCATTTACTTATAACTTAAGCCGTTTACTTATGTTTCAAATTTAGTGAAATTTCCTATTATTTTTTGCTTTGAAAGGAATAATTGTATATAAATGGTAAAAATGAAATCTATTTTAATATTTTCTTCCTACGAAAATATTAAAAAAAATTAAAAATCTTTTCTCGTTTTTTGTAATAATTTTTAATGTGATAACAATTATATAAGAATTAATTTGTAATAAGAATTAGAAAAATAAATTATCGCTTGTGGCAATTAATAGCTATATTTTTTCTCATGTGAAAATTGTTAGTACCTATTCATAAATGAGGTAAAACACCAATTCAGTAATTTTCAGGTGTATTTTATCTAAATATTAAAATTGAAAGTAACACGTTAAAAACTCGCGGTTCATTAGTTTTTGTGATTTCAAATGTGTTTTTTTTTTATTATGAATTGGACTAAACAACCGATGCCTTTTAAATATCTTGAACTAGGACAATAAATAAGGGTCAGGGTAGTCCAATAGCTTGCGTGCTTGCTTCTCGACTCGTATATCCGGAGTCGAGTACTCCACTCTAGAAGTGGATATAGTCATGCGGAAGGCGAGAACAGTCTGAGCAGGTCATTCTCCGGAGAAGAAGTCCCTAGTCTATACGATATCAATACTCATTAAAGACCCCCTGCTTTAAATACTTAAGTTAAGCGAAATACAGGACTAACAGCGTTGTACAAAGATCCAATCATTGGCCTATGTGTAGAGATGGTTAGAGGTGGTTAGAGGTGGTTAGAGGTGTGTTCTCTCCTAGACTGCCATTGCAACTTTGCCTAAAATAACCAAGGAAAATAATATCTCAAAAGAAATTAGCTTTAAAACAGACTACATCTTTTCTTTTCACTGGAATGACAAGTCAAAACTAGCAAGTGAATAATGCTGAAAAAAGTAAGCTTCTTGAACAAACCTGAAATTCAAAATATTTAAAATCCTTAGCAAATCACTTAATCATATAAACTTCAACGAGAAATAATTCATATTCAAACAAAATGAAAATCTAATGAATAGAAATCTGTTAGAACGATTCTTACAAACAAAACCTTATGAGAACATTTCTTAATATATACCATTATTTTCAATAAGTAACGAAATAATAATGCTAAATTGCATTAAATTTAATGCAGTTATAATTGCTGATGTACATTTGATATTCTGGATTCTTTCAAAATATGCCAAACAAACAATTTTTGTTGTACTCGCGCATTTTTATCTTTATAAATGACATGTTGAAAGGCATTGAAATAGCCTTTTTAATATTTACAAACTCACTCAATGTTACAAACTACTTGGGTTACCCCATTTCAGTCATGTGCTTTTCAATTATGTTCACAGATAATATCAATGTCGTTCCCACATTCATTATTCTTTCGTTGAATATAAACTACAACACTGTTTTCATTAATTAGTAAATTTTTTGTGGTGATTCTTTTTGCCAAAGTATGCCATTAATTAAATTATTTTATAAAATTAACTACACTATCTTAAAACTTTCCTGACTCACTATTCCTTTATTACTCATTAAATTCAAATATTATACAAAATACTCTAAGAATTCAATTTTATTATTCATGATTCAAATTAAACTTTGTTTATTTCTGTTTTAAACAATATGAAGATATTATAAAGATTTGCGATACATTAATTTTTTTTATGATAGGTGTTTAAGGTGTATAGGTGTTTAACTAAAAAATCAGTTCCAGCATTAAACTCAAATATTATACTCTAAAAATTGAATTTGTTTATTCATGATTGAATCTTCAAAATCTTTATTCTTTAGTTATACTTTTAGTAATATGCAGATCATGAAAAGATTTCTGGTACATTATTTTTTTATAAATAAATAGGTTTTTCAAAGAAAGTCAGTTTAAATGGCTTTATAAATACAAACTATTTATATATATTATAAATATTAACTGTTGTTTCAAAATACAGGTTGTAAATGCTGTCCAACGACCAACGATTCTTTCCGCGCACTGTTGTGCACGTTGTATTAGCAGTTCCAGGTCACGGACCTACTACTGCTGAATTATTGTCCTGCTGTGGTTGTGGGGTCAGTAAGTAAATGTCTGTACTTTTTTTTTTTTTTTTTTGTGGTTCGTCTGTTGACGTCATTTCGTGGTCGTTTGGTCTCATTGTGTCGTGTCTTGTCAGTCTTTTTCAAGGGTTTTGCCTTCTATTTTAATAACAGCTTCTAATGTGGATGTGTTTGGGGAATCATTTGTAAATGGTGTTTGGAGTTTGCTGGGGACAGTAGAAAGTAGAAAGTAGAAAGTAGTAGGTGTTCATGTATGAGTTAAGATGTTATTTATATTTAAGCGTTGTCGAATGATTTTTGTTGTGAAGTGTTACCAGGTTGGTTAATTTATTTGCGGGTGAGGCGGGCAGGGGGTTGTGCAAGCCTGGCAGGGTTCTTTGACCCACGTGGGCAGGGTGGGGGTACACGTGGCAGGTCCACGTGCAGCCCTGTTGCGGCCGTCGATCCCATGACCCGGTTAGCAGCCTCCACCCTTGCCCATCCTCGACGAAAGTAAAAACCACCAGCTCCCCTTCTCCTGACCATTAGTAACCCTACAAAACAAGCCGCCGTCTCCTGCTTCTTTAATTTCACATTTTTCTATTTCCGAATCAAAAAAAAAAGAAAATGACAAACTAACAACTCCAAGATTGACAAAGAAATGTTTTTTTTTTTTTTTTTTTTGATTGCATAATATGAAAAATGTTTACTTTTAAAAAAAAAAACCAATTAAATGCAGTTGAATGCAAATAAAAGAAGTGAAAAATCAACAAAAACCTGTCAGAGTCACTGAAATAAATGTTGTCTGCAACTCCTAGAGTTCATTCCTCTTAAAACTCAATTCAGCTCATTCTAGTAGCCAATATAACTGAATGTTAATCACTAAAACATGATATTTTAAGTAACATGTAAATCACAGTATTGTAAATATTTACTAATAAATAGTCAGAAGCGATTTTTACCTTTCTACTAACGACACACACACACATACACACACACACACACACACACACACACACACACACACACACACACACACACACACACACACACACACACACACACACACACACACACACACACACACATACACACACACACATACACATACACACACACACACACACACACACACATACACACACACACACACGAACACACACACACACACACACACACACACACACACACACACACATACTCAGTTCAAAATATACATGACCCTCATCAATGGACAAATTTGTGACGACCGACGAACTCATCCATGACTTTACAGCATTCCTAAATAAAATAGACTTCAACCAACTTTAATAGGAATCCTTAGTCAAAATTCATGTAATATAATAAATGGAGCATGCAGAAGAATAAAAAAAAACACACACACAACAACACGAAGAATTTCTATAGGTCATTAACGGAATTGATTTCAACAAAATTTAAAATACTTATAATTCTATAATTGTAAATAACTCTGAACCAATAATATTTCAATTTACAGCTATTTTACAGTTATAATGTATACATAATAATCCTCTGTTCATTTTTATATTACTAAGTATTATAATATAGAAAACTTGTTTAATATTAATTCAAGCCATATTGTACCTATATTATGTACATCTAACTAGTACATAAAAAGAAAATCAATTACTCTAATACTGTATATATGTATAATTTTATTTTACAAAGTGATATTTGAGTACTGTTTAGTATTAACATAAGTGATATTATACATTGATTATAATCATATTTTTGTCTTTATCTAAGGAAATTACTGTAATATTTAAATTATAGTTATAAGACATTAGATGCATGTAATATTTGTATAGAACATGAAGAATAAACGTTTTAAAACATACACACACGTAGCGTTAATGCACGTTATACCTTGTATGATACGTGCAGCACTCGTAACAGGGGTTTCTGTTGTAAATGAAAAAAAAACACACATGCGTAATAAGTTTATTTTTAGTTTACTAGCTTATTGTAAAATCTAGATATATGCATAAAAAGATTCTTTAATGAGCACAAGTTGATCTTCAATCAAAGACTTCATTACAATATCAAAAAGGCAAGTACTAAGATTCTTTGAGTCAACCAACTGTGAAGCTGTTAGGCTGTATTTAAGTATCTTGATAATGTTACCTTAAGAGGCTTTTCCTTTTTAATACTAATATAACCAACTACAGTTTTAACGTTATTTCAAACGGCAATAACCAAAAACAAACATTAAAAGACAGAACATGTTTGCTAACTGAAAAAGTAAAAGTCAATAAAACGAAATACATAAATTCTAAAAAGTAGCAAATAGAAATAATAAAAACAAAATTCATTTTTGTTTGTTTTTTTTTTTGCTCCATTTACAAAGACCTTTCGTTGATTTCCATTAATTTAATCACACTTTTTTTTTCGTTTATTAGGTGGAAATGGTTCAAATAAATTTGATAAGCTTTTTAAAGTTCTTGATAACTTCAAAAGTTTGCTTGTAATTCATAATTATTATTAAGTCTTATTTTTTCCAAGTTGAAACTAATAGTTAATAACTCATTAGTTGTGCTAATTAGTGATTATTAATGTGTATGAGTATTTATACGTACTAGAGTAAATAGATAAATCAAAGTTTCCACACATAAAAAAGAAGATTTTTTTATTCTACGCGTTTTGAACACGTTGTTCATCGTCAGGTAAACTTCCACAATACAATATATGTACATTACATTACAAATTGTATACAATAGCTGTTATTTTTGTAACTTGTAATTTGTATTGTAGAAATTTACTGACGATGAATACGAAGTGTTGACCTCTTCATTCAATAGAGTATTTAGTAACTTTTTTTAAGGGCAAGATTTTTGATTGAAATACTGCTTCTTATACGAACGTTTTGATGTATTTATACATCATCCTCAGGGCTATAGAAACAAGATAAGACTAAAATATTTGCAAAATTAATATACAATTTTAGTATGAAGTACAAACAGGAAGTGTTTAAAATAAAAAAAAATTTTTTTTTTATGTGTGAAGACTACGATTATTTCAGAAAAATAATCGTAGTTAAAGTATTATAGAATTTGTTCTTGACAGCATTTATCTAATTAAATAAATGTCCTGTAACTGAGTTTAAGTCATAATAATAAGATTTTTAAAATATGATTGACCCAGTCTGAATCGGTTTACACCACCAGCATCTCCGTATTGATTATTGATTAACTTTCATCTGCAGGTTTAATCTGACTCAAGTCTCATTCCACCGATTATATCGTTTTCTTCAATTGAAAGTCAATAAGATTCAGAACTTCGGTATCTGAGAAGAAGATGCTCCATCCAACGACCAACGACCAACGAATATAACCGCGCACTATAGTGCACGTCGTAACTAGCAGTTTCAGACCAGAGGCCTTCTACTGCTTGATTACTGTGCTACTATAACATGGAGTGTCAGTAATTCATGTCGGATATTAAGTTAGTCTGTACAGTAATGAATGCTCCATATTTTATGAAATAGGAATCCTATTCTATAGGATAGGAATCTTCCCATCGTATGAATCAGAAATTAAATTGCGTTAAGAATATGGTGAAAAAACTTGTAGAAGTAAATTAGTTCATCATGTTACCTAAATAAAACTAAGAAACGGGTAAAAGAGTTACTACAGAAAAATAATTATCCAGGAAATTTGATTTAACTTTTTTGGCCAAAATATTTAAGGCAACAACAAAAGCCAGATAATGATACAATTACTGACTTAGAAGTTCAAGATAAAAAGTTTTTTTAATTTCCGTATGTTGAAGGATTGTCGCAACCAATTAAAAAAGTCTTCAAAAGACACTTGCCTCAAGTTAATTTAGCATTTTATAGCAAAAGAAAAGTTAAATTGTTATTTTCAAATATAAAAGAGAAGATTCCAAAGGAATTACAGAGTAATATTATATATGCAATAAAGTGCAAAGACTGTAACAAAGTTTATTATGGAGAAACCAGTCGTTTTTTAAAGGAAAGGAGTTACCAGCACAGTTATTCTATAAGAAAAAAGAAAATTAATGCAACTGCATTAGCTGCACGCAGTATTAATGAAGGCTATAATTTTGATTTTGATGAAATAAAAATAATAGCGAAAGAAATGGATCAACAGAGAAAGAAAACTCTGGAAATGTTATATATTGGAAAGGACCAGTCATCCATTAATTATAGAAGTGACATTTCAAATTTAAATAGTATTTATTCGGGTATTTTAAGTTAAACATTGTAGTTAGATGAAAAAATTGTGTTAGTAACTTTTTGGTTGTCTGGTGAAATTTGGTTACCTTGTTTGATTATTTCAGTTTAGTGTCACGTGTTCATTCAGACTATAGTTTTAAAATCCACATACTTATTTATTATTTATACTTATTATACTTATTTAATTATTCATTGTAAAATAATTTGTAATGTAATACTTAGTTTTTCTATTTCAAAATTTATACTTCTGTAAGTTTTCTCACTAACCTATAGTCAAAATTTCCATTGTAATTTCATAATTGTAACTAATTGCACTTTTATGTATGTTTGATTTTTGGATGATTATATTATTTCTTATATTTCCTCTGTTGTTGTAGGCCTACAAAAAAGGTTTTAAATAAGGACTGAAACGCTGGCAATGAGAGTTTAATTTGAACCTGAAGAACTGACCGAGTCCCGACAAACTTTGGTTTCAACTCCACGGTCGATACTTTTATCAATATATATATATACTTTAACACATAGAAAAGAACACAGAAAGACACTACAGAACTCACTTCGATATTTCGACATCCGTCGTCATCGGGAAGAAGTGCGAAGTACTCGCGTTGAGAAGCAAACTGCTACTCAATATATATATATATATATGATTAAACCACAAGATTCCATTTCCATTGTGGTTTGAAATTCATATATATATACATATATATATATATATACACATATATATATATATATATATAAATATAAATGAAAAAAGACAACAAATAGAAGAAGCGAGAAAACTTACTGGGTCGATATTTCGAACTGAAGTTCGTCGTCAGGGAGAAGAAGGGAAGAGGAAGAGGCACGTGTGTCCACTCGCACAAGCAGAGGGCTACAAGCTGAGTAGCCCTCTGCTTGTGCGAGTGGACGCACGTGCCTCTTCCTCTTCCCTTCTTCTCCCTGACGACGAACTTCAGTTCGAAATATCGACCCAGTAAGTTTTCTCGCTTCTTCTATTTGTTGTCTTTTTTCATTTATATATCTGTCCGGTTTGGACCGTTTTAATATTTTGATTTATATATATATATATATATATGGTATGGTTCACACAGGAAAGAGAAAAACAGATAAAAATACACACAAAAAATATACACAACGATATTTCAACATTCGTCGTCATCGGGCAGAATTAGTACCTTTGAGTAGCTGAAGCTAACTGTATATATATACGAGTATATCCTTTATGAGGATATAAGAAGAGTGTATGGAGGAGATTTGAGTGAATATACGAGTATATATATTCACTGATAAAACGAAATACGATCCAAACTGGACACAATACGAGTTCGAGATTAACAAAGAGCAACACACAAAGTAGGGAAACACACTTACAGACTCAAATTTTCGGGTAATCCGTCTTCAGGAGAAAAGAGAATGGGAGACCAAGCACGTTGTAGACGCAACGGCAAGTAACCTTTGGTTACTTTTAAGGTTACTTGCCGTTGCGTCTATAACGTGCTTGGTCTCCCATTCTCTTTTCTCCTGAAGACGGATTACCCGAAAATTTGAGTCTGTAAGTGTGTTTCCCTACTTTGTGTGTTGCTCTTTGTTAAAACATGAATAACTTATGAATCAATTTCTTCTAGGGAATAGAAAAGAATACTACTATTAATAAAAAAAAACCGAAGCCATAGTTAAATATTCAGTTTCAGAATACTAAGAAAATATTACAGCTGTTTGAATAATATCAAGGGAGATGAGGGCCTTCCCAGGTCACTCAATTGGCGAGGCAAGTCACAGGATTAACAAACACCTTATTGTGAACTGTAGAAAAACAACCTTCACTGTCTTCACTTTGCCTATATATCATATATTCTCCAATTGTTCTTGACCTCTTCATTCAACACAGTATTTGGTAAGCTTTTTGAGGGCTTGGTTTTTGTATTGAAATACTCCTTCTTATGCTAAAGTTTTGATGTATTTATGATAAAAATTTATGACAAAAACATGATAAGACTACAATATTTGCAAATTTAATATTCAATTTCACTATGAAGAACAATACTAGCATATATTAATATAACAATATGAGTATATGGCGTATCTATTTTTTTATTTTATAAATTAACTTTTGCGTTACCTTTTTCTAGCATTACCTTATATATATATATAAAGATTTCACAATAAACACGTGAAACAACAATCAATGATCAAACACAATAAGAAATGGGAAAACAAGACCAAGATCTTTCAACCATAACAAGTGGTCTTCGTCAGAGTCAAAAACCCAACTGAGTTGGGTTTTTGACTCTGACGAAGACCGCTTGTTACGGTTGAAAGATCTTAGTCTTGTTTTCCCATTTCTTATTGTGGTTTGATCATTGATATATATATATATATATATATCAATAAATGATCAAACCACAATAAGAAAAGGGAAAAAAGGCAGAGATCTTTCAACCGTAACAAGCGGTCTTTGTCAGAGTCAAAAACCCATCTTTTTTCCTCATTTTCTTATTTTGGTTTGAACTTTGATTGTTGTTACACGTGTTTATTGTAAAATCTTGTCAAATATATATATATATATATATCTATAGAAAATTGTCACAATAACACGTGATATAAATATTCAGGTAACAAAAATATTCACTTGCTCTCTGACGACGTGAAAGCGAAAGGCCTTAGAGCGACTATCTTCTTTAATTTGTGGTGAGTTACCTGAATATATATATATATATATATAATATATCAACGATCAAACCACAATAACAAATGGGAAAACAAGGCTAAGATCTTTCAACCGTAACAAGCGGTCTTCGTCAGAGTCAAAAACCCAGTTGTGGTTGTGTTGCTCTTTGTTAATCTCGAACTCGTATATATATAATATTATATATAATATATATATATAAATGTAAGTGATCATTTCTTCACTTACCACCTACAAGAGATATATATGTATATTAAAAAGCCTTTATTACTAAATGGCTTGTAAACATTTCGTATAAAAGATTGGTTTATTGTTCATTTAAATTTGTTTTGACCCTTTTATGATCAATGGTCAATAGTGTACCACTGAGGATAATAACCTTACAGATTCAGCCACAAGGCACCTACTTTAATTCTTTTTTCTTAAAATACAATCGCAAACTAGTAATTCTTATTAAACAAAGCACCAAAAAAGGCTTAAACTGTTACCCAGATATATTTTTTTCAAAATTATTATTTAACTGATAAACGATTCGAGAAATATACTCGTACATACAGAAAAAATGGAAAATAATTTGAAGAGGTTTTTTTTTAATAAAACTAGATTTCTTTAAAAAGGAAACATATGCTTGTGACATATAGAAAAGAATAATTTATATTCATCATATATGGCAACATATTAGTCATGGTTAAACTTTAAAGGTTGATTTGTTGCGCCAGGATTGTTATAGCTTACACATTTGTTTAGAAACTAGCATCAGCTTTTACTATAACTGTAAACATTAGTCCTTGTAACTATAACAATCTATTGTTATAATGGTGGTACACCATCTCATCATTAAATCTTATATATTATTAAAGAGCTAAATATATTAAATTTTAAAAGGGATACAATAAGTAAATGTGGATACATATGTATCTGTCTTTAGTCAAAGAAAGAAAAATAAACCTCTAATATAAGTAGGACTGGAACTGAATCCTTCATTTCTAACAAAGGAACATATTATAGGAAGATTGGCCCTTTTCCATCTCTGCCTGTAAACTTGTCAAAGTCTCGCAGGTTGTATGCTTGCATGTAACGGTAGATCACTTCTCATAACAGTTTCAACAGCCTCTGTTTGACTGCGTATGATTAAACTCTTACAAGAGGAGTTCAGAATGGAGAGAAAAGTGGTTGACTGCTTCTGTTTGTAGGATGCGTGGTCCCCTTACGCAGCATTGCAGCTTGTGTTGGATGTATGACTTCTGGCCTAGTCGGTGCACTGTCGAGTAGGAACGTGGTTAACAAATATTATATTTACTGAGTTGATTATGATAGCCTGTATATTACTGTAAAGTGACTCTTGATAGGACAATATGCATCTGTTAGTCATTCTCAGAATGGTCAAATTTTGTGTGTTAAGTTGTTGTATATTTGGGCTATATTTACATACAAGTGGAAGTTTGTACTGAGTTGAATTATAAACCTGTATTATCTGTATACTCTAGTGGCATTACTCTATCATTAAGTTATTGTTGTTGTTAGTTATTATATATTTAGTGTATTTGCATAGCATGATGGAGATGTGTGTAGCATTGAAGATTTTGATGCGTGTGGTGCCTTCGGAGCATGCTGTTCTCTGACAATAAAAAAAAAAAAAAAAAAAGTAAATGGTAGAAATACAGTAAATGGTATACAAAGAAATTTTTATAATAATAAGAAACTAAATAATAATAGTACTATTATTACTAATATTCATAATAGTAATATAAAGTGACATATATAATCATCTTAAAAATTCAATTAAAAATATACATTAAAATGAACATATTATTAAGGAAGAGTAGGCCTCAGTTTTTCAATTAGCTCTGACCAGTTTATAAGAGTTTTCAAAAGTTCGGCAGCTCTGTATGACTTGCATGTCAAACGTTTGTGTGTTCATCGTTCTCGATAAACGTTTATCAAGTTTTATCTAAATATGATAAAAGCTCTTAACATAGAGGGCTTCTAGAATGTGGAGGTGCTTGCATTTCTTTCTGTTTGTAGAATTATGGTTCCATTTACCAGCATATTCCTTGTAAGTGGGATGTTATGAACTTCTCTGGCATGCTTTTAGGGTGCACCTGTTGTAAGTTAGGGTCAGACGCCTCAGCAGTCTAGTAGTAGTCATTTGTATGTACCATGTTTCACATACCCCTGTACTCCACGTGTACTAGTACACAAGGTGACTTCTTTGTAGGATCGAGGTATCATCGTGAGGACGATTTCTCAGAAACAGGCTCAAAGTTTTCATAGAAAAAATTCTGAACCGGAGTTTTACATTTTCAATAGTGGTAGTAATATTATTATTGAATATTTCCTTCAATGCCCTTTCATCTTGTTTATAATGATGGTCCATAAATCCACAATAGTAGGAATGTTCTGCTCTTATGTGGGGACTGCTTTTTCCATCTGACTCCAAGAGCCAGTTGCTGAGGTGTTAGTTAATTATCCCTATTCCTTGTTTATTTGAGAAATCATTGTTTATCAAAATCTGAGTTGATTTTTGACATATCAAAACATCGTTATGTCGGTCGCTACAGTGTGTCTCTTGACGTAGGCTGAAGATAGCACTTTTATACTGCTCGCTGTATTCACTGCGGCCGTTCAGGTATACACCCGGATCAGTAGCTTTTCTGTAGACTGTTTTGGTGAAAGCATTTGAGGCTTGTCTTGTAAGAACATCCAGGAACGGTAACTGCCCCTGGTTACTATACTCTATGGTGAGTTCAATCCTGAAGCTTCTTGAAGTCTTTGGCGGTGTAATTATATTTCATCTTCATTCTTGTTTAATATAAAAATGTCATCTATGTACCTTGCATATATAAAGGGGTTTTCAGTATAAAAAAATAGTTTTCTTTCAATAATACAGAGATAAAAATTGGCAAATAATACCCCTAGGGGCAAACCCCTAGATAGGAGCTGCTAAGTTGAGTCAAGACTTATTTGATAAAAGGCTGTTCTTGACTGTTAGAGGTGACAAGCATTGTTTGTTGTTTCAGAATACTAGAGCAGCTAAGTTGAGTCAAGACTTATTTGATAAAAGGCTGTTTATTGACTGTTAGAGGTGACAAGCATTGTTTGTTGCTTGAGAATACTAGAGCTGCTAAGTTGAGTCAAGACTTATTTGATAAAAGACTGTCTCTTGACTGTTAGAGGTGACAAGCATTGTTTGTTGCTTGAGAATACTAGAGCTGCTAAGTTGAGTCAAGACTTATTTGATAAAAGAATGTCTCTTGACGTTAGAGGTGACAAGCATTGTTTGTTGCTTGAGAATACTAGAGCTGCTAAGTTGAGTCAAGACTTATTTGATAAAAGAATGTCTCTTGACTGTTAGAGGTGACAAGCATTGTTTGTTGCTTGAGAATACTAGAGCTGCTAAGTTGAGTGAAGAATTATTTGATAAAAGAATGTCTCTTGACGTTAGAGGTGACAAGCATTGTTTGTTGCTTGAGAATACTAGAGTTGCTAAGTTGAGTCAAGACTTATTTGATAAAAGAATGTCTCTTGACTGTTAGAGGTGACAAGCATTGTTTGTTGCTTGAGAATACTAGAGCTGCTAAGTTGAGTGAAGAATTATTTGATAAAAGAATGTCTCTTGACGTTAGAGGTGACAAGCATTGTTTGTTGCTTGAGAATACTAGAGCTGCTAAGTTGAGTGAAGAATTATTTGATAAAAGAATGTCTCTTGACGTTAGAGGTGACAAGCATTGTTTGTTGCTTGAGAATACTAGAGCTGCTAAGTTGAGTGAAGAATTATTTGATAAAAGAATGTCTCTTGACGTTAGAGGTGACAAGCATTGTTTGTTGCTTGAGAATACTAGAGCTGCTAAGTTGAGTGAAGAATTATTTGATAAAAGAATGTCTCTTGACGTTAGAGGTGACAAGCATTGTTTGTTGCTTGAGAATACTAGAGCTGCTAAGTTGAGTCAAGACTTATTTGATAAAAGGCTGTTTCTTGACTGTTAGAGGTGACAAGCATTGTTTGTTGTTTCAGAATACTAGAGCTGCTAAGTTGAGTCAATACTTATTTGATAAAAGGCTGTTTCTTGACTGTTAGAGGTGACAAGCACTGTTTTGGTGTTTTAGAATTCTAGAGCCGCATTAGGCTAGATCTAGCGGTGCTGTTGCCTAGATGTAGGTTAGGAATGCCGGGTTGGCGAGGACGACTGCGTGGCCAGCACTGGTGAAAGTTGCCGAGGTTCAGCCTTCAGCGTGCCCTGGACACACTTTATACCCCAAGGCCCACCACTGCTTCTCCCTGCCTTGCTCAACCCATTAAACACTTCACCTCTCCCAATCAACTTCGTCCTAGCAGTCAAAAAAATCTCATTTTTCTTATAATCCTCAAAAACTGAATAACTGTATTTCATCCATCTTATCAATTTCTAACTTGTTTTTGCCAAGTCTGTGGAGAATAATCATAAAAAAGAATTTGAAGTGGCTTATACTCAACTTTGCTATAATTAAAAAAAATATCAAACTGGTTAACAACATACTGATTTATATCTTCTCAAGGCTTTCACATTCAATCATAAGTCAAAATGTTCACATTTTTTTAAAAAAATTTAAAAATTTTTTTAAAAATCTGAGTATTTTTTTCAGTTATTGCTTTTGTAGCCTCAAAGATAATGGAAAAATTTCAAAACTCTAGAGTTAGTAGTTTAGGAGCAAAGAATGTTGTCTAAAAACAAATTTGGGCCAAAAAAGTGACTTTTCCATCATGCATAATTGCTCCCAAACTATACAGCACATCTACACTATGAGTCCCATTTTTTTTGTAAAATATTAATTTTATCCATCAAATATTGTGGACAGTAGCGTCTACACACACGCACACACTCACACACTCACACACACACACACACACACACACACACACACACACACACACACACACACACACACACACACACACATACACACATAGACATCATCAAAAACATTTGATAAAACGACTTCTGCGACCTCAAAACATATAATTCCGTCCAAATCTCGAGTTAGATTTTATTCACGACCACTATACTTTACTTATAGTAAGGTCAAAAAAAAGATAAAGATCGTAATTATAATTATCCCAGTTACCATGATTGTTTGAAACATCATGGAAAATAATAATAGCTGTTTATTTCACAAAAATAATATCAACTTGGTAAGAAAAGAACATATTTCTTTTGATAAACTTGTATATATATATATATATATATATATATATGATCAAACCACAATATGAAATGGGAAAACAAGACTAAGATCTTTCAACTGTAACAAGCGGTTGTATAAACTCTCTCTCTCTCTCTCCATCTATATATATATATATATATATATATATATATATAATATATATATATGATCAAACTACAATAAGAAATGGGAAAAGAAACCCATTTCTTATTGTGGTTTGATCATTGATTGTTGTTTCACGTGTTTATGTGAAATCGTTTTATATATATATATATAACAAATTCAATGATATATCAACCGTTGGATAGAATAGGTGTATAATGTAATCGGGATTCGGTCAATTTTCCAGGTTTAAATCAAACTCTCAATGCCGACGTTTCGGTTTTATTTAAAACCGAAACGTCGGCATTGAGAGTTTGATTTAAACCTGGAAAATTGACCGAATCCCGATTACATTATACACCTATATATATATATATGTTAAAATATATTTTTTTTCATGCAATATTAATATATAATTCTATTTCAGTCATTTGTGCCTCCAATTTAAATTATTTCTGAAGCATTGGTAGCACTGTACTGTTTGTGACATCTAGCTATAGGCCTCGATCATGGTATAGATTATACTTCCTTTGAGAGATACAACTAGCTCTCCTAGTAGACGCGGTGGTCAACCTAATAATAATAATAATAGATGTAGGAAAGCTTTTGTATGAGTCATTTCTGGTCCGATGAGCAAGACCTCCGATATCGAAGAAGATAAAATAGTCACCTTCACTCATCACGACTTCCACGCACTCAGTCCTAATAAACTGCTTCTCAACTATCAAAGTTAGTGCTTAAATAAGAGATAGAATTCGTTTACGACACTTATATATATACTCAATATACTATAAATACAATATATATTGTATATATACAATATATATTGCATATATACAATATAGTATATATACAATATAATATACTATATATATATATACTCAACTATTTATATATACACTTTAAAACTACAAAACCTTAGTAAACACAATTTTCCAGTTTATTGCTAATACCATTTCATTGTATTGCATCAGAATTTCATTCTGGCTTTCTCCATGTTAACATTTGATATACTCGTACTATTCCGTAAATGGATATTACTCAGTTTTTGTTCAGAAGAAAACTGTTTTTGAGTACTTTGAAAGATCTTAATTCCCATTATATCCCAAGTTTTTGATTTTGCAAATTTCATAAAAAAATAATTTTACAGTTTCTTTAAAGAGGAATTGAAACATGTTGAAGTTACATTTTAACGTTTATTTATTTTTTTTTTTTAGAAAATTCATGATTTTATGAGCTTTTTATTTTATTTTTATTTATTGTATTTTTTATTAATTTTTATTCTATATAATTTAGTTTATAACAACTTCACGTAGAAAATAAATAATCACAAGTGTTACACTAGCAGAGCTTGGAATGTTTTTGATAGCTGTGCGTTAAGTGCACAAGTCTGAACACGTTGCTACCACTAGTAGCAATATCATTGCTACTATTACCATAGTAATAGTTACCATATCATCTCACTGTCCTCGTTTGAGGACTTCGTTAGTCCATATATATTCTTGAAGAGTAAAAAAAAAAACAGTTACATAATGGATCTCACATCAATTGAGCCGTTTATTTTGAAAGTGGCCTAATTCCATTTTCCAAAAAAATTTAGCTAGCTATTTAAATAATTACATTTTTACGTTATCTTTACCTTTTGCAGCAAATTGTACAAAATTTATTTAAAATTACTAAGTTTTTTATAACAAAAATTAGTTGATAAATAAAATGACAATATTTTTAAATTTTGTAAAACGCAAACCCTTAAATATCTCGATTTTAACATAAATGGAATTAGGCCACTTTCAAAATAAGCGGCTCAATTATTACATTGTAAAGATTACTATATCTCAGTCCCGAGTTCTAAAATTCAATATGCAGTAATCTAGAGATAAAAATAAAATATTGAATTTTCTTTATACATTTTATTCATTTGTATAACTAAAATAACATACTCTTGAAGACTGTTTTCATTAATATCAATGTTGACCCCAACAAACTAGAATGTCAGTAAATGATGCAGAATCTGTTAAACTATCCAAAATACAGGCATTTAAAAAGTACCTTGTGCTTTTATGGACTGTTTTCAAATGAGAACAGTGTGATATAATCGATAATTCCCAGCTGGGTTTACTAAAAAAATTAAAAAAAAAGTCTTCATTATGTCATCCAAAACATCTGACTATAAAGGTACTTCAGTAAAATTTAGAATGCTTTGCTGCTCACTTACATCATCATAAGTAATTACAACTATTATTATTATAACTAAGTAATTATTACGGATTGTTCTTTACGTGTTTATTGTGAAATATTATTATATATATATAATATATCGAGAGCATTTTAAAACGTCTACTGTTTAATCACTGTTCTAATTATAGTGTTAATAGTCGAAGAATGCCGACTGCGTGTTTGAAATAAAGAAGATAGTTGTGTCGCCATATTTCAACCAAAGTAAGTTGCCTTCACTCATTCAATATGAGTGAACTCTGATGAAGACTTTTTGTTTTGCTTTAAAGATGTCAGTCATATTTCAGAATTTTTTGCTGTAATATATTTTAGTAATTTTTTCAATACATCAAAATTATTTTCACACAAATACTCTTTTGAGGACTGAGGGACTGAGAAAGTCTGCCTTCCGATGCTTATTCCTCCAGGAAATATTACACCTCTCATTGCTTGGGCTAATCCCTCTCAGATGAAACCAGAGTCTCTTAAGAAACCCAGGAGTAACCCGACAGGTTCTTTGATTATTTTATTATTTTCAGGACTTAATCCTAAACTTGAGAGCCTATTGTGAGCTTCATATTCAAAAAAACAAATAACAAGTTGTTTCCTCCATCATGTCGCATTTTCAAAAAAAAAAAAAAAAGTTCTTCTGTAATGATCCCCAATCAAAGTAGATGTTTTTTAAAGTAATGCCGTTCTGTTAGAAAACCTACCATTACTTTGATTTGACTAGTATTTAGCATTAACAGGTCATTTGTCGTTTTCATTGAAGGTTTTTTGATCATTAACCTTGCATGTTTTTAGTCGGTAGAGAAATTCCACCGTTTTTTCATGTTTTTTAACATCCAGTCCTTTAGAACACCGTTTCTAGTGGTACTAGATATCTCACTGAAAGGTTCTGGACCTAGAAGAGACCTTTCAGTTCCCTTTTTAGCCATCCTGTCAGCTATATAAATTTAGCATCAAATCAATCCTGGAATGACATCATAGTGCGGATATATGTAAAAAATAGTAAAAAAGCAACCTTATTCCGTTTATACAGATTTCTACAAAGCAAAGATAACTTCAATTGTAAAAGATTTTGCAAAACTAAAGAAAATGAATAGTTTCTTTCCTGCTTACACTCAAACGCGGTATATTTGTCATTTTAAGCTTTAGTTGGCAATAGACTTATCATTTGACGTTGGTGTCCGTGTGATTGTAAATCCTGTACAGGTTAGGAGGTGGTCTCCGTCCGGTCCCTTATTTTGCCATAAAAGGACTTTACGCACAAACACAACTTGCTAGGTATTGCATAACAGTTATATCTAATATCATAGCCTTTGATATTATATCATATAATATTGCCTTATAGTAAAGTTCAGTGTAAGCCATTCCATATTTTTTTTCCTGTATCATAAGTCCTTATTGTGGTTTTAAAAAGTAATCAAAGATAATTAAATATTTGCGAACTATAAAACTACAGAAATTGAAACATTTCATTAATGAGAACTGAACTATTACTATTCCAATGTAACAGGAAAACATGTGGGATATTTAACACATTTCAGGACAAAAATACAAAGTAATGCTAACAAATCAGAAATACAGAAATAATCAACGACAAAGTCCAGTTTGGTTTTTGTGTAGAAGCAACCATAATAATCTAAATCTCTTATCACTCCAATTAGGAAGTTTCAATAGCGTGGTAAAGCTTTTAGATGCAGAACCAGAGCACAAAGTAGGATCAGTCACGTATTTACACAAAAAAAATGAGTATCACTCTATGACAGAGTCATTTACTATCCTAATGACGATACGAGTACAGCTAAAACAAGTAAACTAAGCTAATATTATTAGTACATACTGAATAATGAAACAGATAGAGAAGGATTTCAAATAAAATGCATAGCTGAAGGGCCAGTCACCAATCATAATAGAATATGCCTATTCTTAACTGAAGTCTGAGAATTTTAAAGCCTTGAGTTATTTGTGTGAAATTAAACCTTTTCAAACAGTCTCGTATAACTGTATCTTATAACTTATAATATTTTAAAAGTTCAGATAGGTTTCTTGAAGATTTTTTATTTAAAGAAATAACACTTGTGTTTATAGGCCAACGTTTTGCCAAAAATTATTTGGCATTTTCAAGGCTTATTTTTGAGGAAAAACTATTTACGTTCCATGGCTTTATTTAATAACATCATATCAGATACGAAGACAACTTTTTTATGTTTTCTGGTTATGTAACCTCCCTTTGTCTTCGTATCTGATATGATGCTGGTAGATAAAGACATGGAACGTAAATAGTTTTTCCTCAAAAATAAGCCTTGAAAACAATTTTTGGTGAAACAGAAGTGTTATTTTTTTAGCCAAAAAATCCGTAAGAAAACCATCTTTGAACATTAACACCCAGTAGTCGAGAAGTTATATCAACATATTTAAAAATACATTTTTATTAAAATAACACTTTATTAAATTTAAGTATTTATTGAAATGTGCTAAAAATTTAAATATTGATTGTAGTATGTTTTTACTAATGATTTAAAACAAGTTCTTAATAAATACGACTTTCTTTTTAATAGGGCTTGGAATTAATCGTGTTGATTATCGCGATTGACTCGTTAAGATTTACACGATTCATTTTAATCGACAATTAAAAATTAATCGTAACTCGGCTGATTTTAATCAGGGTTGCAAACTTTTCAGTTAAGCACTATAATATAATAATTAATATAGCTTTAAAGTTGCCTGCAGGTAAAGTGCAGGAGACCCATAATCAACTACCACTGATACTGGTAGAAGGACTTAAGATTCGGCTAGACTGGACTCTGGAAGAGTTTGACCGATTATATAATCTAATTAATTATTAATTAATTAATTAATCTAATAATATAATTATATTCAATGTCTTCTAATAACTCGATCAGTCCCACCAACGTGCATTATAAATATCGTAAAAGCCTGCAAAACCAAGAGGTTTGGCTAATTTTGCAGGATTTTCAACTGCTATTATCTCAGAGACCACTCAAAGACAAATATCAAAGCTGTTTACATTGCTAGAATGACATTTTTTTTTTCTTTATAACATTTTATAAAATGGCACAAATATATTTTGAATAAGCAACAACATATTTTGTATTTATTTATATATATTTGAATGTAGCAGTAATGGTAATTGAACAGTCAATGCAGTTTCACAATAAATGAATGGAACGTGCCCAAATGATTGAAAACAATAATTTTAGTTATTCTATCATGGTGGGTAACTTTAGTAACTAATAAAAGATATATAAATAAACATAAAAATTAAAAATAGACTAGCCAAAAACTTTCAGTGTGACGCAATTCCAAAAAAAGTGATTAATATTGCTACAATAGTATTATAGTTTTATTGCTAAATATTAGCTGCTATTTTTACTCAATTTTTCTCTGTCACATTAAAGTTTTTACTTTACTATAATTTATTTAAGTGTTCTGGGTTTCAATAAATGATTTTTGTGTTGATAACCAAACTACTTGTTAGATTTTTTACTGATATAAGACAATTGTTCAAACAAATAATCAAGATTAAAATTTTTAATCCATAGATTAATCGTTGTTACTCGTTGCCCAGTTTGTTTTTAATGTTTTACTTTTTACTAATACTTAGAAAACTCTCGCATCTCCTATTTTACGTTCCAAACATTCACTGAGATCTTAAAGTTCTCTTTGTTGGTGACTATGCAAAAGACTGCTACAAAAGATTCTACAGTAAACTCTCTCATCCAAACCCACTTGTCCAAAATCTGTCCCTACTAGTAATCCCAACAAACATCCAAAGACGACTAAAACGGCAATGCCCACGTGACCTTCTGTCGTCATAAAGATAAAATATAGTTACGGAGTGCCACCAATGGGTGTCCACCCGATTTCCGCTACAAAATCAAAAAGCTAAACGAGAAACCCTGAAACAAAATTACTTCTAAATACGTGATATTATAATCGAAGTATCGAAAATAAAAAAATGATTTCGCTCTATACATAAGAGGCACACAGTTGTATCATATTACAGTATTTCTTAATAAATACAGGCAAGAAAACAAATTAGAATGTTATTATTGTATTTTAAATAAATTTATAAGAGAGGCTAATCCAGAGTAGCAGTGTTGCTACAATGGTTTGCATAGCACTCTCTCGAGAGTCACATCTTGCAAACCTGTTGCAAACCTATCACAGTGTTCTCTTTCAGAATTTTTTTTTAATTTTTCGATTAAAAGCTAGTAATATACCAACAGTAATGGTAATAAATAATACCTTTACGGCTTAGTTTTAAAGGACCAGGAGGGTTAAACAGTTTTTAAATATGATTCAAGATGCATATGAAGATGAAATTGTGCCTTTGAGTATAGTGACTTGTCAAAATAACTTAAACAATCATATTTAGAAATATATTTTTATTTAAATGATACTTTATTAAATGTAATTATTTCTTGAAGTGTGCTTAAATATTGTTTGTAGTATTAATTACTTGTGCTATCTGTTGTAGTGTGGTGTTTACTCCTATTGGGGATTTCAAAAATTACGTCTCCACACTAACAACGCGTTTCGAACAGTTAGTATTCTGTTTCAAGTTAAGACCTGTTAACTTAGGAAGGACATAAGAAGGAGTTCTTTCTAAGTCTTCCCGTAGATCGACTCTCAACAGTGTAGATGTTAAACTAAAAAAGGACATTAAGTGTTCGAAACACGTAGTTAGTTTCAAATTAAACTTTTTTTTATGTAGAGACGTAATTCTTAAAATCTCACAATATTGTTTTACTAATGATTTATCACAAATATATCTTCATTTTAAATAACCATAATAGAGTTTTAAGCATCTTGTTGTACCATTTAATCTATGTATAGCCAATAAAATACTGTATCATTCCATGTCTCTTTGTTTCCAAAACTCCACTCATATATATTATATGTTTTCAAATTTAATGCTGTTCTAAAGTAAAAAAAGTAGGTAATTTGTTATTTAGGACCCATTTTAGTCATGGGAAAGCCACATTACCAGTAATATTGTAATCGACTAATTGATCACCGGGGACCAGGTTAGCTCAGTGGTTATCGTACTCGCTTCTTAACTGGTAGGTCTGGGGTTCGATACCCACCTGTCCCTCGATTAATTTGCAAGGGAGATGAATAAATCTGAGCCCGTCGTCCCTCGAAGAGGATGTTAAGCAATCGGTCCCGAGCCTGTACTTTGGAGGTACTCATAAAAGATCCCTACTCTAAATACACTTGAGTTAGGAAAAATTTAGAACTCCCATGTAGAATCAACACGTAATGACTCTCGCCCATTTCTAAAATGGGTGCCAAATAATAAATGAGCCACAATTTCAGCCCTTAGAACAGCGCTAAAAGGTGAAAGCCTTATATGTGTGGGCGTTTGAAAACAAACAAAGAATCCATCACCGAATCACATATAGCCAACAATGATTGGATGCATATCAAGTTTTGCACAATAGATGGAGGTGGCATATAGATAACCGGAGGACGAGCAGATAGGGTCCGAGGGCAGAGTTGAAGAGGCTACACCGCCTGGGGTATAGCTTCGGACATAAAATTCACGAACGTGTTCGTCTCTCAGAACATTTCTTTATTACTTTAATATAAGTGTTATTTATTAATTTGTTGTTGTAAACTGTCAAAAGAAGTGGAACAGGTTAGCTCATTGCCAACATGCTCGCCTCTGAACTGGTAGGTCCGGGGTTCGATACCCACTCGGGCCCTAGACTTATTCACGGGGAGGTAAATAAATCTGATCACGTCGTCCCCCGGAGAAGACCATGAGCTTGTACAATATCATATACTCATTAAAGGTTCCTATTCTACATACACTTTAGTTAGTAAAATATAGGACTCCCACTGTAGAAACAATCCTCTTTGTTTGCTGTCACAAAGGGTCAATGTCCGGCATATGTATGTTCCTTTGTAGGACTGCCACTCCAATCTAACCTAACTTAAGTTGTCAAAAGTTTAGAGTAATTCATTATGAAGTAGACTGCTTTGTTTCTCAAGGAATGATCTCTATATATTACCTTTGAACAATTGACTACAGAGGACTCAAATTACGTACTTAATATTTTCACAATAACATATTATAAAAATAATAATTTATGTATTTTAGTTGATTAATTAGTTAACATTATATGCTCTACTCGTAACTTTGTGAAATGAATATTTCTTCATATTTTTCTCGATTTTTACGTTTGAATTTTTAAAATAATCTGGAGTGGCCTACACACAACTTTACTATAAGTAAACGTAATATCAAACTTTTTGGTTGCATAATATATAATGTCCCAATTAGGCATAGTATAAATGTTTAAAAGGGAATGTTTATTAGTCTTTCATTCCTGGAGGTAGTTCAGAGAGTGATTGACGTGCTTATTTTTTTATGTCACACCACTGATACATATAATATCATTACTGTAACTACAACAGTAACAACATTTTTAAAAAGCGAAACTGTAGAATTCGTGTTACGAAATAATCTCTCACAGCAGAACATGGTTTTTTTTCCTAATATCTAGTAGATCTCATACATATAAATATAAGCCACACACACACTCAGATATCATCGAGAAATTTCATAAAACATCTTTATGGACTTCAAAACATGTCCATATATATGTCTAAAACCTTCAAAATATCGAGATTGAATTTTTATCATTATTACTATACTTTACTTATAGAAAAGTAAATATTTTCAGATAATCAAGTACAGTATTATCTCAAGTGGATATGAGGAGCATTATATGAGTGATACATTTTCAAGAAAATACCCAATGAAAATAAAATGATGAATGGATACTACATTTTATTTTCGTTACAAATACAAACCATGCACTTCAAAATGAATAATTTATTGTATTGAAAGAATGTTAATTTTTATATTTCAATGATTATAACTTTCATTATTATTTCAATAATATTCTTTTTTTTTTAGGGATTATAATTAAAGAATTAATAACACAACGAAATTCAAGAGAAGCTCTTTTACAGTGTTTTCAATATGAATCGGAAATTTAGTAGATTGTTTTTTTAAATATACTAAATATCAAACTATTAATTGAGAATGATTAACAGCATTCAACTAGAAAAGTGATAGTTACAGTTACTTACTATATTGCCTTATCTTGAAGCTCCATTAGGTACTTCATTGGAAGTTAATTTAAGAAAACTATTCCCTTTTTTTAAAACAAAAACAAAAGGAAACAAAACAAACGTATATTAAACTACGACATTTATACTTAAACTATAGCGTATAATAATTTGTCTAATACAATTATAATTAAAAAAAAAAATAGTTTCACCAATGAAATTTTCGAAAAGATTTAGTGCAATAACCCAGTAGTAAATTAACCTTCAACTATTTCCATTTGTCTTCCATGAGGTTATCCTTATCTTCAATAGTTCTATGAATATCAATTAAATGAAATTACTCGTAATGAAACCAACACTAAAAATTAAATCAGTCACTAATAATTAATAATTATGATCAACAACATCTTATGCAACTGGCGTAATAAAGTTAAATGTTGAAGTTAATTAAGTCAGGCATTCATAACTTTAGTTTCTTGATTTAGCATATTAAAATAATTACTTTTGCAGGAAATTATTCTTGTATGAGTATTAATGTTAGAAATATTTGAAATGAAGTAGTCAGTATATCTGTATTAGACGCATTAATATATTTCAAACATTTAGTTATTGAGCTTGACGATTTAAAATCAAGACACTTGATTTCACTAAATCATAAGTTTTATGATAAATTTATTCTATTAAAAGCCGGCTTTGTACTACTTTTTTTAAAGTATAAGAAGAAGAAAAGTATACTTCTTTATACTTATAGATATAAGTATAATATAACTGTAAAGTAAATAGAGAGACGTAATATTATAATGAAATCAACATATTACCTTCATGATGACATTGCATAGTCAATACTTATGGCACAAAAACTATTTGATATTTAACTTTAAACTAATTAAAAAATCGTTAAAAATAAAAAAATAAGTTAAACAGGAATGTGTACTTACGTTTTGAAGTATCATTGAAGGAATTAACTGGTAAATACAATTAACTAATGACACATTCAAACAGATTTAAAGGTGTCAACAGAAGCCGAACTCTGAACTAAGAATGAATTAGCGCCTTTTAACAATGATAATGCTTTTACTATCACTAGTCAATGCCATCTAAATTATTTCCTTTTAAAATAGTCTCCTTTCTTCAGTTTTTCTTTTATAAAGATAAATTTAATATAAATCATCTAAGTATCATAATTACCATAATTAGTGATGACTCGTCTGCTTGATATAATAAATAAAACACTTTTTAAAATAACATTTTTAATTAAATACGTTGATGACCTTTTCATAACGTTTCCCCATGATATACAAGAAATAGTGTTAATTTTTTTTTAATTCATTCCATTCAAAAATAAACTTTACAATTAAATAAAAGAAAAAGAAAATTACCTGAGATTTCTAGAAACTACGATCTTTAGGAGTCAGGATGGGAGTATTTCAGTAGATTGGCGGAGGAAACTTCAGAAAACAAACCTTTATCATAACTGTTAATCCAATCACCCATTGAAGCTTAAAATAAATCCAGCGTTAGCATTGGATATTATATGTTATGTACAATATGGATATTATATAACGCTTACATAATAGTAGGCGTATTATGTGGCCAACACTCAGCTTTACTATAAGTAAACATAATATCATATTTCATGGGTATATAATAAATAATGTTTCATTTAGGTATAAAATAAATTCTGAGGTAAAATGGATAAACCAACAAAAGTCTCCATACAAATAAAGTTTTATTCAACGCGTTTCGAACACTTTGTGTTCATCATCAGGAAGACACTATAATACAAATTATATTCAATTAGTTACAAATATCTTTTGTTGGTTTATCCATTTTACCTCAGAATGAGTAAATACCACACATTTACGGATTGCACAACTAATGATTTATAAAATAAATGTCTAAATGGGAGATGTTTATTAGTCTTTCATTCCTGGAGGTAGTACAGATATGTGATTGAACAACTTATCAATATATACAATATTTTTGTATATGACACCACTGAAGCATATATCATTAGTATAACCACAGCAGTAATAACATTTTTGAAAAGTGAAAGTGTAGATTTCGTTACGAAATAATTTCTTACCGGAGAACATGGCTTTTGTTCCAATAGTCAGTGGATCTCTTGCTTAGTTTACCTGCCCTTCTTCTACATTTAATATTTAAGACAAATTTTGCCATTTAAAACTTTTTATCTGAAAAATGTCAGAAACATCTAAGAAAAAAATTTCGTTTTAAGATCATTTTTAATTTAAGATGGGTGATTATATTTGTTTTTCTTCAAAGAATGTTTTCAATTTTGAATTATGTTTTACATATTTGGTCTTTTATAGAATTACTATACTGGGAGTTTCATGGCTTCTTAGTATTTAATAAAAACCACTTTTCTTTCCCAAATCAAAAATCATATATACCAATTCACTCTGAGCGAGTGTTACCTTTTTCTTGCATGCTGTGAATGTATATTAAGAAAAAAATGCATTAGTATTACACAGTTCTATGTGCTCAAAGCAAAGCCAATGCCGGCTATTCAGTATAATTTAAAACTTTTATAGCTGGAAGCTTGAAGTTTTTAAAAATAATAGATATGAACAATTGGACTAGAATAATGAAAAAGCTGGATATTTGTTAACAAACATAACTCCTCATTCTTGAGGAAAGAGTTCATTCCTCACACTTTAAAATCATCCAAAGATACTATAATTCATAAACAAAAAAAAATGTTCATTTGATATTAAGTTTGTTCAAGGGTGCATTATATAGATTGATTAGAGCGTTTTGTGAGACAAATCCATCATATCATGGAAAGCAAAAGAAATGTATGTTCAATGGCGGTGATTTTTTAAATGTAAAGATATTATTACTCTTATAACTCATTTAAGTCAATAAATTAAATTAATAAATTTAATATATGTCATTTAAATTTTTCCATTATAATCATCATCAATTTTATTCCAATGGATCACTTAAAAATTGTCCAAGTCATTATAAATAATGTAAATAAATATCAATAAAATCGTCAAGTATATCAGGTGATCCGTTATCCTTTTTCATGGTTTTTTAATGGCCTGTTTAGCGTCAACAAAAAAAATTCTCAAAACGGAAAATGTACTGTAACACCGTTTTGGTGAATGTAATATTTAAAAAAAAAAGATTTCAACTCATTCTCCTTAGAATGTTTTATTTTTAGGTATAGTTTCATGTTGATCCGTTAAACAGTATGGCTTGTATTGCTCTCACAAGCTTTCAGATTGAATTATAAGTTAAAATTGTAACATTTTATTTAAAAAAAAAATATTTTCTGTTGTTTTAAAAACTATGGATATTTTTCGTTTATTACTTTTGTAGCCTCAAAGATAATGCCAAAATTTTAAGACTCTAGAATGTGTAGTTTAGGAGAAAAAAAAATTGTCTAAGAACAGGTTTTTGGCAAAAAAGTGACTTTCTCATCATGCATAATTTCTCTCAAAAAAGACAACGCATCTAAACTCTGAGGCCCAGTTTTGTGTCAAATATCAATTTGATCGATCAAAAATTCTGGTCTGTAGCGTGACCAGAAACTTTAGATACACACTGACCCACCCACATACACACATAGACATCATCGAAAAAACTTCATAAAAAAACGTTTGTGACCTCAAAACATGCAATTCCGTCAAAATATCGAGACCGAATTGTTTCAAGATCACTATACTTTACTTATAATTAGGTTAGATTGCACAAGGGAACAAACGTAGGCGGAGAATTGGTCCTTTATTATACCAAACTATGAAGATTGATTCTACAGTGGGAGTACTAAATTTTGTTTAACTCAAATGTATTTAGAGTAGGGATCTTTAACGAGTACTTGAAATCGTACAGGCTCAGGACCAACGGTTTAACATCCTTCTCCGAGGGACTACATACTCAGATTTATTCACCTCCTGCGTGAATAAATCGAGGGCCAGGTGGGGATCGAACCCCCGTCCTATCGGTTCTGAGGCGAGTACTTGCTCGCCTCAAGCAGAGGCTCAAGTGCCACTATGAATGGCCTACGTGTGTTCCCTTGTGGGACTTCCACTGCAAACTAACCTATATCACTCTACTAATCTTTTAAGGATTGCGTTGTCATAATTGATTCATTATCATTAAAAAATAATGAGGTATGATAATACCTTTCATTATAAGAATAATAAAGAGTTTAATAATTATTAACACGTTAATATAGCGCACAGTGGGTTTTTGACTCTGACGAAGACCGCTTGTTACGGTTGAAAGATCTTAGTCTTGTTTTCCCATTTCTTATTGTGGTTTGATCATTGATTGTTAATTCACGTGTTTATGTGAAATCTTTATATATATATATATATATATATGATCAAACCACAATATGAAATGGGAAAACAAGACTAAGATCTTTCAACCGTAACAAGCGGTCTTCGTCAGAGTCAAAAAGCCAACTGGTTTTTATGCAGTTGGGTTTTTGATTATGACGTACTATCAAGAATTTACACACACACACACACACACACACACACACCCTTCACCAAACACGTCACACGACCAGTGACAAGTTTATAATTCTTAACTATAACTGCTATTCTATTACCATGTTACCTTGGAGCTACACAAATCTTAATGATTACTAATTAGAATTGAGACACTGAGACTTGTATAGTTAAATGTTTATCAGAATATAAATAATGTATCGACCGTCTAATTGAATAAAAGTAAAGGTAAATATGTTTTTTTCGATTTGAAAAAATTCTAGTTATCAAAAAATACGTACGAAATGTTTAAAACCTTCCTCATTGGCCGAAGTAAGAAACTTGTTAATTACTATTCGTAAAGAACGAGTGTCTTACTTCTGCCAATGAGGAATATTTTAAATAACACGGTAACGGCAGTTTTTTTTTTCAAAAAAACACTGCAATACTGATCGAAAAACGCGATTTTTCATTTACTTTTATTGTTAAATGTCTAGACAAAATATTATTTTTGAGTTGGGTAGATCGGCTTCAAGTCGATAGTAGCTGGAGTATACGGATGGAAGATTAAGACAGAGAGGCGGGCAATTCATTGGACATTGCTTGAAAAGCATTTGTATAATTAGATAGTACGTTGGATGATTGATACTATTCCAGCCGAAACACGGATATTTTGAATAGATATACTCAGGCTGGGCAGGGGAGTGGGGGCAAGGGGACTCTATTTGCGTTCACGCCAAGTTCGGTGCACCTTCAGGGTGAGGACTGAGGCAGTGCCAAGGGTTTTCAATAGCCCACTCCACGTGCATGTCAAGGTTCAATAACCCCATATCCTAATCTCAATTTTTTGTTTTTTTATTTAATAAGAGAAACTTCAGTTCTTTATTTTAACATAAGTTCGACTTAAGGCCTTTATATACGTTAATTAGTAATTACATTACTAATTCTGTATTATTTTTTTGATAAATAATGTGTTTTTAATTTTTTGTTGGAATTATATATAGTACTATTAAAATATAATTTAAAAGAATTTATTATTGATAAAAGAATTTTTGTTACAATAGAAATTAAAATGAGCAAAAATTACAAATAAAGTGCTTTGCCGAGGTAAGTTGAATAGGGTGTGGAGTGACGTCACAAGTTGAAAACCACTGGCATGACCTCCACGTGTACCTTCGAAATCCCTCCCAGTGGGTCACTGACATTAGTCGGTAGGGGCAGATGGACACAGAATTTCGGCACTTTCGGCCTACTTCGGTTGGGTTCGGTTACTCTCGGTCTCTTCTCCCCCTTACCACTGTAAACATTTCCTGACGGGGTTAATACGAATTGGTTTGGTTTTGGCCTAGGGAAAGCCTTCTGATTTTTCCCTATTGTAGATATAAGCTGACGGTGCTCTACGTCACAAAAGTGGTTTATTTTTTCCCCTGTGTAAGCTTCAGACAAGACGGTCACATGGATCCGTCGGAAAGTCGCACCTCTAAACACTGTAGCATAGGTCAAGACGCCAGTGCATCCCAGGTATATAACGCAATGCATTTATTTCTACAATGTAAACAAACACTCCGTCTATCTTTCCACCTTTTAAATCCCTTATACAACGCAACAAACGCCTTCAGAATCTTTTCAAATACAACATAATAAACAGTTAAACTAATATTATAGCTTTCTCTGAATTTGTTAACACTAATTTAAACATTAAGCCATTCTTAGAATATGCTAACTTTCATTATTTTGTAACAATTTTAGTGAAATCCCAGTAAAAACAAAAAAACCTTTGTTTCTAAAACTTTGATAAATTTCTTGATAGATTTACTAGCATATTTACATTAACGATGAAATATTGTTTTGCTCAGAACCGAATTTAGAATTCACAAGGAAGTTTATTTTATGGCTTATCCTTTTTATATCATAAATGTGGTTTAAATACATAGGTTAACACCAATGTCTATGTTTACTGCAACAAATTTATCTGTGAATGAATTTTTGTTTACTACCATTGTCCACTTGGGTTAATTCAACAGTGTATTGAGTTTTAGGCTCAATTCATTCAGTTGTCTAAATATATAGTATTTAAAAAAGGCAGGTTGAAAATTAAATGCTGGCGTTCAATAACTGCAACCATCTGGCATTTAATACTAGTAGTTATCATGTATTTAATAACTGTATCTATCTAGTATTTTTAATAGCTAATTTTGTCTAGGAATAGTTCCCATAAAACTAATTTTTCTGTTTTTTTTAGTTGTGTATTGGTAAAATTTGCCCAAGTAATTTGGCAATAATTGCTTTGATATTAATCCAGCTATTTTAAGAACCAAATGACATTGCTATATTTACTAACAAGTTGTAAGGGCAGAGAGGTTAATGAAGGGTCTGCTTACGTTACTAGTATTTCGAAAGGGAAAGTAAACTTGGAGCATGCACCCTGTGTATTTCAATATGGCTTCCTCCTGACCTGGGATACATTCCCCTTTATATCCAGTTTTCCCGATATTTACCTTTTATTAAAGTGTTCAATTGTTTCATAAGTACCACAAATGGATTCCTATAATGTAAGTTCTTTGATTTTCATTATTATTTTATATTAAAATAATTAAAATAATCAATGAATCTAGAGTCGCATATTGCCAGTTACATTATTGTTATAAATACATGTTTTTCAATGAAGAATACAACCTATCATATATATCACTTCGCAATTGTTTAAATACTGATTAGTTTTAAATAATTTATTCATTTTGTTCTACATGAATAACTATCTAGTATTCATAACTATTCATTTAATACAGGTCAGTAAATGATTCAGCATTATTCTCCACATCTTTTACATATTATTGCTTGTTTTATTCAGTTTTAATCTTTAGTTTTAGCCATTATTGAAATATCAAGTTTATAATACAAGTTTTAAACAGAAGAATTATGTGATCTGATTTTTATGGTTAATTAAATATTTCTAAAATTTGTACTTACGTTAAATTTTTGATTCGCAGATATATTTCAGTAAAATGTAAGTTATGTTTAGTTGAAAAGTAGTACAACTAGATCTTGTTTTAGGTGAAACTTTCTTCCTTGGATGGGTGATTTCAGTTTTTTCATATGTTTCAGTCAACATTTCATGTAGTGTAACACATTATTTTAAATAATTAGATTTTACATTTGGTTTGCGTTCTTGAGAATATGAGTATATTTAAAACAAGCAGACAATGTCTGAATGTATATGTCCTTGCCCAGCCCCACTGCTCGCCTCGTTGAGGAGGTCGGTGCCTTGGGTGGTGTATCAGACACGTGGAGGCCATGCCAGTGGTTGTCTCAATCTAAGAAACCACGGCCATCACCTCCGCTCTAGCTCATTTCCTAAACTCTCTCATTTCCTTACTACTCTTTTTTAATATACTCATAAAAATTTTAGTAGAGTATAATTATTGAACGAATATTTATTTTATTTTAAACTAAACGTTATTTTAAGCAATTTTTGTGTAGTAAATAATTTTAGAATTGTACATTCAGATTTGGTTTCATCTGTAACTTTTTGATCGTAGATCATTTAATATGAGTTGTAGATTTCATTTTTAGAGTTTTTGTAAATTTGCGTGCCTGTGTTTTCAAGCTTCCTGGTGGAAGTTCTGGTACTTTAATTTTAATTTGATGGTGTCCCTTAAGGAAAGGAGTGGTGGTCGGAACAAACATAGGAAGTGGAATTGGGGGGGGGGGGGGGGGTGGTCTTGACCTAGTCAATGAGTTGAGCAAGAGTTGGGCACGTGTAGCGTGACGTCACTGGTTAGGTCCCCCCCACGTGCCGTGCCCGGCCACCACCACAGTCTATGCCATGGGACCGGCGTGGAAACATTGACGATGTCCCTGCACAACAAACAGTGGATAAAGAGTCTGTGGCATGTGGATGAGGTGGTGGCCGCGGCTGCCCATGGTACTTGAAACCATTTTAGCATGGACACAAAAGTGTGCGAGTTGAGATTAAAATGTATATTATGTTGCAGATAATCTGTGGAGTCGGGTCTCGGAGATGGTGGGCTACTTGCAGGAGGGTGAACGGCCCGTGGCGGTAGGAGCAGACTGCACGCTGAGCCCCTTGCCCGCCCAGGAGCCTGGAGTTCGGAGGCTTGTCTGCAGTCCAGATCTTCCCGTACCTAGTGCCGAGGAACCCTCCTCCACCTCCTCTCCGGACGACGCTATGTTCAACTGTACTGTCTGCGATAAGACCTTTCCCCACAAAAGCGCCTTCCAGAACCATCTGCGCTGTCACCAGGTCAAGGAGGCTGAGGATCCGTACCAGTGCAACTTTTGTGGCAAGACGTTTGCTGTGCCCGCCCGCCTCACGCGTCACTATCGAACCCATACCGGTGAAAAGCCTTACCAGTGCGAGTACTGTAAAAAGTCCTTCTCTGTTAAGGAGAACCTTAGTGTCCATAGGCGAATCCACACCAAAGAGCGACCTTACAAGTGCGATATCTGTGAGAGAGCGTTTGAACACAGTGGGAAACTGCATCGTCACATGAGGATACACACGGGTGAGCGACCCCACAAGTGCGCTGTCTGTTCCAAGACGTTCATCCAGAGCGGTCAGTTAGTGATCCACATGCGCACGCACACTGGAGAGAAGCCGTACGTATGCAAACATTGTGGTAAAGGGTTTACTTGTTCCAAACAGCTCAAAGTACACAACAGGACACATACAGGAGAGAAACCCTATTCCTGCGATATTTGTGGAAAGTCATTTGGGTATAACCATGTATTAAAACTGCACCAGGTGGCGCATTATGGGGAAAAAGTTTACAAATGCACAATCTGCAACGAAACTTTCACTTCAAAAAAGAGTATGGAGGCCCACATCAAGAGTCACTCAGAGGGTGGTGGAACGAACAAGGGAGCTGAGGAACCAGCCAGCAGTGAAGTGGAAAGCAGCTCAACCTCCAGTGACAAGGAGAACGCCAAGTTTGAGTGGGGCGGAGGAGGAGGTCTGGACCCAGCACTGCTAGCGGCCGTGGCTGCCGCCTCCGAGCCGCCCCCTCTGGCCGAGCCCCCCGTATACCTGGCACCTTCCGTGGGGCGGCTTCACTCTCCGCACGAAGAAGATGATCTCCTCACACCTCCCTCAAGTCCGCACAGGGCTCTCATTCTACCTCCCAGGAAGCGCTCCAAAGCTATCCTGGAATCCATGGGTTCTGACCCGCCTCCAGTGCGGTACAGCTCCGTCATCCATTACGCCAAGGCGACCTAACGGCCGTCTCCTTCACTGCCCTGACAGCACTGCGACTGTGATAACTAACATTTACGATATCTCCTCCAGATAACGTCTAATATTTATTATAAACTTTCTATTCGTTATAGTCACAATATAGTATATAAAAGATTTTATTAAATTTTGATTGTATTAGAATAAGTAAATGTGCAATAAGTTCCTTCGATGAAATTTTCAACTTTTGGCATTCGTGGCTCTTTTGGAATTTAACTCCTTCTATAGGAATGAGTTGAATAATTGTTGACCTTGTTAATTAAATATTTAATCTAAATTTTATTTCTTCAAAATTTTGTCAAAAAGGATGAAATGCCAACAACATGCTACCTCCTAGAGTAAAGTGGCAAGAGGGCGGGGCTCGCTCCTGGGTCTTGTTTGTTTTACCTTTTGATTCTCGCTAGGTAGAGATAAGATGTACTTTAGCTAAGTGTGTGTGTATGTGCGTGTGCGTGTGTGTGGATGACTCCGTGTTGGACGCTAGCTGGCCGGACGGCTATGCGACTGTCAGATAATTAGCGTGTTAAGGGATTGACTTTGTTGTTTTTAGTAAAAAAAATAGTCAGTCCCTGACTTTTTAGGCACCTCAGTACAGATGGCATGGGAACGGTACGCGCACTCTCGCCTTTAACCCGAACCCCACTGCCCTTGTTTGTCTATACAAGTTTTTATAAGAAAGGTCTAACTTTCAAGTTCGCTTGTAGTTAAGGTAGGAAAATGGTTTTTTATCTCGTGATCATGTCCCGCTAATGAATAGTTATAATTCTATGTTAAGACTGTATTTCAAGCTAGTAGTAATATTTTTATGAGAACTGATGTAATTGTACTGATTGTCATTTTTATTAAATAAAGTTGTACACTGATCGATTTCAATTCAAGCTTATTCCCTACATTGAACACACAATGTTTTTCAGCTCAAATTTTAACCTACAAACTCGTTTAAATTTCCTCAAAACTCATTATTAATGGTAATTGTTTAAAAATCATTCATAATTTAATGTATGATATAAAACATTAAGAGACATTTATTTGCAAAATCTAAAATATTTAATTTCAATAATTTGGTTCAACTCGAAGCGAAAGTTATTTCTTCATTAAGGTAAGTGTATTATTCTAACTTTTTATTTAACTTGAAAACTCCATACATGTGCTGATCTAGTAAAGTGTAAAGTACGTGCCCTTAATTAATGCCATGTCGGAATATTATTTGAACAATATAAAGTAAAGAAAGGTGTGAGTTAACTTTTAATATAAAATAACGATTTTTTTTAATTGCGAAAAAATTCAAGTAACTTATGGATTACATAAAATATATAAATAAAAGTAGTTCTATATTTGTGGAAAAAGTCGTATTATTTTAAAAAAATATTTTTTAAATACTGTGGCTTAATTTAAAATAATTCTGGATAAAGAAATATTGTTGAGATTTCAAGAATATTTTTTTTGAAAGTAATTTTTTTTACTTGTGAATTTAATGTAGCCTTCTAAAGACTACACTTTACTAACATGACTTGTTAGTTACACACTGAAACTGTATGGATCAATAAACTAGTTTTGTTCTTTCAAATAATTTAAAATTCAACATTTGTGACGTATCTGTGACATTTTGAAAAACAGAATGCCTTCCTTGATAAGGGAATGTGGATATATTACATGTAACCTTTTAAATGAAATATATTTCAACTGTCTTGACGTAGCCGTATCATTCCGAAAATGTTTTACTAAATGGTCAATACATTGCATGTGACATTTTAAATGGATATTCGTAACATCGTTATGGTATTCTGAAATGGTTCGACTAACCCTCAATTTAAGCAATTATTTGATCAGCTCACGGAGGTTCAAGTCATTTATTCTAATTTAGCCTCAATCATTATATTATTTATTTTGAAATTTCTAAAATTAGAACAAAGCAGAGGTTGGCAAATACTTCCTAGATACTGTCTTTTTCCGAAAATAAGTCCTAGTGTGATTTTCGGGACGTTTTAGACTATAAGCCCTCCCCTGAAAATAGGCCCTAGTTAAAATAATGTGAAAAATATAATTTGTTAAAAAAAATTGCTGTTGAATGTAGTAGGTATCTCTAGCTGTCGTAATATTTCAGAGAATTCTTTGGAAAAAAATATTCCAAGAAATTACTTGTTTACCTCTAAAGTTTGTTTCAAGGAGGCTACTTAGACAAGAAGTATTAATTTAACCACAGCTAAATTGCAAGACATGAGAGATTCAGACCAATGATTCTACAGGAAATAGATTTGGAGGAAAATCAGAACGGAATTCAAAATTTTGATAATTTATGACGTTTCAGAAGATGACATGACTGTAATCGAATAAATTTAAATTTCTTTTTAAAAATAAATATTTAACAAAAATATGTAAATTTACTTAATGTAGTTGAAGCCCTCTCCCGAGAATAAGCCCTATCACGGATTTTGACCTAAAAATAAAATAAAAGACGGTAGTACAGTAACTCCTGAATCATACCACCACATTTGTTTAAATTAATTAATATGTAATATTCAAATAACGGGAATTCAATTAACATTAAAATTCTTTTTCATTGTTTTCTATCTTTTAATTAGAAAAAACTTTTTCGTTAATAAAATGAAAAAAAAAACCAGGAAATTTAAAATAGCGTTTTTTTTTAAATATTATCTTACTCTTTAGTGTGAGCTAAAATTAGTGGTATTATTTATAATATCATGCTATTATTTTGGGAATATAAAAATATGAAATCTCAAGCCTGTAAGGTCAGGTTATGAGAAAACAGTTTCTGATTTTACATTGTCTATATTTGGACATTGTCAAGGCTTATTGAAGAAGGTAACCTAAGCGATTATCATTGACGGCCACATATGAAAAAATCTGGTGCGGAAGGCCGCAGGATTCATTTTTATCATCAAAAACCAGTTGTTCACTGCGGCTTCACGGGCGAACAAACATAACAACAAATATTAATTCTACAGACTTCATTGTGTTTAGAATACTGCCATACTTGATTGTCCTTTTTTGAATTGTAGACTATCTGGGTTATATTTCAAGTGAAAACAGTATTCTTGTTCTTTAACAAGTAAATTGAATTAAATCATTAAATAAAAATAAAAAAAATAATTCATATCAATAGACAAAAGGTTACATATGAATTAAGAGTTATAATTCAAAATAGATTTCTTGAGGATTAGGTTCAAAGATTAACTACTCTTGATTGTAGAGTAGTCGTAACGTCGCCGACGTAAAGCCTTGAAGGAGAATGCCAAACAATCTTCGGCGAAACGTCGACTTATAATCAGAAGTAGTTAATCTTTGAACCTAATCCTCAAGAAATCTATTTTGAATTTTAAGAATGCGGTCGAGAAGCTATCATCAATTTATGGTTATATTCATGAATTTTGAAAATAATAATTTTTCTATTTTTTTTTTTAGAATTTTGACGGCTTACAGAACGTAATAGAATTTTTTTTTGTTTTGAAAGCATATCTAAGGTTTACTTTTTTTTTCTGAAGTCTGTTGTTTTAAAATATTTATCATTTTTGACTTCTACAGATTTAGACGTGGGTATGATGTAAAAAGTTATTCACATAGGGCTATGAAAGACGTAATATGATACTAATTTCATTATTAGCGTACGCACTGGGATAAAATAAAATGAAAAAAAAAATATATATATATGAATAAACGAAAGGTTACATATGGATTTATTGCTATTGGCTTGGGTGGTGGTCCACCCTTATTGGTCTCACTGTGGTGGCACCACAGCTGCTTTAGCTACTGCCTTGGGTCCTCATCTTGGGATGGTGTCTCCGGGTGGAAAATCCGCTCAAAGCATTTGTTCTGGAGATGGAATCCAAATCTTCTTTTCTCCTTCTGACTTCCGCCTGTCTTTTTTTAAGTCGTTTTTCTAGTGAAATCCTGCAGCTTTGTTTGTATATCAGGTTTATAATTAATCGGACAAGACTAGTTGCGGCTGGTTGTAGCGGACTTAAGTTTGTCTGGCCTGTTGTGATGTGGTTAGTGTCTGAATACTTCTTCCACCTCCTCAAAGCAACACCTCGTAGATAAAGAAATAGCCAAAGCATTCGAGGCTTTTCTGAAGTGGGTATATAAAACTATCTTAGACCCAAAGAAACAAAAAATATTAATATAATCTACTTATTCTTAATAAGTATGGAATAACATAAAATGATGTGAATGATGCTTAAAATTCTAAGCAATTGTCAATGTTTTATATATATATATATATGCACTTTTTCGTTGGAAATACGATCCAAAACGGACAAATATAGTTCAATATAGACAAAGAAACATAGAGAAATCAAAAGAACACACTTACAGTCTCTAATTTTTGGTTTGAACCGTCTTCAGGAGAGATAAGAGAGGGAAACCAAGCACACTAGTTCAGAGACAGTTGGGAACTATATCTCTATCTAGTTATAGTTGGGAACTATAACAAACGAAAGAGAAAAACAGATCAAAACACACACAAAAAAGACTCACAACGATATTTCGACATTCATCGTCATCGGGCTGAAGTAGTCCCTTCGAGTAGCTGAAGCCACCTCCAATTATCAATTATATATATATATATATATAAACCACAATATGAAATGAGAAAAAAATATTAAGTTTTTTTTTTAAACTCAGTTGGGTTTTGACTTTGACGAAGACCACTTGTTACGGTTGAAAGATCTTAGTCTTGTTTTCCCATTTTCTTATTGTGGTTTGATCATTGATTGTTATTTCACGTGTTTATGTGAAATCTTTATATATATATATATATATATATTATATATAAATGAGAGAGAGAGAGAGAGAGAGAGAGAGAGAGAGAGAGAGAGAGAGAGAGTGTCACTTTGTGTCGGTCGGTGGACAATTCCACGTCTCCGCTCCTGTGCTCCTTTTCCTTTTCCTACCTCTCGTGAGGACGGCGTGATAGCCAAAATGATCGATAATAGTAAGTGTTCTTCTCTTTTTTGTTTTTTCATATTATAACTTTAAATATATATATACACTTAAAATAAACAGTAACACAAAGACAGAAACATAACAAAGGCTCACTTTTCAATATTTTGAACGTAATGGCGGTCGTCCTCAGGAGAAGAAGTGAACTGACGGAAGGACGACAGTCAACTCATAAATATATATATTGATGAGAAAAATATGTAAATATTTTATAAAACAAAATTGTAAAATATAACTTTAAGAACATTACAAAATGTAAATGTAATGTAAATACTACTTTAAGCAGAGAATACTGGTAAAATAAATTCCCTTATGGCATGGGCACTGCCCTTGAGGAAAAACACACACACTCACTGACACACATACACACATACACACACACACACACACACACACATGTCTTGTTTTGCGGTGGACACACACACACACACACACATGTATTGTTTTGCGGTGGACACACACACACACACACACACACACACACACTCACAGTCATACACACACTCACCACACACACACACACACACACACACACACACACACACACACACACACACACACACAAGACTAGTTTTCGAAACCTATTTTATTCAGAGGACTTGAAAGTTTGTATTCCCGTTCAAAATAGGATAACACAACTTTGACCCAAATGACATATATTCTTAATCAATATCAATCATAAAACATTCATTATGAAATACATAACTCAATATATAACAATAGAGTAAGAGAAGTAAAAGTAACGCTTTGCGAGGTTACTGGCCTCATCTCTAGTCGATTAAAGTAAGCACAATGACTGGCATGAAGGTAAACAACTCTATAATTAATTGACACTACTTGAATAGACATAAAGATTAAGTTAATAGAATAAATGCTGTTTATTGATTCTGTCTCCGACAGTTAGGCTAGAGACTCGTTAGTAATCTATTACATAAATAAAATCCGATATTTTATATGCAAATAACTATTTTTTTATTATTGCAGTTTCATTTAATATTTAGCAATAAGTATTAATGGTTTTGTGAGTTTACACCGTCACATATGCATTTTGTAATTTAAACTCTTCGAGGCAGCTTTTATTACTGACTGATGTACTTAAAAATAAAATCCAAGATCTCCCACCTCCGGGGCTGTTGTAACATTCTATATCAGGCCGCCACAAACCAAGAAAAGAACTTAATATGGTTTTATGGATTATGGAAGTCTAAAGGTGTTTTATTTTGAAATATGACCTTTATCTAGCCAGTTACTCTTTCTGTGTCCTCCTTTTTTTATACATTCCCTAACCAGTTTTTCCCAAAGTGGCCTCCATGGAGCCCTAGAACTCTGTGAGTGAGGCTAAGGGGCTCCATGGAGCCCTAGGATTTCGTGAGTGAGGCTAAGGGGCTCCGAAAACCTTTCTTAAAGAGGACCAAATGTTTTTCATGGAAAAATTAAATGGCTACAGATATTTCATTATTGATCATTTTTTTTAACCTAAAATTATTAGTTAGTGTTAAAATTGGAAATTAATATATTTTCTTATTTATTTTAGTAATTATCTTGTTAGTGTTCTGTAAAAACCTTTGCCCTGCTTAGGGGCTCTTTAGTGTTCTGAAGTATGGGATACCCTACCCTGCACAGTTATGTGAGCATTTTCCCTGATTAGGGGCTCTTTGCTGTTCTGAATTAAGGGATACCCTATCCTGCACATCTATGTGAACATATGCCCTGCTTAGGGGCTCCATAGTGTACTAAAGTAAGGGATACCCTAACCTGCACAGCTATGTGAACATTTGCCCTGATTAGGGACTCCATGGTGTACTAAAGTAAGGGATACCCTACCCTGCACAGCTATGTGAACATTTGCCCTGATTAGGGGCTCTTTGGTATTCTGAAGCAAGGGAGACCCTACCCTACAAAGCTATGTGAAGTTATAAAAACCGACAATGATTGAATTGTGTCTTCTCTACATTTTGTGTTTATTTTCACGCAGGACTTCTCTTTTAATACATGCAGTTTTAGTACTGAAAAATATAGAACAACTCTCACTCTCTCTCTCTCTCTCTCTCCATAAAGTTGTTTTATTATCAAAATAAAACAACAACGTTGTTTTCTTTAGATTGATTTAATAATAGTGAGTAGGCAATACTTTCTGTTTCTGCCATTTTACTATACCCAGGTAAACCTAAACAAGACGAGTAGGAATGTTTTGGTTTTGATAATGCGAATTTTCTGTGGATATTTGTTCAATGATTTCTAAATATGAGGAAAAATGACTTACGAACCAGCTGCATAGATAATCAAATACGAGTTTAATTGAAAAACTTAGTAAGCAAAAGAGGTTGGGGACCACTGTATTAAGCAATTTAACATATATTTAAGTGTTTTACCAGTACTAGGAGTACATCCAGTTCAGTCGAGTTTACGTTTTTTTTTTTTTTTTTATGATATACCGGATTTTGAATGAGTTAATGAAATATAAATGACGGGCCTCAGTTTGACCCCTGATAATTCATTTTCTATGACAAAGGTCTGTTACAAATGGAATCTCATTGTGATCCTCTAAGCACTGCAAACTCTAGCGTGGCCTAAATTTGGATGCAGACGAACGGACACATAAACATCGAGCTAAAGCCAAGAAGATGGTTTCTGGGGGACTTTAAACATAAACACCTATCAAAATATAATAAATTTGTTATCCATTAACTTGTGCAATCCGTTATTGTGTGTTATTTACTCATATTGGGGAATTCAAGAATTACGTCTACACACAAAGGAAAGTTTAATAGAAAACTAACACGCGTTTCAAACACTTAGTGTTCTTCTTAAGGTTAACATCTTCACTGTTGAGGGTTGATCTACGGGAAGGATTCAGAAAAGACTCAGTGCTTTCTGACGTGAAGATGAACACAAAGTGTTCAAAACGCGTTGTTAGTTTCATATTAAACTTTCTTTTGTCTGTAGGGATGTAATTCTTGAATTCCCCCAATGAATTTTGATATCTCTTTTTGTTTATTTTGTCAAGTTCAAGACTAATAAAACTTTGCTCTTATCTAGGATGTCAGGGTAGCTCAGTGGCTTATATGCTTACCTCTGGACTGGCAGATCCTGGTTTCGATACTTAGTCTAGTCATCCATTTATTCACGCAGGATGTGTAAGAAAAGCTCAGCTTGTCGTCCCTAATGGGAAGACATTAAGCCATCAGTCACGAACCTGTACGATGTCACTTTCTCCTAATACATCCCGACTCTAAACACACTTGAGTTAGGCAAAATTTTATAGCGACTCTAAATAAAGAATGTTGATTGTGTGGTATCAAAATGACCAATCTTAGCCTACGTGTGTCCTCTCGTGAGGCAGACACTGCAACCTAACCTAAACTTGCTCTTACCTATAATTATTTACTTTTCAGTTATTAATACTATATTTAATTACTATTCGTTTTATATTATTTTTATCATTTGTTGGCCTTTATTCATTTTTAATTATTAAAAACAATCCAGTAAACAATTATTGGATAAAGCATTACCTCAATTGGTATGCCTATTAGTACTGTGTTTAATTGACCAATCATAAAGCTGGTCCAGACAACGTTTAAGCGCCTTTTCCATTTTATGTTAATCCCTTGTAGCGTAAACAATTCTATAACTTCTTTCTCCAAACTTCTTTTACAGTGCTATTATACAACACATGTTCATGAACTAGCTACGTTTTGACCAAAATTTCTTAACTTGAAATCAAAAGTTCTCTCACATTGCTTTTTAAAATGTAGCTTAGCTTGATTACATGTTTCCAAAGTATTTGGCATTCCAATTATAATTAGATGGTTAATTCGTTTATAAGAAGTAAGTTGGTGCCATTAATGAACTATATGCCGCAAACATAAAGTAGCAGTAAATAGCTGGCAGCATCTGAGAACCAATTACAATGGCTTTCGTAAAGAAACAGGAAGGAATATTAGAGACAAAGAAATCAGTAAAAGCCTAGTGGAAGTAGTATTGCTAAGTAGGCTCTTGATGTCTATCAGGTTATTTTTTACCTAAAAATAATCTGAACCCGTGTGTGTGAATAACAAATTCTTTATACTTATTGCACTGTGATGTTCTTGTTTAAATATTTTCACACGCTCTAAACGGAATAATATATGAGAAATTTGGTTGGAATCGAACCCAAGCTCTTGCCATAAAATACAAAATTGATAAAAAATATAAAATTTCAACTGGATCAACCTATCAACATTCCATGAAGGTAGAAAAATCAAAGTTATTATTTAAGAAAAATTATTTAAATTTTTCAAATATTAAATCAAAGAATAATAACACATTTTAATCATGTTTTAATTTTAGCCACCAAGGTGACCTTGATGACACAAGTAATGAATGACATTCTATATGCAGTTTCCCTTGGATTTGCGGGAAACAAAAACAACTCTCTGTTATCAGTGTCTTATCAGAGGTATTTAAAATCTAACTCATAACTTTTTTACAGAGAGATATGCTTATTCCATCTTACTAACTAACATAATTTTTAAACAGGAGCTCTAAAATATCATTTAGGTTAGGTGTTTTATTTCTAAAGGTGTTTTATTTTGAAATACTCGTATGACCTTTATCTAGCCAGTTACTCTTTCTGTGTCCTCCTTTTTTTATACATTCCCTAACCAGTTTTTCCCAAAGTGGCCTCCATGGAGCCCTAGGACTCTGTGAGTGAGGCTAAGGGGCTCCATGGAGCCCCTACTGTCACTAGGTAGCAGTGACAGTCACACAAGACAACACAACAGGTCGAACATTGGCCCTTTCTGATACCACGTAATAAACATTTTAAATTGGGAGTTCTAAAGTTCGCACAACTCAAGTGTATTTAGAGTACTGGTCTTTAACGATTACCTGACATCATACAGGCTCGGGACCGATAACTTAAAGTCCTCTCCAAGGGACAAAATGTTCGAATTTGTTTACCTTCGGTAGGTATAAATTGATGTCCAGGGTGAGTATTGAACCCTTGATCTACCAGTCGAGAGGCGAGCATGTTACCACTTACCTAACCTAGCCCCTCTCTTATTAACATATGCTAGTGTATTATTAAGTGCAATAAATTTTATGGCATCTTATTTTTATCAAATTTGTGCACAGTCACCTTAATGAGTCACTGTATACATCAGTTCGATTGACTTAACAATTTTTTTTTAATTAAAACTAATTAAAAAAATATATAATTATATTTTATTTACCTGATTTTTAATTAGTTAGTTCAAATAAAAATTGTTTGTTTTTGAAGCCAATATTCGTAACCTTTTATCTTCATCATTCTTCTAGAAGTGTAAGGTGTAACTCATTTCTTATGTTTACCCATTTCAGTTTATGGGACGCTGTAATACTATGTTAACACTAAATCTGCTGACTAACTGAAATTTATTACAGTTATGTTCTTAACTAGAAAGTCACATTGGGGTCGCAACAAACGGTTTTAGATCTACCCCATGGGATCGCGTGCAGTGAATTTTCTATTTCCGGCACAAAAAATTTAGGGTCACGGCTAAAATTTGAACTACAAATCTTCAGCAATGAAGGCAAACATGCAATATAAGCTTCCACTTGACTCCATTCAAGGAATATTTAAATCTTCGGACCACTATAACAAAAATAAAAAGTCTAAAGTAGTGCAATCAGTTATTATGTGGTATTTACTCATTGTAGGGTAAAAATCTAATGAAATGGTCTCCACATATAAAAATTTAATGATATAAACAACGCGTTTCGAACACGTAGTGTTCTTCCTCACTACCTTCCTCACTTCCTCTTCCTTGAGGAAGAACACTACGTGTTCGAAACGCGTTGCTCATATCATTAAATTTTTATATGTGGAGACCATTTCATTAGATTTTTACCCTACAATAAAATAAAAAGTATTAATTTTTATTTTATCTCCCCTCTATGTTTTCACTTACAGTAGAACTTGAAAAGTTCATACAGTTGAACTAAATAATTCTGAACTTGATTTAAAAAAAAAACATACATATACACCCATTTTGTGAACATTTAATGTTCAAACCACAATAAGAAATGAGAAAAAAAAACTAAGATTTTTTAACCATAACAAGTGGTCTTCGTCAAAGTCAAAAATCCAACTAAAACACAAGATTTTGAAACATAATGGTAAGGGGGTGAGAGGATTGGGAGGGAAGAGTGGAATTTTAAGGGGTGTAAAGTGAAGGAAAGGACAAATATATCAGACATACATGTCATCACGGGCTGATGTTAAATAGCTCCGAAGTGTTAAATAAGTTGAAACTCAAAATACATTATACTTCATTATCATTTATACCAAAGCAAAAATATGTTCCCAACTAACAACCTTAAAAACTTTTACCTTGCACTGATTTCGAACATGGGTTAAATTATTTTAGGAATAATTCTTTGCAGCAATAAGCCTTCTTAATTTTTCTAAAAATAAACTTTTAAGTTACACTAAAAACATACCTGTTTTTTTCTATTGCAATATAGTTATATTGTAATATTGCATTATTGCAATATAATTCAACGTATATTAACACTCGTTGACAATCAACTTAATTTTGGTTTTATTTTAACGTTACTTTCGGGTGGCCACGTTAGGTCAGTGGTTAACTAACGTACACGCCTCTGAACTGGTAGGTCCTGGGTTCGATATCCACCTGGCCCTCGATTTATTCACGTGGGAGGTGAATAAATCTGAGAAGAAGACTAAGCCGTCGATCCCGAGCCTATATGAAGTCAGGTACTCGTTAAAGATCTGTACTCTAAATACTCTTGAGTTGGGCAAAATTAGGACTCCCAATTCAGAATAATTAATCTTCATTGTATGGTACCACAAAGTCTAATGTTCGGTCTATATGTGTTCCTTTGTGAAACAGCCACTGCAACCTAAAGGGCTGCCTACTATTATGTTACTTTCGTTTAGACATATTACCAAACTATTTGGTAAAAGTAATATCTAAGCAATAAAAAAAAATCAGTTTAATAACTGTATTTATTTCAATTTGGATATCTTCAATTTATTAGTTATAACAAAATGGAATCAATTTTGTAAAGTTTTCAGTCAATTTACCCAGGTGGAATAGTTGTCTTTATAGTGCACTGTATTCTCTTTCAATACTGTAAGTTCAGAAAAAAAAATTTAATATGAAAATAAAATAGAAACACGTGGTAAGAGTGTCTCCTTGTACGAGTAATTCGCTTTACGAGTAGTCATTTGTGAGAATTTTTGTCTCATACGACGAGTAAACATTCGTAGTACAACCGACCGTTTTCCTCACGCCTTGACGGTCTGAGTTTTAAGTTTAGTAGATTAATAAAACATTATTATTTCTTGCATACATTTATTGTTCAAATAATATTATTCATATTACATATATAGTATTGTTTATTTTTCTGTTGAAATTGTTTTGATATTAATTTTAATGCAAAAAAATTAATTCGTAATACGAGTAAATCGAAATAAGAACTCGCTCTGAGAACGAATTAAACTCATATTCGGAGGTTCTATCATATTTACACGTGTATGAAGCTTCTAGAATGACTAGGAGGGGGTGTTTAATGAGGAGGGGAAGAAATATCTTTCGTTGAATGATGATAAAAAAAATGTTTTCAGTTAATGGAAACAAATCCTACCATTGCAGTAATTTAAAGACATTATTCCAATCTGAATTTCGTGTTTTTAGGGCGTATCATATTTTATAATCAGTTAAAAGTGTTGAAGTATCAATTTTAAAAGGATTCAACTTGCAAAGTTTTATATCCCATTGTCTCCAATTAAAGAAGAAAAAAATAAACTAACAAACTTTGTATACTTATAAAAGATTATTTTTTAGTGTGATCAGCGCTTTGGGCTATAGCGTGTTGAAAAACGGTTAGATACAAGTGCGCTCACATACATACAGACATCAAAAAATTAAAAAATGCACTTATAAGGCCTCAAAACTTGTACGCCCGTTAATCTTTACGTTTATTTTACTTTAATTTTGACTATAATTAGTCAAAATTATTTTACTTTAATTTTGAATATAAACTAGTCTTCTAGGTGCTGTAGATGTACAAAGAGTGTTTTGAGGTTTCGCTTTGGTTTGATAAAGTACACTGAAATGAGTGTACTAGAGCTTTATGCAAAATCTATCATATTACAATTTTAAATTTAATTACTCTCGGAAACATAGTAATGCTCTATAATTCTGTAAAATATTACATTGGTGACTTTCAATGCTTAAAAGTGTTGAATCTATAGTGATCAAAGTTTAATCGTAAAATGCAAATTGCATATCTTAGTGTCATTCGCCTAATAAATTAAAATAATTTAACATTTCGTGCTCGTCAGGTGTGTATGTTTTTGGTAATCTAAGCCAGTACTCAATATGTTCGTACTTTGTGTAGTGCAGAATGGCTACTTATGATTTACTACTCAATAATTACAGATTTAGTGCAGATACAAAATAAAAAGCAACAGTTTTTGGCTCATTGTGTAAAGATGTGGTTAGAAGATATAGAGTCCAAAAAAATTATCAATCTATAAAAGGTGAGGAAACACGGGCTTACATGCTTATGTTCCCAACAGAACTGGACTGCCAAATCTGCTCGTCACCCCTGTATTCCTGTTTTGCATCGTTCCCATATACTTCCTTACATGATCAAACTACAATAACAAATGGGAAAACAAGACTAAGATCTTTCAACCGTAACAAGCGGTCTTCATCAGAGTCAAAAACTCAACTGGAAGATCTTAGTATTTTTTCCCCATTTCTTTTTCAGGTCTGATCATTGATCGTTATTTAATGTGGTTATTGTGTAATCTTGTTATGTATATTTATATAACAAGTTTGAAGTGCCAACTAATACTAATTAAATTAAAGATGTCAAATAATTAAAATGGAAAGAGCAAATAGATATCTAATTTAAACTTAATTTTGGAATGAACCCTGTCTTCTACCCGTAGAGACGCACTTGTAACATCACGTGTAATATCACGTGAAATCCATTTTCATGGATTGATTCATCCGGACACATCAGGAGTGAAAATAAATTTATTTAGTTTTTTTTTGTTTATTTCTGTCACGCTTTTCCATTATAAGAGAACTTTTCAAGAAGTTGGAGGACAGTTTTGACTTGTGTAGAGTATAAGAGTAAATGAATTCCTATACAGAGCATGCTTGAAACATTTCAGACTCCCGAGTAAGGCCTCTGCTCTTCTCAATTATTGCAATTGATATCAAATTAGTTGTGCAATCTGCAGTTGTGTGGTATTTACTCATACTGTGGGGGGCCAGGCTAGCTCAGTGGTTACGTGCTCACCTCTGAACTGATAGGACCGGGGTTTGATCCTCACCTGGCCCTCGATTTATTCACGCGGGAGGTGAATAAATCTGAGAACGTCGTCCCTCGGAAAAGGACGTTAAACCGTCGGTCCCGAGCCTGTACGATGTCAGGTACTCGTTAAAGATCCCTACTCTAAATACATTTGAGTTAGGCAAAATTTTAGGACTCCCACTATAGAATCAATCTTCATTGTGTGGTATCACTAAGGGCCAATGCTCGGCCTACGTGTGTTCCCTTGTGGGACTGCCACTGCAACCTAACCTACTCATACTGTGGTAAATGGATAAATGTGTGGAGACTTTTTATGAACCCATTTACCCCAGTATTAAAATATTTTCTACTTGCGAAAAAAATTTCTTTTATGAATTATTTTTGGAAAGAGTGTTATTGCGAGTTAAATTGTTACATATATGAAATTAGTTTGACCTCTATATTTTTATGTAAATAAAACATTTTAAGTTAAATATGGTCATCAAGCAAGTAATATTGGGGTATGGACAATTTAAAGGTTACCTGCAAGCAAGTAACACCTTACACCTCTTCCATACTATGGTGTGGTGCCCGGGGTCAACTCAACCATTGCAGGGTTGCCCCAACTACAAATTATTTTATATATATGTATATATATATATATAAATGTTATATTGCTTATATTGTGTAGGTATTAGAAACACAAATAAATGGTCGCGGCATATGTTAATCTGACCTACCGCCGGCATGACAGATTAACCAGTGATATGGCCTTCCTCCTGTTCTTGTGAAGTATATTAGAATTAGCTTTGCAGTAATGACGGGGTACAGTCATTATATAATAGTGTGTAACGCATCATTCCTCTCCCATTTTCATTCCTTTTTCTTCTTTGGGTTTTCCAGTTCTTTGAATCTACTGACCTCAGCATGCTTCCAATAACAGACTCAGGAGGACTTCGGTCCGGAGTACTGCTCCAGGGCTCTTAAAATACTATCGAAGTTGGAGCCCCAAGTCCCATGTGCGTTTTACATTCCTCTACCTTCTCTTTGATCTTTCTTCCACTTTTTCTTCCCTCCTTTACAAGTTGACACTTATACCTACTCATGCAGATGGACTGTAGTACTTTTCTCAGATTAAGTAGAACCCCCCCTTGGACTTAACTTCAGGTCTCGCTGTGTAAGAAGCAGTTTATTTTCTCGGGTGGGTGGCTTGCATAGTAAAAAGGGGGAGTTAAGACCCCGACCCCGATCAGTTGGTAAGGAACACGTTTTGCTAAGTGTTCTTGACAACTCATACCAACCCTCGAGATTGAGCCACATAATCTCGGTTATCACGTACCGAGTAACATGGAACTCTCCTTTTCGAATAGAACATTCCCAGGTCTTTTACTCTGTAAGCAAGTCCTTCAACTAGTAAGATTATCACAGTTTCCACCTCCTTAACATTTGAATGATAGAAACTTAAAATTTAGTTGTTAGAACTAAAATCATTTAAAAAAGCGTTTTTATAGCCTGTCATCTATTTTGAATCAGTGATTAGCACACTCGATCAGAAAACGAAACTAACATTTGTCATTAAGTTCATAAAGTCTTACTAAACCAGATCCATAAAAGCTTCAGAAATTAATTTGTAATTAAAAGACCCTAGGTCAATAATTAATGAAGAAGTTAAAGAACGATTTATGAACAGTGGTTATAAACCTGATTACTGATTAGAATGTTGCTGATGCTTTGACAAAATTGTTTGGGAAATACATTTTCGAATTTAAGCATAAAAAAATGGATTCTTAACAATTGAATGTTAATGAGTGGAGGTTTTTGAAAGTTTATTCGAAGAGTCTGGATGAATGAATCCATGAAAAAGGCTTTTACATGATACAATGTGTTACAAGTACGTCCCTACGGGTAGAAGATAAGGTCAATCCAAGATTACGCCTAAGTTAGATATCTATTTACTCTTTCCAAGTTAATTGAAAGAGATACCTCTAATTTATGGGTATTAGTTGACACTTCAAACAGGCAAGTAATTATGTTTCCTCTTCAGGCATTAGATATTATTTAAATTTACGATAAACAATTATCACCCAAAAAAAAATTATTCATACGTTTAGTTTTGATAACAATAATATATAAGAGAGCTTATTATTTCCAATCTATAAAAACTGAAAAAACATTTAATAATAAAATACTTATTATGATAAGTATTAACGAGGGGCTAGGTTGGCTCAGTGGTTAACGTACTTATTGTAGGGTAAAAATCTAATGAAATGGTCTCCACATATAAAACTTTTAATGATATAAACAACGCGTTTCGAACACGTAGTGTTCTTCTTCAGGCATTAACTAAAAAAATACAATGACACCAGAGAGTTATCTATAGTACAAAGTAAATAAGTACAAAAATTAATATAAAATAAAATAAGGCAGAAAGTACGAACCTAAGGGTGAGGGCCTCTGAATAAGACTGACTGGAAATGGAAAGGACATGGGTGGGGGTATATAGGGTACATCTGTTTCTTATTAGAGCAGGTAGAGTTTTCTCTAAAGTTAGGCTGAGCCTTCTACAATGAGTAAATACCACATAATAACAGATTGCACTACATTAGAGTTAACGTACTTGCCTCTGGGCTGGTAGTCCGGGGTTCGATCCCCACCTGGCCCTCGATTTATTCCCTCGGGAGGAGAATAAATCTGAGTACGTCGTCCCTCAGAGAGGACGTTAAGCCGTCGATGTCAGGTATTCGTTAAAGATCCCTATTCTAAAATACACTTGAGTTAGGGAAAATTTAGGACTCCCAATGTAGAATCTGTAGAATCACCGATCAAACAAAAAACCGGTAAACGGCTGACGTTATCACCCGCTAATGAATCGGATGAAACAATAAAAAAAATGACTAAACAAGATATTAAAATGTCTTGTAAAACAATAAAGTATTAACAAGTACCTCTTATCATTTTAATTTATCATTGATCACGATCAACGACCTTTGACCTTTTCACGTACATTGTAATCGCCAGTTCCCAGTCGATTACCATGTTAAATCTTTTATTAATAAATTCTTAATAAAAATTACTATGTTTTGTTATTAATAAATGATAAAATATTATTTATATAATTTTATAGTTTTGAAAATTTACATGTTAGAAAATGAAATAAATGTCAACTTCCGAAATAAATGGATATACCAATATCTAATAAGTTATGACTAAAACTATTATGCTGTTATATAGTTAAAACATTATGAACTTATAAATAATAAAGGTTTAAAATGAACTCTTAAAGATATATTTTCAGAGAATTCAGAAATTTCTGAAAAATGTTGTAAGCAAATATTAATGATTGATACATAAATTGACTCAAAATGTTTGTTCTGTCAATCTATCCTATATAATAAATACGTTTTGTTGATATTTTAGGATATCATTTTTCTATAATTAACTCTATTGATAAAAATTAACTTTATTAAAGTTTAATTTTTTTAAATGTAATATTAACATTTAAATATTGTTTTCCATGGATTTAATGCTCCAATTAATAAAATAGAGGAAAAAAAATGTCCTGTAAAAACTTAGAAAGACCTAAATTTGTTTAAGACGCAATACGCGTCAAGTTATTGATTGAATCGTGCTGAGAGGGGAAGTAAATTCCTTATTCCAAAACCTTATCCAACATTTAATCGGGAGTCGTCTGCGACGCATCTGGCAGCTTGACCTATATCACTAAAAGCCTTTTTAATTAAAATATAATCTGTAAAATTAAATGCATTTTACAGAATACAGATTACAAAATCTGTAACACTGAATCTGTACATTGTTTTTTTTTTATAAATCAAAGAGTAAAACAAATTTTTTTGTGAAAATTTCAGAATTTTTAATAAAATAATCTCTAAATTTAACATTATATATACTTGTGCAATCTGTTATAATGTAGTATTTACTCATATTGGGAGATTTTAAGAATTACGTTGAAACAAAAAAAAAGTTTATTATAAAACTAACAATGAGTTTCGAACACTTAGTGTTCTTCTTCAGGTTAACATCTGTACAGTTGAGAGTCGATCTAGTCCTTAGTCCTTCCTAAGTCTTCCCTCAAATTGACTCTCAACAGTGCAGATGTTAACCTGAAAAAGAACACTCTCTTTTCGAAACGCGTTTTTAGTTTCATATTGAACTTTTTTTTGTGTGGAGACGTAGTTCTTGAAATCCTTCAAAAATTAAACAAAATCAGAGGATATAATTGGGATTTAATTTCTTGGAAGTAAATTATTTATTATTTTGTATATGGTGAAACTGTTACTTTGAGAAGCTACCACCAAGATAAAAAGAACAATAAAAAATGTTCCATACTGTATGATATTCAAAAATTGTTTGGAATTAAAATGCTATTAATAAAAAAAATAAAAATAATTTAGAGATGTCCCATAAAATGAAGACCAAACCGTTCAAACAGATCAATTAAAGAAATAAATGAGTGATATGGAACGAGCTAGACTGTAGTGACGGGGGAAGGAATAAGGTATTGAAAACCTTGTTAGACAGAGGGAGGGTTACGAGATATGACGACAAAAGAAGAAAAAGAAAAAAAAACAATGCGTAATCAAATAAATAATATTAACTCATTAGTTGTGCAATCTGTAATTGTGTAGTATTTACTCATACTGGGATAAGTGGATAAATCAGTCTCGACACTCAAAAAAAGAAGCCTTTTTACTCTACACGTTTCGAATTCTTCGTGTTCATCGTCAGGTAAGACGATTCCAAAGGAACGAGTAAGAGGGTCGACCATTTTGACGTTTGACTCTGGTCGGTACTCCACTCCTTTCTTTGGAAGTTTACCTGACGATGAACACGAAGTGTTCGAAATGCGTAGAATACAAAAGGCATTCTGTGTGTGGAGGCTTTGATTTAAAAATAGTATTAATAATAATTGTAAACCTATGAATCATAAACATAGCATATGAATAATAGCACTACAGAATTATAATTCAGTAAATTAATTAATTAACTAAACATAAATAATAAACTTCAACGAAAAGTATTGAGCACGGGAATTGATATGGCAACAGAAAGCCATAATTTGCTTTAAAATGATCCAGCCAGACTACAGATATATGAAGCCATGAAAATCATGAAACATAACCCATTAATTAATCGTCAACACACCGGGGTTTCACGCACACTGCAGCTACTAGGTGACCAATCACCAGCTACTCGCCAAGCCAACAGCCAGTCACCGCCCAGTATTCAGACCAGCAACACCTAAGATATGTTTATGAGACAAAATGCCGTAGGGAAGAATCAAAATGAAGAAAAATAATCTCTGAGGCCTTCTAAACTATATATATATATATATATATATATATATAAAGATTTCACATAAACACGTGAAATAACAATCAATGATCAAACCACAATAAGAAATGGGAAAACCAGACTAAGATCTTTCAACCATAACAAGCGGTCTTCGTCAGAGTCAAAAACCCAACTGTTTCAGCATCATATGGCTTGTCCAAATGGTTAGTAAGTATTTTAAGCCCATTAATTGGAAAAATTTCAGGCAGCCATATAAAAAACAATGTGGATTTAATTAAAAAATTAAAAAGCGTCAACATGAACAAAAATTATAGAGTTGGGTTTTTGTCTCTGACGAAGATCGCTTGTTACGGTTGAAAGATCTTAGTCTTGTTTTCCCATTTCTTATTGTGGTTTGATCATTGATATATATATATATATATATATATATATATATATATTATATATATATATATTTTATATGTCCCCGTCCCTCGGAAATGATGAAAATCAGTTACTCCTAAGTCTGTACGATGTCAGTTTCTTATTAATATCCCTATTCTAATAAACTAGAATAAGGCAAAAATTTAAAACTTCCAATGTAAACTGTGAGTCGACTATAATTACAATGAGTGTCATTAAAAAATGAGTCGCGTATTCCTCTACTAGAACAACGCTAGTACCCTGTGTGAAGGTGAAGCTTGTAATTGCGCCACAGATAACAAAAGAACAAATCATGTACTATTAAACACCAATAAAGTTAGTATCGCTTCAATAAGTACCCTTTAACTCAACAATGATATCTATTTCCCGACAAAAAATATCGTATTATTCTTTTCATCAACTTTCTAGTGTGGAAGGTATTCTAAAAAATATTGAGAAATACTCTACGATCTTGAAGAACTGAAAGAGAGTTTAATATTGAAGAAGAGGTTCCTAAACTCATCACGTTCGACCCTTTCCAAAATATTTTTCTTCTATCAAATCCTCTAAAAAGATATTATTGACAGCAACATGTGTTTTCACATTAGAAATCCAATCAAGGCATTTTTTCTTCTTTGAATTCTTAAATGACTGTATGATGCTGATAAAAATGGTAGTTTGTTTGGGATCGTTACATAATTTTTTACATAATGCCTCAAATTCACCCAAATGCAGTAAGAATGATATCAATGAAAATATCTCCTCCATCAGCTGACTGCTACAGAATAAAATATCAATATGCTAACATATCTCTTTCACTAAAATTGGTGATATTAATGATAAGAATGTCTTCTTGGTTGAGCAACAATAAGAGCGCTGATATTAAGTTAAAATTCAGTGAGTTTTAGTCGCAAATCACCACTTTTTTTCCCCCCCAAGTTATTTTGTTCCTCTACTTTGTCAGAATTACGTTCGCGTGTAAAAACCAGCTTTAAACATGCACCAACTACTTATCAACACCCTTGCGAATCTTATTTGCTTTTCAACCCTTTTGTTTAATAACAAAACACCTTTGAGTTTTTACAAACTCAACTATTTATTGACCACCTCTTGTGCCACTATGTACCTTGCGACCTCTAGTAATTTTACTATGGAAAGAGGTACAGGAAGGAACAGTAAATGATATTATTATATTATTAAATTATATTAATGATAGGACATTTAAAACACCCACGACGTCCACACTGAACCATACCACCAGCAATATTGAGAGGCTTGGGAGAAGAGATATGAGAAAAGATAGATCCAAGATTGGCAGGTCAATATAGACCAGGGATCGCAAACCTTTTAAATTCAGCGTGTCGAAATTTTGAAAAATCGAGACATGATTTTCGGTGCCTTGATACACATTTCAAAAGTAAAAACTAAAAAGAAAATATAAATATTTATAATTTTTGTAACTTAATTATTTAAACCAAAATTGAACATTTTAACATTTAAAATTTAGCATGTTATCAGAATTTAGAATTTCTTATTAATAATAATGTTAAAACAATATATTTAAATGTTAAATTATTTTTTCATGTCATTTAAAAAACAAAAAATCAAAATTATGAAACCAGAATTTAGCATTTTAGCATTTTTCAGAACTTAGCATTTAGAATTTAGCAATTTTAAGTTAATACCAATATTAAAACAGTATGTTTCAATGTTTTTAATATGTATATTTGTTACGCAATATTATTGTACTTGTACATACACATCTGGTTTCAGAAATAAAATATTGATTATTATTTACAGAATTAATAATATTATTATTAATAACCAATTTTGGCTGTTATGAGAGACAAATATTTATATTATGAAATTGTTTATCTTTGAAGATGTGTCACACATACGAGTAAATGAGGTTGCGTGTCAACACTGACACGCGTGTCAATGTTTTGCCATCACTGATACAGACCATTGGAGAATCCTGCTTCAAATGATAGGTATACATGATCATAGAACAACACAATATGTTTTACCTTTTAAATTAGTAAAAAGATAACTTTTAACTCCTTCAAATATATCGTAAATATTTATCGTTTCTGTATTTACGATATTTACGTTTTCTGTACTCCTTCTTAAGTTTTTTTTTGTTAAAAAATAGGTTTTGCTTTAAGATTTTAAAATGAGGACAAAATGTTTAAAATAATCAGACAAGGATGTAAAACATATAAACAGGAATGGAATGGACGGAAGAATATTGTAGTAGTGTGGAGCTCTCTATCTCCTGTAGAGGAAGCCCTTGAATATCTCCAGTTATATAACTCTCCATGATTCATTCCTTGAATCAATGACAGTGGATTTTAAATATTCATTAATATGACCTGCTATAGAAAATTACTTTTTTCTTCTCTAAACTTCACAAAAAGTTATTTTGTTCGTTTGTTTATAGCTGGACAATAATTTCGTCAATTTTTTTTAAAAATAACACGACCACATAACCAAGAAGCATTATGAAAGCTTAACTATTTTCAAAAGCATTCATTTTTTTTACCAAAATACTTTTGCCTAGAATTCATAATAGAAAAATTAAAAAAAATATTGTATTAAATTTAATTTAAAAATGCTTATCGATAAATCATAAAATAGAGCCCTAAAAGTGAAGTATAATTTAAGATTTCAAAGAAAAAGTTTATCACCATACATACAACTAAGATAAAGTAAAATTTTAAATGTTCTTGAGGATTTGGTCCAAAGAATTAACTGATCCTGATTATAAGACGACGTTTTTGCCAAAAATTGTTCGCCTTTTTTTTTTTTTTTTTGAAGGAAAACTATTTAAGTTAGATGCTTTTATTTACTAGCATTAGCATAACTCACCAAATCCTCAAGAAATCCATTTTGAATTTTAAAAATCAATTGTCGAGAAGTTATTTCAATATTAATTTAAAATATGTTTTTGATATTTTCATGAAGAGAATTTTACTTCCATAATGAGCAAAAATTGTGACATGAGTCAATTGAAACATTTCAAACAAAGGAATTCATAAAATGTTTAGTAGTTAAATTTCGCGTTATAACCGTAAACCTGGCTATATAATCTCTCCAAGGTCGGTGAGCACATGATATTCTAAAATGAACCAAAAATTTCGTAGAAAAATACGAATTACAAACCATCTGTTTATCACATTTGAACATTGAGTTTTTTTTTTTGTTGTATACAATTTCTGTTTCAAAGTAACTGTACAAAATTTTCTTCTGTTTACTAAGACAAATAATGCTTTGAAACGTAATGAATAAAGAATAATTAGTTAAATAATTTTTACATATTATGTTTATAGAACAGGTTTCAAATGACGTGTAGAATAGGTTTCAAACCTGCATATTAGAAACAGATTTTGCAGCTTTTTTTTTTTTACAAATTTTACCATTAGAACATAGCGTAATAAAAGAAGTCAATTTTGAACACAAAAAATAGAAGTTTGCAAAGGTAGATTTAGTGATGCACCAGTAACAATGAAATCATATGCGATGCATTTAAACATACAATTGTAATTTTTGTTTGATTATCTATGTTTGGTGTCAACCGAAAAGTAAGTTTTATCTTTCTAGTAATTCAGAAAACAATATGAGTAACTCGTACATTCAAAACTAATGTAATATCACTGATATAGAGCCTGATTACTTTTAACTTCTCTAAGTTGTTTTAATAACATTTGAATATGTTACTTCCTTCCTTAGTTAAAAGTTCAGCTTTTAAATTAAATATTATAAGAACTTTTATAACATGAGCTAATTTCTTTTAATCTTGCTGCTAATTCGTGATATTTCTGTCCGTATTCCTAAATAGTCACATTGTTTCACTGATTGATTTTCTTTTGAATAAATGTCGATATTAATTTTCAGTAATAATTCTTTATATCATTTTCAAATATTCAGGATTGAGCAGTATACATTGTTTGGACAACGAGTTCTTCTTAATGGAGTTTTGAAATGTTAAAAATCACCAATATTATTTGTAAAGAGTTTAATACATAACTGTCACATTTATTTAATTACTTCTCTTGGCTAAGCATTTCATACTTTGGTTATCACATAAGCCATATTATTCAGATACATAGATATTACATAACTTGCTGTTATTTAACTTCCAGCTAAGTTTTCAAGTTGTGATAAGAATGGTGAAACAATGTTCTTGATAAAATTCGACCTACTGTTGTCTACTAGTCCATTGCATAACACGTGCCTACTAATCAATGAAGTCTTGTAAAATATGTTCTATTCAAGTGAATGTATGACATTCGTAATATAAATTTATAAGGATTTATAAATACAAGGATATAAAATTATATCAGCATAGTTTCGTCTAAAATAACCATATTTCTATTTAACCGTATAACAGGAGAACACTTGACAATCAATTTATGATTACAGTAATCTATAATCATACCTTGTATGTCTCTTTCCTTGTTTATAAACTAGCAACTTACAAATACTTCCATACTCTATAGCATAGATAGTGATTAGCAGTTCTATTTATTGTGCTGCTATTATTAAGAAGTTCAGTAAGGTTTTATCAACAAGTAAATTTTTTTCTATTAAGTGAAAGCACCATTTTTATGGGATGATCTCATAAGTTTAGACTTTTAAAATATTCCATCCTACTTTTAATCAGAGGTCAGAGAAAAAATCTCTTCCATGCTTCAATATTAAACAAAACGAGTTCTTAAACATTCGAAACACTACATATCGAACATTAATATTTGCTAAACTGTGCAGCATATAGATTGGTAATGTATATAAACAAAGATCAGACTTCTAGAAAATATCATAAAATGTAGGTTTCCTGGGGTTTACTTTTTTAAATTTAATTATTCTTCTTACATGTTATATTAACTCATTAATTTCTTTTACTAAACCTTTAAATAACTATTTTATTTCACTCCATTCTGTTAAAGAAAGAATTAAGTCATTGTAAACAAAACCAAGTAGAGTAGGTTATCCAGTATTCCAAGTTTTTAGCTTTTTATAATAATCTAAAGTTATTGAAATTGGTTTGTAGTTGACTAATTTTAGGTTTATTTCTTTCACAAATTTTCATGTTTTACAGTTAGCTGCTTAAAATGACTTTTTTTTAAAAAAAATCATAGATGTCCCACAACACCCCATTTCTACCATGCAATTTAAAAAAAAAAAAAGGTATTCAGCTCATGTACCCAAAATGTGCCATGGTTTTTGTTTTTGAATACAATTTTATTCCAATCACTTAAGTAGTATAATCTCTGTTATGTCCACAACCTGTAGGAATCAATCATAAGTCAAAACTTTTACATTTTACTGCATAAAATACAATTTCCGTTGTTTTAAAAATTGGAGGATTTTTTTTTCAATTATGGCTTCTCAGTTACATAAAAATCCTAAAGTTTTGAAGAAAAAAAAAACTACTTTGAGGTAGCAGTTTAGAAAGAAAAATATGATTAAAATTACATGATACTTTACCAAGATGCAATATTGCCCCAAAAATCATAGGGAACATCTATACTATAAGACCAATTTTGGGTCAAATATAAATTTGATCGATGAAACAGTGTAGAATGCAAGCAAACTTTTACATATACACATCTATGTACAAACACACATGCACACTCATATACAAACACAAAAACTTCAACAAATCATATCAATATGTTAAAATCTTAAAGTCAATATTATGAAATTATTGTATTTATTAAACAAATTAAATTCACTTTTAAAAAATTATACAAGAAATTTAATTTACAATGATATATTAAACATTGTTTTTCTTGTTTGTTGTTCGTCTATTTTTTTAGCATTCTACTCGTATATAGACATATATTGCATAAATATTCAAAATTATAGAATTAAACCCAGTACAGTACTATCATGTGAAAATAGAACTTATTTATTAGTTATAAATATTTTTACCTAATTATTTTCCTTCATTCTTGCATAGTTCTCTTAAGTGTATTTCCTGTTGTGAATGACTGTTGACATTATTTTCGTAAATATTTGTTCAGTAACAAATCAGTGATTTTCATCATAACAATCACTTACCTGAAAAACAGTTTTATTATTAAAAGGTTTTTAAAGTTTATTTTAAGTTTAGTGAATATGCAGAACAAGTAGACCTAATACTAACTCACAACAGTATGTGACTATGAAGTTGATTAATCTATTGAATATTCTAACAAGACAACAATTAATTATACAGAGATTATATTACTAATTACAATAATTAGTAATTAATTAGTCTCATATATATTCTTCGTATTATGAACAAAAAATGCCACGATTGTATCCTGGTTGTCAAATCACATCACCAAGCTTTTAAATATTATTTTAAAAATTCTTCCTTTTGTTGAATCTTTCTCTTATGTTCGAAAATAAAAAGACACTAGAACTGTATTCCATCTTTTAATTGTGTCAAAATTATTACTTGAATTAATAAATTAAAATAATAACACTTTGGATTGATTATAAAATTAAAAAGAAAAGATTTTTTTTCAGTTTATTTCAATCTAAATTCAGGCTTCATTAAAAGAAATATATCTAAATTCTTTCTTTTTTCGAGATCATAATTTATTTTATTTACATTTTTTTAATGAATTTGTATCACAGTTTTGTAAAAAGTATAAAAGTTAATTTAAATAGTTTATTTTTACAAGACATAACATAAATAGAATCAAAACTTGTAAAAATATTTCATTAAAAGCTAACATTTAATATTTTCCATCAATTATCAATTATATTCACGATAAACATGATTTATAGTCATTAATTTTGTTATTTAAATTAATAATATGAATTGGTATAATGCATAAACAATTATTCATCTAAAACTTAAATTACTTTTCCAAATAATTGCTTCCATTTCTTTGTAGTTCAGAAAAAATAGTAATAGATTTCATTCTTTTTCGATAAAATTTATAAATTTGACATTTGCTTATATGTAATTAATAAAAAAAAACCAGGAAAAAGAATTGTTAACAGAAAGAAATTGAATTTTCAATTTCTACATTTCAGATACAAATTTATTATTATTTAATCCGTTCATCATAATATAATATATATTTATATGGAAGCCTTTAAATGATTAGCAAAGTAAAAATAAGACTTGAGTTATGAAATCTTTAATAAGTATATGTTACAATACTCACAAAAGGGAATAATTAGATAATATTAAGCAAGATTAATTAGAATAATGGAAAAAAGGATATTATTAAGCTCCCTCAACAATTAAAGAACCTTTTTTTTTATCGAAGTAACAAACATTATTTACGTCACAAAATCTTTTGTTTAGTATTCATCCAAAAAAAAAAGTTAAGAGTACAAAAACAGAGTCCAACTATTCGTTAATGCATACCTTTCCAAAGCTTCTTGGGTAATACATTAAACAGTGACAGTTTTTTAACAATTTCAAAATTTCGAAACAACTGTATAGTTAAATTCAAATTTTATTAATCTATTGAAATAATTCAAATGTCAAGTATTGAAGTTTAATGAATCTACTGATTGAATTTACTTGCCCACTATCCTACATATGTACATATAAATAGCTAGATATCCAGTATTATACCAAATTGTTCCTCTATTAAGACACTTGTAGCTGTAATTTGGCTTTTATATCTAATATTTGTGTTCTTTTTTGAAATTTGATTCATGAATATAATTTCAATTTGAATTTTCATATGAACTTACTTTACATGCTCTAATTTACTTATTGATGTTTTTCCTTTTCTATGTGTTTCATGGAACCATAATCATTAAAATGGATATTTGTATTTTATTGTAAATATATAATCGAATAATTTCTTTCTTAAACTCGTAATAAATAAAATTGAGTGAATATTGGATATCTTAGACTAGATTTGTATACTTTACTCAACAGATTGCAGCACTGTATGAATATGGTTCCTATCATATCAATGTCCTTGACTTATACACCACTGACTGGAGGAGTAAATAATTTTAGATAAGCTTTTCTAATTCATACTCTTTATTTTGCTCTTAACATATTTTTACGTATTTGAATTCTTAACCAAAATCACATATTTGCCTAATAATTTACGTAAAACTTTGTGTTTTTGATTCTACCACTTTCACTTTAGAAGTATTATTTTCAAATATCTCTTCTAAGGTTATACGTACTAGTGAGAGATTTATCAAACTTCTCTGAATATGTTGACAAGTGTTGGTCAGTTTCTATTTATAATTCTGTTTTCTCGATTCATTTATTTCTTTACAACGAAACCTCAGACAAATTGGAATTTGAATGTTTCCGATTTACGAACTGATAGTATGTGTAATTTACTAAAGAAAAAAGCTATCAAAAACATAATAACAATATTATAACAAACAGCAATAACTCGATAGTATTGATGATTCATTGTGTAATAATTTCAAGGATGATTTATTGAAAAAAAAAGAAGTTTAGTGATGCATCTAAAATATTTACAAACAGTTTTCAGTGGACTCAGTCCAAATGTTTATAGTTTGTAATTAATTACCTATTCCATTTCATTCAATAATACTTTTACTATTTATAATTTTACAAATGATTTTCCGTTAACTATTATTTTTAAGTTCTGTGGGTAATTGTTTAGAATTAACTTTTATCACTTGCAGAGGATGTGAAGGCATTGGATCTTGATATAAAAGTACAATATCAAGGACTCGTTCAAGATCAATAATCTTGAATATTTTGGTAAGGAAAAGCTTTGGTAGATTGAAAACAAGTAAGTAGACACACCCAAAACTGAAATATGTGCCAATTAACCAATGAGTCATACTTTGCACTTGTAAACAATGTTGCAAACAAGGTAAGAATGTAGGTTTTGGAAAAAAGTAAACAGTCTTGTATTACTCCATTTCCAGTTTAATGTACTCAAAAATATGTATTTACTAAGCTGGATTTTAAATTTTATTACTTACTAACTGGATCTAACATTTACATGTGATAGTTTTGATTCTTCTATTAGTCAACTTGTTATATAAACTCAAAAGTTTATTAATAAAAAATAAAATAAATACTGAATTAGTTTATTTCAATAAATACCAAATCAAAGCTGTGTTGATCTATCTGGAAGCTAGTTGGGAAACATACCTATATATCAATCAGTTAGATCTTCATATGAACGGGTATTTCATTGGTTCCACGGGTAAATATTGAATTAAGAATTGAATTTCTGTAACTCAGTAAAATTTACTCAAAAATGTCATGCTTAATGTAAGTGGCATTCGAAGTTTATTTAAAGTTAAAGATTGCTATTTAAAACTTAGTACATATTTGAAACTAATTTGAATTTCTTCAGCAAATTTTAATTTTTTGAACAATTGTGTGGGTTCAAATAGTTAATAATTTAATCAGTTATTTACTTTACCTGAGTACAGGGCTTTAACTTCATTGATCCTCCGTCTGTTTAAAACAAAGCATGATAAGTGTAAAATAGAACTAAGTATTACTAACTTAAATACTTAGAACTAACTAAGCACAAATGTGCTTAGTAAAACTAAAACCAAGGGTTAACTGATGAGTGTTACAAAAATATATATATATTCACTTAATTTCCTGTTCCTGCACAGTTTCTATAAATAGAGTATTTTACGATTCTTTTGTATTCAGTCCTTTTTCCTGTAAAACTTAATACAACTGCTTTTTTTTTAAAAAAAACACACTTTTAGCAGATTTACGTCTTCAACTGAGTTCTGAATATTTAATGGATTCTTTTATAACGAGAGCTAGAAGTCAAATAACCTCTACACAACTATGTCATTTCAGCTCAGAGATGTATTTAACCTTCTTTTTCTTTAACGAAAAATATTATGGTGTGAACGTAGTTGTATTCGCAAATATATTTTTTGAAGCACACAGATAAATTTAAGTATAGAGCTGTTTTACTCAATTAACACACCCATTTTAAAGCATAAGTACATTTTAAACAATTATTGATTTGTGTATTAAGAAAATGTAGATTAAAAGCTTTTAAGCATCTCACTTTTGACACATATAGACAGACACGTGGAGGTTCAAATTACTTATAATATTTCATAATGCGTAATTACTGTGAAGACTTAAGTAGTTTCAAGAATGCTAAGTTTTGCATTACGTTTCGATCACAAATTAAGGTTCATTCACATTTTTCAGCGATCGTAATTTTCCTTAAATACTTAATTATTGCAATAGAAAAATGATAACAAATTTATTGCAGCAAACACCTGTTGTTTCTATGGAACTTCCTTTCCAGTAAGGAATTCGATTTAAAGTGGATAATGGTTTCAGAACGATTGGGTTATAAAATAGTTTATTATAATCTTTTGAATGCATTTGTTCTATTCGTTAGTTTGCGTCTGCTACAATACGAAAGTATATACTCGTTTTAGCTCTAATAACTGCCTACTGGATTGTTAAAAAATAGAATGGAATTTGCAACAACAAACTGAAGAACTAAATTTACTTGTTCCTATAATATTTAAATTAAATTTTCTTTCCAAATGCTTTTGTTTCTCTTCATTTTAGCATTTATTTTATCAATAACATTTATGGAAAACTATCTTCAAGTTGCACAAAAATTTTCAATATTAATTGTTTAGTGATTTGTAGAAATGAAATCATTAATTTGTTACTTATTTAAAGTTTCAAAATAAATTGTTTGATAACAGGGAGAATGGTTTACTAAGAATTCACTAAGGGATTGCTGCCTGGTTGAGATAGCAGAATAGCAAATTTTTTTCTACGTGATTCTCGGTTAAGGGCTAATGGCGGAAGTTTTATGGCTGAGGTAAGTACGGCAAGACTAGTCTTCTCTGATGTCAGTTACTCTTCTCTCCATCAGCTGATATCCTTCCAAGTAAGTGAAACTTGTTTAACTATATCCTTATTACAAATACATTAGGAAAAGTTCACCTATTATTTTCTTGTATTAAACAAATTAAAGAAACATTTCTTCTTATCACCAGTGTGAGATCTATGGAACTTCTAGGAAAGTGTACCATGTGTCGTAACACAATGGATACATTCATTTTTCTATTACATCATGTTTTGGACATATGCAGAGGTGCAAAATAAATATTATTGAAGTAATTTTGATAGTAACTTTCAGGGCACATACGTATTTCATGTAGCAATGCTTTCAGCCATCTTCCATTTCCGGATCAAAATGTAGAAGAATTAAAAGTTCTTCGATAAACTAGTAAGTTGAATGAAAGATAAATTCATAAAATTAGGCAGCTTTAATTTAATTTTAAATTGTATTTGAAACAATAAATGGTAGTAACTCTTCCACCTAAAAGAACGAAGTCCCAATATATCAGGTAAACTTAAAATAAATTAATGTCCCTAATTTGTATATTTTTAAAAGGTTTGACTTATAATTAGTAAATAATTTAATTAATATAAAAAGGTATTATTTTTTCTTGTTTGAGACAGTTTATAAATTAACATTTTTTTATTTTGTTTTTCTTAATAATGAGGTGCCAATAATATTATAGTTGTATTTGTAAAACAAGAGTCATAGATTCGATTATGCAATTTTAAAGGTTTAAGTTTTGGAATTATTTCAATATTTGATGGTATTAATTTAGTTGTTTAAGGGTTAAAAGAAAGTATTAACAGTAGTAGTGGCTGTACTGTGTGCTATCAACAGCTGTGTAATTCTTGGGTCGGTGTTTTGTTTATCGTGGCTCAGACTCGTATTATTTAGTTACGGGCATTTCACAGATATTTCATCAAAATATCAGTTCTACGTGTTCGAGGTTTTTTCCTTTCCCTTGTTATAAAATCGTTAATTCGAAATGATTCCTTTGGATATAGAGACTTACATTGAAGGAAATGGTAAGTTCTGAATATTTAATTTAGCAATTTTCAAATCCATGTTACAGAGTAATGAGTGTAATAGGGCGTATTATTCTACACCATGATTTATGACATAATTGACCATTAGTTTCAAAATTACATCTGCTTTAGAGAATTTTTTGAGTCAATAATATTGAAGCATTATGAATTCATTGTCATTGCGGTACTAAATTGTAAATATGATCAACGTTTTGAATCCAAGTACGTACATGCACCACTGTCCTAATTTTTCCGTGACTCCTACCACGATTAACATGGCTGCCTGGTCTGTCTACTTAGCTGACTTGGCCTTGCGTTCATGGTTACAGTCATCCTACCTTTGTGTAAAATGGTAAGTTTTTTGGTTTTAAAGACTTGCCTATCGTTTTATTTTACTTCATCCTCCTATGAAAACAATTTGTTTAGTGAGGTATTAATATCGGTTATATGTTTGATCTTCATTTGGGAGTAGTATAGTAACATCATCAGAATTAATAAAATAAATGGTTAACCAGATCGTTTCTAATTGTAATAACTGCTTCGTAAACCGTAAATATAAATTAGTTTTTTCAGTTTTATTTGTTTTGATATTATTTTAGTTGTAAACTTGATCATTTTAAATTGATTATGCGTGTTAATAGAAAGTTTCTTGAAGCTACAAATCACTTTATCTATTAGGTAGTCATCATGCAGTTGCCTGATTGAAAGTAAAAGCGAGTGCTTACATTTCTTCTTGAAGAAAACAATTAGAACTAAAGAGTAATTAAAAAAATTTAAGAAAAGGATTAAATATTTTGTACCAGTCTTAGTGGTTATGTCCAGCCATATTGAATTTAATTTTTAGTACTCTTCGTTAACTCTCCAGGTAGCCATCTTTGGAAAGCCCCATCTTTTAAAGTTATAGCACTTCAAGAACGAAACGGAGAACAGAATTGAATTCCTACTCTAGGCAATATTTGTTGAGAACCTTTCTTAGAACTCTAACTTGGAAATATTCTATGAGCATCAATTCCATAGGATTATTTTTTTAAAGGGGTTTAATACTTTAGTTAATTAAATTTAAAAATTAAGTTCTCGTTTGTATGAAGTTCCTCCGTAGAAGTCATAATTTACTTTAAACTAAAAATTATTAAAAAGTAGAGGGCCTAATTAGACCATTAAAAATATTTGAGTCGATCCTTTCTTTCATCATGTCAAATTTTTCAACCAGAAAATGTGAATGTGACTATATACGTCCTAATCACATAGTGGTGTGGTTAAAGTAATGTTTATTATGTGCATCTCTAATAAAGTGTAGTGTACTCTTAATTTTTTTAAATGCTAAAGGAAATTAGCGAAATTGAAATTGTTAAATTTCTCTTCGTATAGTTTATACTTCCATAATCTTCATTATTGTTATTTTGATACTCATCTTCTGACTGTTGTTTAGTGCAACTTTGATATGATTATAGAATATTGTTAACAATAATTTTTTCGTCCATAATCAGTTAACCTAAATATTGCAATTCCACTATAGAATGCAACAATATGGCGTCATCCGTACGACTGGTATGTCATATTTCCCATTAGCAATTCTGTATAGCAATTCCTTAGTTTAATCTTTATGACTTTTACTTTATAGATAAGATAATCATTTTTTAAAGTGTGTTTTCTCTCATTTTGTTAACCAATTTTCGTACAAGTAGGTATGATATGATCGTTATTGGCATTCTTCTTGGTAGATATTTCGTCAGTATCCTTTTGAGTGGTATCTCAACAATTAGTCGTTCCCAAAAATAAGTTTTATTCTAAAACCATTACTTCTCTTAAGTTGAAACAGACTACTATATTGTCATATTCCTAGTATTGAAAAAAAAATTGCTGTTTAAATTTTGTTTATGTGAATTGTGAATTGTATAACTGTGTTTGCATAGCAGTAAAAATTATTTATCAGATTATTTAATTCGGAAAATGATTTGAAATTGAGCAATCGATTTTTATGTAATTAGGAATTTTCATCAGTGTTGCTTTCGTCGTATACGTGGTATAGTGAAGGTGAATTTCAATTGACTCCGAATTGGGTCACCGAACACATTTACTCTATTGTAGATACTTGGGAATTTTTTTTTTGCTTTAAATCATTCATAATATAATAACAATTAGTGTAGATTGATTCAGGTTAATGCATATTTAATGCATATTTAATGCTTAAGAGAGTGAAAACATCCAAGATTAAAAAGAAAAGTAAAATAATATTTGGAGGTTTTTCATTTTTTATTTCATCCTCAATTTTTTTCCATTTCATTTATTTGTTGTATAAATTGAAAAACCGTTGTGCATTTATTCCCGTTTGTTTTATCATTTTGGTTTGTTTTCCCTTCATTATGTCATGGTGATTATTTTTTTACGTTTAACATGTATTAAAAAAAAATATATGTGCAAGTTTAGTTAACTTTCCAACTACAATATAATTTTTTCTTTTGCTCAAATTTCATTGTAAAGTTGTATTAGTAAAGTTAATTTTCACTTATGACGTTTTTTTGTTCAGCATTGTCTAAATAAAAGTTATAACCTCTCCATTACGTAATGTTTTAAAAGCTTATAATTATTGATCTTCATTGTAATTGTTACAATTTAGTTAATTACATGTGTACGTATTTTATTTGTACACTTCTTTCAATGTTTCGAGTGAACACTTTGTATATTAAGCCATTATGATTGAGGAGGACTGTTACTGTTCATTTTATCATAGTTTTTGAAATTCAAGAATTTATTTCTTATTTATTAGCCATGTGGATTCTTATGGCAGATTTAGGTATGTTGATGTAATCTATTTAGAAAATCCTTTCTTTTAGAGATATTACGAAACGAAACATTCATTTGAATTTAACCCAAATTTTGTTCGTTTCTATTTGGGTTCTTTTTTTTAAGTGAATTAAATATTTGGAGCTCTCATATTTAGTCGTAATAGTAAGGAGTTAACGTTATCGAGTGATAATTTTATTGGTATAAATAAAAAAAAAGGTTCGTTATATGAATGAACCAACGCTTTTTGTTTAAACAAAACATGAAGTCATGGATTATTATTTCAGCACCAGAGTCAATTAATTGACCACTGTTTTTTATTGTTTACTTATGGTGTTTTATCTATGTGGCAATAAGTGTGCTGGTAATTACTTTAATTTACTAAACAAATATGTTTTCACACGTTTTGCTAATATTGTTCTTGTCAAAATTCTCTGTTTCATGTTTGCATACGTTTTTTTTTGCATTATACAGCGTTTTATTAGAATTAAGTTTATTTTTCAAGTAGCCTTATGTTTTACTTTTGTATTAAATCGGTTAATGTTATTTAAGGAGACTTTCCATTCAGTTTTAATTTGAACTCACTGGCTTGGTGATAAGGGGTGTTTTCTTTAGTTTGTTAGTTGCATATTGTTTTCTTATTTCCATATTACTTGTTAGTAGATTATTATCATTTCAGGATTGATAAGTGAAATTCATTGTATGCGGTTACTACTAGAGCCAACATGATTGGACTAGCTCTCCCAACGGAAGGTGGTGAGGCTGTCAACTCAGCCAAACTAGAATCTCCTCCAAAAAATGGCTCAAAAATCCAGAGAAAGTCAAACTTCTTTTTCGTTCCTCCTCAAGAGGCTCCTGTATTTTATCCAACTGAAGAAGAATTTGAGGACCCACTCAAATATATACAGTATATTGGCAGAGAGGGCCAGCAATATGGTATCATGAAAATAATACCCCCAGAAGGTTGGAAACCTCCATTTGCACTAAAATACGACAGTTTTAAATTTAAGCCTCGGATTCAAAAGATAAATGAGTTAGAAGGGAAAACTAGAATGAAACTCAATTTTATGTCTAAAGTTGCCAGAGAAGTTGCAAAAGAGGGAAAATTGCCTAAATTGCCATTTATTGAAAAGTCACTTTTGGACTTGCATCTTCTGTATATATTGGTTTCAAAGGAGGGTGGGTATGATGAGGTGAACAGGAAGAAAAAGTGGAATGACATAGCTGTTGAGATGGGTTTCATTGGAAAATCTTGTGGATTAACTTTAAAACACAATTTTGAAACTTGGTTAGTACCTTATATAGATGCCAGGAAAAGAGATGAAGAACTTGACAGACTGTGTGAATCTGATGATGTGCTAAAATTAACCAATATTAGGGAATTGAAAAGTTTGGAATTTTTAGGGCCAGGACCAAAGATGCCTATTTGTAATTACAATTTTAGTAGTTCAATGAAGACCAGAACAAGACACAAGAAGGTTCAGTATGAGTTTGATCCTTTGGCAAAATACATGTGTCAATCTTGTGGCCTTGATGATTCTGATGGTTCATTAGCAACTTGCAAGAATTGTGATGACAAGTATCATATGGTTTGCCTTACACCGCCTCTTGCCGAGCAACCTAAAGAATGGTTGTGCCCTAAGTGTATAGTGGCTAGTGATTCAGCTAATCCTTTTGAAGAGTTTGGATTTGAAACAGCTGAAAAGGAGTACACTTTAACGACTTTTGGTCAAATGGCTGATCGATTTAAATATAATCATTTTAAGACTCCTGGTCGTTTAGTACCAACGAAAAAGGTTGAACAAGAGTACTGGAAAATAATGGGTAGTGTAGAGGGTAACACTACAGTGGAATATGGAGCAGATTTGAGTACCTTAGACGTTGGATCTGGATTCCCAACGGAAGCTAATATGGCCATTGATGGTTATGAACCTGAAGTTATTAAAAAATACGTTAATTCCAAATGGAACCTCAACAATTTATCTGTTCTACATGAGAGTGCGTTAAAGCATATCACCAGTAATATATCTGGGATGAAAGTACCTTGGGTTTATGTTGGCATGTGCTTTTCAACATTTTGTTGGCATAACGAGGACCATTGGAGCTACTCAATAAATTATCTTCACTGGGGTGAACCTAAAACTTGGTATGGAGTTTCTGGTCATAATGCCGATAAATTTGAAGAAGCAATGAAAGACTTAGCTCCTGATTTATTTGAATCTCAACCTGATCTGCTTCACCAGTTAGTAACAAACATGAATCCAAATCTACTAATGGAAAAAGATGTACCAATTTTTAGAACTGACCAGAAGGAAGGTGAATTTGTTGTTACTTTTCCAAGAGCTTATCATGCTGGCTTCAATCAAGGCTTTAATTTTGCCGAGGCTTGCAACTTTGCTCCTGCCGATTGGATTTCAATGGGTAGGGATTCAGTCCTGTACTATTCGGCGTACAGAAGAAATTGCGTCTTTTCTCACGATGAGTTGATTTGTAAGATTGCTGAAAACGCCAGTGAAGTACATAAAGAACTGGGTTTGGCAGCTTATAAGGATATGAAATCTATGATAGAATCAGAATATCAAAGGCGTAAAGTTATCTTTGATGGAGGTCTGATTACAATTGATAAAAGTGACTTCAGTTCAATGAAAGATGACAGTCGGCAGTGTTTCTACTGTAAAACTACTTGTTTTCTTTCTGCCATTTCGTGTCAGTGTTCGGGTAGTATAATTTCTTGCCTAGATCATTGGCAACAGTTGTGTCATTGTGATCCTTCTCAGAAAATATTGAAGATCCAGTATAGTATTCCAGAACTGAAGACTATGTTTAAACGCTTCAAAAGTGTTATAAGTGATATTAAACTATGGATGAAAAATGTAGAAAGCATTTGTGAAAGTGAAGAAGCTGATTCTACAATTTTAGACAGTTTGTTGCTTGATGCAGTAAGAAGTGATAGCTCTGGTGACGACTGTATCTTGGATTTTGAAAAAAATATACATATTTCAAGAGAAACTTGTAAAACTTCCAATTCATTGATACAGGAGATCGTTCAGAAGAAGGAAACAAAGAAAAAGTATTCACTGAGTGAGTTAAATACTTTGAATGCTGCTTTACACAGTCTTCCTTGGTCACTGCCTCAGAAAAAATGCATGGAAAAGATAGTGAAAAACGTGAGGAGTCTTCATTTTCATTTGTCAAAGCTAATGGATAAAGAAAATATTTCTAAAGATTTATTAAAATCATGTTTACAATATAGTGATGCGATGAACGTTTCGTTTTCTGATTTACCTTTTATTCATGAAAAGTTGAAAATCTTGGCTGAATCTGAGGAAGAGAAGTGCAATTATTTGGGAAGTAGTGATAAAGAGACTATTGAAGAAGTCGATGTTAAGCCAGATATAAAACTAATTAATGCTCATATTAAGGAAATCCAAGAGTGGAATGAAAAGACTAACAAATTGATGAGTAGCAAGTCTATTGACATGGGGGAATTGGAGAGTTTGCTGAAGGAAGGTGATTCATTGAAAGTTGAGTCCGAGATGAAGGAGAAACTGAGCGAAATACTGGACACAGCTAGGATATGGTCGGCAGAATGTCAGGACTTGCTTGCAGGTAAAGTGATCAAAGAAATAGATGTTTTGAAAAACTTTATTACTGAAGGCAAGCAGATCCCAGTCAATTTAGAAACTATACCAATTTTAGAAAAAGAAATAGCCAAAATGAATTCTTGGCTAATAAAAGTGCGTGAAGCTTTCTCCAATAAAAAATCCAAAGAGTCTCTACTAGAAACATTGTGGCCCAGGAAATTTAAACCAAGAATTCATTATAGAAATAAGAGAAGATTATCTGAAGAACCTTCCATCAAATCAGGTCAACTTCCTACTATCACTGAATCAACTCTTTCTAATGCATTTGAAGAAGAGTTGAATTCTTTGCTGGAACTTCGTTGGGAAAACTGTCAAAAGAAATCATACTTTTTAAAAAATGAAAAAGTGAATTGTTTTTGCGGTAGAGAAATAACGGCCAATTCAGTAACATGTGATCTCTGTCAGACAATGTTTCATATTGAATGTTTTCCAGGAGATACGCATTTTAATAATAAATTTTTAAATTTGTCTTATAAAAGCCCCTACTGTACTTACTGTATAAGGACGAAGAGGCCTAGTTTGGATGATGTTGAAGAGCTTATTGGTGAGGCTGGTGGGATAGGACTGAAAACACCGGAATGCTTCGTCCTCACATTCCTTCACTCAAAGTTTACGAATGCATCAAAGGTTGCTCAGAGTTTCCTTTCATCGAGAGAAATTACACTTTTAATGAATAAATTAATGAGTGGCAGTAGTTCATTAGACAACACAAGAGTGAAATTAAATGAAAGAAAATTATTGGATTTAAAAACTATGGTTATGCAAATCGATTTATTGGAGGTAACAATGCCTGAGTCTGTTCAACTGTGGACTCTTTTTGAAGCAACTAAGTTATGCGCTCTTAGTCGCAAAAGACTTTATAATTCTAATTCAGCGTACAAAGAGATGAAATTGAAACCTACTAAGGGTAAAAAAATGAAACTACTCACTGAAAAACGTGATGGGTTAAAAAAAGGAGGAGGTTTGAATGGAAGAAGAAAATCATCTCAAAGTGAAGATAGCTCAGTTTCTTCATATTCTGAGGAACAAAAGGATTTACCAACCACTGTTTTGGAAAAATTCAAGGGTAAAGATTTGCAGGAATATCTGAATGAAGAAAGATGCGCTTCTGACAAGTGTTTGAGACCAATTGATGACGAAGTGAACTGGGTTCAGTGTGATGGATTTTGCCGACTTTGGTTTCATATGAGGTGTGTCAATGTTGATGCACATGATGTGTCTGCCGATGAAGAATATATCTGCTTGAAGTGCATGGTTCAGGAGAAAATCCTCGAGAAATCTTCACCAACCCTCAAGAGTATTAGTTCCTCATTGTGATCTACTAAAGAAAAGGTAACTTTTATTTCTGCAACTTACACTCACAGTTCAGTTAAAAATCGTATTCCACTATACAGAAATGCTATAACTGTTGTTCAAGAACTTTAACTTATTTTTTATTCATGTTGTTTACTTGGATGCATAAGAATTGATCTTAGTAAAGTAATCCCGAGGCATTGATTCAATGTGTTCGTAGAGTTGAATGGATTGGATTTGCTAGCCATCAATACCGTATTTTTTTTTAATAGTTTCAAGATTTTTAATAAGTATCTGGAATTTTATTTTATGGTCTAAACTATTAGTTTTTTTTATATTCATAATTTGCATTGTATTCTATACGTACTGGAGAATATTCCCCTTTGTTTGCTGGCATGCTAGATTATTGTTGTTAATTTAAGTGTAAATCAACTTCACGTATTGTGTGATTTTTGAGGCAAAATTTGAAAAAAACCATTAAAGTACTTTTTCTTAGCACAGTTAACTGTGGGTGGATTATGTTTTAAATATTATCCTGGAAATACTATCTAGTATAAATAAAGTGACCCAGAGTTTTACATGTGGATTGTTAGAAAAACGAAAGTTAATTTTTTTTTAGCATGCATATGATATGAACATCAGGATAAAACTTCCTTACTTTACGAGAGGTTTTCCAGTACTATACAACTATAGAACCTGTTTATCACTGGGGGGGGATTATTAGTTAGATAGATTGACGTCAATGGTAGGGGTAGGTTTAAACCTAAATTATTGCTAAAGTTGTGTTTAAACAAAATTTATATTTTGAAATGCTAAATAAATCCTAATTATATTAGAATAACAAAAACCAACATCGATTTAGTAAAACTGAAAATAAATAAGAACCATAATATTACTTTTAAATGGAAGAGGACAGACATTTTGCGTTTCGAAGAGGTTTGATGTGAGTCAAGAAACGAAATGTGAGACAATCTGATTCAGACCAACATTATTTCTTAGAATTCTTTCTTGAAGAATATAAATTTTTGTTTAACATTATACTATTTTCGCTTAAAAATGAATTACTTTGATAATTTCTTGTATACACTATAATCGATGGCTTATGTAACACAGGCACCTTGTTCTGGAATGAGTGTGTTATAATATGGTCGACACAGTCATTATATAGCATCCCTCCAGCAAGTTTGATATTTCATGAACAAAATTGATTTTAAAGGTATACTTAGCTTTCGTGTCAGCGTCCAAAAGTTTTCTGTTTTCATGATTTACTTGGGGACAGAAAATAATGTTTTTTCAGTTTTTTAAATTTTTGAATTTATTACAATGCTTTCTATTAGTTTCCAATGGAATCAGTTCAGAGTAATTCCCAGTGATAATGAAGAAAGCATTATGAAATAACAGTGAAGAAAACATATTACGTCTTCACCACAAGGAATTTATTTTACGACGTGTTTCGAACACTTAGTGTTTATCATCAGACAAATCTACAATATAAAGACAACATGTATAAAACATTTTTCAAGATTTTTCAACAAAATTGCATTCATTTTGTCATTTTATTGTACAAGTGCCTCATGTTAAACACTAACTGTTCGAAACGCGTCTTAAAATAAATTCCTTGTGGTGAAGACATAATATATTTTCCTCATTATCATGAGTAAATACCAGACAAAAACTGTTTGCATAGCTCGTTTTGTAATAAGTTTGATTTGAATTAAACTATTTTTATCTTCTATTAAAAAGGAAATTATAAATTAAAAAATAAATTATAAGTAGAATACGATTTGAAGAAAATATAAAGTATACGTTATGGTATGCATTTGCTCTAGCATAGGAGTATTCTGATGAAAGTGAAAACGCCACCAGCCTCTAAAACAAACTTACGTTAGCTTAGTGTCAACAAAGGTGGACTAAATGTTAATATTCTTGAACGAATGGTTTATGTTTCCTTTCTGATGCAATACCTGAACACAATTGATGATGCAAGCTTTATGGTTTTTAGTATTTTCATAAAGAAAGGAAAAATGTCTTTTAAGTTGTAGAGCGAGCCACTATACGTTGAAATTTTTCTGTTTTTGATCTTTCCTGCTGTGTTTCTCACGATGACTTTATTCTTGTAAGAATAATAAATACTGTGTAAGCAGAATGTGTTTTTTTAGCTATGATCATTGAACCATTACACATTGATCTCACTTTTGAACATAAACTTAAGAAAGAAATGACTACTTTTTTATTAGGACAGTCAAACATTTCTAAAGTCTTTGAAGGTAGCAAGTTGTTAAAGAAATTTATTCTTCTTGATCAATAGTTCCTTGACAACGATCTACCTCGAAAGAGCTTTTCCATTTTTCTATTCAATCTGTATTGTTTTTTTTTTTAATTTTAAGGTTACGAGTTCATTGTGAAATCTCTGGATATATATAACTTATACGAAAGTATTGATCGAGGGATAGAGTAGAATAAACATAGTCACCTGTTAGGGAATTTTAAAGAATTACGTCTCCACACAAAAAAAGTTTAATATGAAAGCTAACCAGGCGTTTTCGAACGCGTAGTGTCCTTCTTCAGGTTTGCATCTGCACTCTTGAGATGTTGATCTACAGGACTGTAAATACCGCACTATAACAGATTGCACAAATCATGACTAGTCATCTGTAATCGGTCAGTTTTAGTGGATTGAAAGTTTTGTTTGCGCCTATAACCTGATATAACGACTGTTATTATTCCATATTTAATACGATGCAGGGTGTAAGGTGATAATGGAATATGTTAGCTTAGTTTTACGTCGAAAGTCCTTTGATAGAAGAAGGGGACTACTGTACGTTAAACAAGTACAAGTGGGCTCTTTATATATACAAATCAGAATATGAAAGTGGGGGACAACTAGAAAATATATAGAATAGAATAAAACGCCACTATAGTCGAATTTTTCGGACAACGGAACTGTTGTCCGAATATTGCTCTGTATATTTTTTTAAGTTATATATACATTCAATGAACATGTGATGATGTCAAAATTTTGAAGTGAGTCTTCGTCTATGTTTTTCTGACCTTAAAACGCCACAGTAGAAAGTAACGAAAGTTAGTTGTACGGTATTTCGAGGTAGCTAGTTGTCAAATACTCTGATTTCTTTGTCATCTAGATTCTAGAACATCGAAGGTCATACCGTATTGTTACTTATTTCATAAAATGTGATTCTGTATTCTAAATATCAAATTAATTGCTCAAAGAGTGTATTGAAGTAAGTTTCAGAGGTAACACATACTAAACTCATTTTTGTATACTGCCATCAGTTATCAGGAGGTGGAGAATGAATTAGTGAACAGAGTTTATGCTGGCAACTTGTGAAATTGATTTATTCTCTTATATTGTCGTGGTGATGGTGATTGTCGATGTATTAAAATGTGTTTTGTTGTTGTCAATTTAGGCTCTCTCAAGAGTTCAGAGGTCTTTTTGTTTAGAATGGTTCTTCTTCTTGTGGTGTTTTAGGCCCCCTGATTCCCATGTGTCTATCCGTCGGCGTCATAGCCACGGAACCCAGCAATAGGTTACTCTGATTGCGTGGACTAGCAAACAGGCGAAAGGTTTTGTTGATATAAAAGAAAATTAAAATCTTTAACGAGATTGATACCAGGTGTAAACAAGCTCCTAGGAGCTATATATGGGCTTCTTCAGAAGCTCTGTGTCGAGAGGGACCTGTCAAATGTTTGAGTATTTCAACTCTAAAACATTAATTAAAAGCGAAACTATGGGGAATTAGTATAAATAGGAGTGGGTAGTGTACAATCCTGATTGACCGAGGACCTATGATTATTCATGAGTAAACATTATTTGCTAAACCAACATAGAATGCATTACACTGAGTACAGTGTATAGTAATCGGTAGATACGATCTTTAGTGGTGCAGAGAGAAGAAATATATATATATAGTTCAATATAAACAAAGAAACATAGAGAAATCAGAAGAACACACTTACAGTCTCTAATTTTCGGTTTGAACCGTCTTCAGGAGAGATAAGAGAGGGAAACCAAGCGCACTGGATCAGAGACGGTTGGGTCCAACCAACAACTGTTCCGTCTCTGATCCAGTGCGCTTGGTTTCCCTCTCTTATCTCTCCTGAAGACGGTTCCAACCGAAAATTAGAGACTGTAAGTGTGTTCTTCTGATTTCTCTATGTTTCTTTGTTTATATTGAACTATATTTGTCCGTTTTGGATCGTATTTCCAACGAAAAAAAGTGTATATATATATATATATATATATATATATATACAAGAATAGACAGTTTATTCTATATTTCGACAATAGTCGTCATCAGAAGGCGAAGATCTCTCTTGGAAGCAGAGTGGTAACTCAGGTCCAACCTCAGGACCATTACACTCAGCGATATCACCAGGGAAATATATATATATATATATATAAAGAACTGTCACAACTGACTTATTTTATATTTTATCAAATCTCTTCGCAATTAGGAGTAGAAGTGATACTGGACGTCAGGTAAAGACTGATAAGCAGAAAGTTTGCTATAAAATATAATCTTGCAGATATTTTGTTTCTCAGTCTTTACCTGACGACCGGTATGTCAATTGTACTCCTGATGACGACGAGTGTCGAAATGTAGAAGTACGCTATCAGTTAATTCTAAACTATATTTAAATTCTACATAATTTGACTATTGTCTAGATTATGTTCGTAGACAGTTATCTTTTTTTGTCTTTATATATATATATATATATATATACTACATTAACTTATAGAACACACAGAAAAGGAACAGAAACTCACTACTATAATTCGATGGCCTCTTCGTCAGGAGGATAGAAACGAGTCGCTCCGCAGGCAGACCACGACTGAGTCATCGAAATATAGTGAGTTTCTGTTTCTTTTCTGTGTATTCTTTATGTTCATGTAGTTTGGTTAGTTCGTGGAATCGTTTCATTTAATTGGGTGTATATATAGACCAGTTACTTATTTGTACGGTTTAGACCGTTTCTATATTACATGTGCTATATTAGATTACACACAAACATATATATATATATATATATATATATTATATATATATAAAGACAAAAAAAGATAACTGTCTACGAACATAATCTAGACAATTATATATATATAGGTTAGTCAGGGGAAATAAAGGAATTCAAGAAAAAATAAGTGAGAGTTATCTGTTTGCTGTCAACCCTAGTAGACAGAACTATTGCTGTCAATGACACTGAGTCCAACTTCAATAAATGTTTGTAGTATTTGAACTATTAAATTCTTATTTCTTCGTGAACTTCTTTGTTTACCTGACTTGTCTTATTCAGCCTTTGGTTCCCTTTCCTTGCTCTTTACGTCCTTAAAATACCTATCTTGCTTCTTTACCTTCTCAACACGACACCAAATGTCCTACATCACTTGTTTAAGGATATGTAGCTAATTAATACATGTAAATACCACTTGGGTAGCCCACAGGCGCGGAACGCTTGTTCTGATTACTAAGGATGTCGCAGTGAGATTGTAACAGCTGTGCTCTGTTTCTTTATATGTATTCTACATATATATATATACATCAACACATAGGAAAGAACATTGAAAGTCACTACAGAACTCACTTCGATATTTCGACATCCGTCGTCATCAGGAAGAAGCATGAAGTACTGGCATTGCGAAGCAAACTGCAACTCATATGTATATATATATAACAAGATTTCACGATAAACACGTGAAATAACAATCAACGTTCAAACAATAAGAAATGAGAAAAACGACTAAGATCTTTCAACTGTAACTAGCTGTCTGTCTTCGTCAGAGTCAAATCCCAACCACTATGACGAAGACCGCTTATTACAGTTGAAAGATCTCAGTCGTTTTTCTCATTTCTTATTGTGGTTTTGACGTTGATATATATATATATATTATTAAAAAAACAACACGTAAAGAACGAGAACACTTACAGGATGAATATTTCGTACCTAATTCGTCATCAGGAAGAGAGTAGAAGGGAAGAAGAAGAATCCTGAACGCACGTACCTCTTCTTCTTCCCTTCTACTCTCTTCCTGATGACGAACTTCGGTTCGATATATTGATCCAGTAAGTGTTCTCATTCTTTATGTGTTGTTTTTCAGTGTTCTTTTTTTTTCAGTTATTTGTCTGTTCGGTTTGGGTTGTTTAGTATTTTCATTGATATATATACATATAAAGGTAAATAAAAAAATTATTCCATGAACCGAGTAAACTAAATTCACCGAAAGAAAACAGATATAAGAGATTACAAAAATGACTACTATATTTGAGCTGCGTCGTTAATGAGCGTCTAAATCACAGTAAGAAAATCAGAAACATGGCCAAGGTCTTTCAACCAAATACTTCGTTTGAGTTATACTGATACTGTGATGTGTGTAGATACTTTCATATAAAGAAAAGAACACAGTGTATTATAGACAAGACTCATTATTGTATATCGGTATCCGCCATCCTCAGGTGGGTGAAGTTCACAGCTTGAGCAGCACTGTTCCACTAGTCGGTGACTTTCTCTGCTCTTTTCTTTACGTTAAAAGTGCTTGCAGCCCAATCGGACACTAAAATGTCGGTCCAAACGGACTTTACAGAACACAGAACCGAACACAGCAATTTGCTTTGTTATTCTGCAAATATTTACTCAGTTTGTGCAAATCGTAATATTATAACTTAACAATTTTTGAAAAATGAGACTCAGTTTTGATATACCAGTCTGAACACATCTCCCCTTCGTTTTCTTCTTCTTTTTCTCTTCTGATCTCTTGTCGACGAACTGATGTTCCGAATACCAATCATAGGATGTGCTTTGTTCTGTTCTGTGCTCTATGTATTTTAGCTTTATATATATAATTCCCTCTTAAACCAGTAACAATGACTCTTCTACTTCACATGGGATGTCGAAATATTAAAATGAATTTTCGTTAGTATTTTTCATGAGCTTAATTTATAGTAAGAGTTTACATTGAAAACATTGAATAAATGTCAACATCTAAACCACAGTTAGAAATTCAGAAATTGGAATTCTAAAATGTTTAGAGAAAATAAATGGTCCTTATAAAGAACATCCATTTTGTTGGAATGACCTTCGCTCCGCATCTGAAATTCTTACTGTGCTTAGAATATATATATATATATATATATATATACACGAGTTCAAAATTGAAGAAGAGTAAACACACAGTAACGAAATAGATTTATAAACAAAAATTTTCGGGTAATTCGCCTTCAGGAGAAAAGAGCGTGGGAGGCCAGGCATGTTGTAGATGAAACAGCAACGTGCTTGGTCTCCCTCTCTCTTTTCTCCTGAAAACGGATTGCTTGAAAATTTGAGTTTGTAAGTGTGTTTCCTTACTGTGTATGTTACTCTTCTTCGATTTTGAACTCGTATTACATCCAATTTCAGCTAACTCAAATGTGTATATATTTGAACACACTATATATAAAGAACGAGGATACTTACTGGGTCAATATTTCGAACCGAAGTTCGTCATCAGGAAGAGTGTAGAAGGGAAGAAGGGGTACATGCGTTCAGGATTCTGGGTGGAAAGCGACGATATATGTATATATAGTTCAATGTACATAAAGAAACATAGAGACATTAAAACACAAACTTACAGTCTCTAATTTTCGGTTGAACCGTCTTCAGGAGAGATAAGAGAGGGAAACCAAGCACACTGGTACAGAGACGGTTGGAGACTGTATTTGTCCATATCGGATCGTATTTTCACCGAAAAAGTGTATGTATATATTTGTAAAAGTTGGAAGCAGTCCTTCATTTAAACATATATTGTTTAATATGTAATACAACTCTGAAGTTGTATTATGTACATGAATAAGTATATTTTTGTAATATTACACTTATTTCATGTAAATACATGAAATAAAAAAAACCAACACTGAAACCACGGATTAATTCATTCAGAAGTGTATTATCTTGTTCAGAGTGCAATTCTTGTTCTAGTATAACTCTGACGGAGATCGTTGTTTTGGGTGAAAGATATTTATCCCACCTCAGAATGTCTATTGTGGTTCAGACGTTGACTATGTATATAGTCTTGTCATGTTATTTTAAATAAAATCAAAAGGTCAGCATTGAAGGTTCTATTTTTATCTGGAAGACAGGTCGAATCTAGAAAATAAAAAATACTCTTTAGATAGGAATACTTTAGAACGTCTTTATACATTCGGTATCAGTTTTGTTTTTCAATTTTGCTTAATAGTTTGAGGGACCTTTGCTGAGAATATTATAAAAAAAGTTCTATAAAGGACTTTTGAATGAATCTCTAGACTGGAAATCATTGTGATTGACTTGAAATATTTATTTGTGTTTTGTTATTAGAGTGACATGGTTGCAACATATATCATGACTGCTTATATAATTCATTGAGACCCAGTCGTTAAATTTATTTAGGTTTAGCTAAGTTTATTTTTGTTGTGAAAACAAATTTTTAACCAAAATTTATTATTTTTGTTTTTAGATCTCCTATCGCAGTTCCTTTCGAAAAATCAACCCAAAGAAAATTTAGCTGATTTGTATAAAAATATTTCAACTATGTCAGAAATAATGGATAAATTAACTGAAGGTAAGTGGCAAAAGCAATTCTAAATAACATTTTTAGAAACTAGGAGTATTTTTATATTTACTATTCAATTGAATTACTCTTGATCTGACTTAACAGTGAATTGTAATGGTACTAACTAATCTTCCAAGCGTTGTCAAGGGGAACAAGACGAAAAAATGAAACTATGAACCAGTTATAAAAAAAAACTTCATTTTTTTAATGCTTCGAATGAATAATCAATTGAAGTGAAGAAAAATAGTATACAGAATTTTATACGAGATAAAATACATTAAAGTCTGAGAACAGACTTTTGAAAATCTATTGATCTATGTTTATATGCTAAGCTCTAAGTTTAGTTTAGAGTTAATTATTAAATCTTTAATCGACTTAAATAATTAAGTCGATTTATTAGAATTTTATAATATTGATTGACATTTTCAGTTAAATCATCAAAGTTCTTAACAATTATTGAATTGAAATGTCTTAGAATTGGGAATTGTAAGTCAACTTTCTATTGTAGTGCATCTCTTCAAGATTTTTTTTACTTGTGAAACCTTATTACTGTGTGAAATTGAATACTGCAATGATGCAAGGCAAAATGTGTCGAATAAGTTGTATTAATATTGTATGAAAAAGAATTAGTGACAGCATTTATTTAGTTAAATACTCTTATAAATATATTTAAATTTGTAGGGTAAAAATCTAATGAAATGGTCTCCACATATAAAACTTTTAATGATATAAACAACGCGTTTCGAACACGTAGTGTTCTTCCTCAGGCATTAACTAAAAAATACAATGACACCAGAGAGTTATCTATAGTACAAAGTAAATAAGTACAAAAATTAATAAAACTACGTGTTCGAAACGCGTTGTTTATATCATTAAAAGTTTTATATGTGGAGACCATTTCATTAGATTTTTACCCTACAATGAGTAAATACCACATAATAACTGATTGCACTACATTAGAATTAGAATATTTAAATTTGCTTAACATGCAAATTTATACAACTTCCTATTTAATTGTTATTAAAATTAAAGTAATCAAATTCAAAAGAATGAAATTTGAACAAAATTAAATAAAATGTGATTATTACTTAACAAAAGTAGTAATATGTAAAATGAATTGAGAAAAGTTCAATGTTTAAGTATTGCTGTTAATAAAGTTTCAGTTTTCAATCTCACCAAATGAATAAAGTACAGATGAATTAAAATTTAAACGCAATATTATTATTTTTGATGGAATTAAAATTATTTCAAATGTCAAGTAAACAATTTTGAGTTGGGAATTTTAGCGTAAAAATGTGTTAATTTGAGAGAAGTTAAGTTAATATTTCAATATCCATCACTAGTAGATGAGTGTGGCCATGTAAAACAAATATTTTTACACAAAAGTGTTTTTTGTTAGTTGACTTAATTTATGTATTTGAAGTATTGCTGACAAATTAGGTAAATTAAGACGAGTATTGATGATATAGTGTTTTTAGACTCTAAGTTATACTAGCTGATCTACAAGGCGTTGCCGGGAAACAGTTCAATTCCAGCTTCTGGAATAAAGTAGTTTATATTATTGAGAATTAGTATAGTACACATGACTCTTGTAGAGGGTGTTATTAATTTATAATAACTGCATTTTGTTGTTTGATTTTTAGTTGAAATAATTTTTTTAACCTAACTATTAAGGAGTGCATTCTTCGTTTGATGTTGCATCAGTCCTTGTTATTCTTGCGTATAATATATTCGTTTTGATTGTTAGAACATTAAAACTTTCATTTTTCCTGTGTTTCGTATATGTGTGTTTTGCAGTTAGATTTATTTCTTACTTGTTAGCCCAGTATTGGTTGAATGATTCACTCAGACGTTCCCTAACACAGGGTCTCAGCCTTTATTGTCCCATGCACCCCTCTCGCCATTTGTCACTAACTCATTCCCTCCCTCTTATTTCCAATAGTCTTTTTCAAAAATGGCATTTAAATAATATGTCATTACTAAATATCCTTTTATTTTCCCTTTTTTTGTATGTATATGTGTACAACTTTACATAGACTATGTTTATAATAGAATTTTACAAATTAAATGCTAATTAAAAGTATCGATTGATATATAAGATATCAATTCAATCGAAATAGTATTTTTTGATTTATAATTAAGTTGGTCAAAACTTGTAATATCTTTCCTCACTCTGTCAACTTACTACTGTGGTCACAAGCTCCCTCTGAAAACCCAAAATTCACCCCTATTGAGAAAACCCCTGCGCTAACACAATTCTTATGCCATTTTAGATTTTTTTTCATTTTTCAGGATCACTGCATATTCAGTAGTTTTGTAATGCAAGGGGGAAAAACAGGTTTCCTGCATCCTTACGTCCGATGAAAAAAAAAAACAAAAACAAAATCAGTAATACATGGTTATGTTTTAATTGAGATAACTCCCTGTCGTATCAATCAGTAGTTATATATATTCTTGATGTTCTTATTAATTCTTATTATTGCGTTAATATTATTAGTTTATAAACTTCAATGATTTTGATTTGTTCGTTTTAAATAAACCTGGGTCTATTTATGTGAAGGCATAATTAAAAAAAAAGATAAGTAGAAATCTATCTTTGGAGTAATCTGATGAAAATTGAATAAGTAAACCATCCAGATGGTGTTTGAAAGTCTCTAGGACTGGGTAGGATTACTAGTATTGAGGTTAGTTGTACTGTATTGTAGTGGGCGGTGTAACTTGAGCTGCAAAAGGCTAACGGTCTTTGATGATGCGGCAAGCAGTAAACAAACCTAACATGTGCCGTATTTATTTAAAAAGAATTGCAATGCCTCTGTTATTCTTAGTAAATTAATTTAGTGATAGTGTGACACAATGTAAAATGTACCCGAGTGCATTTTATTACACCTGAGGCAACTGATATTGTTGAGGTCTTTTAACAATTTTTGAGCAATATTAAGCAATAATGAACATATTATAAAACTAATTGATTTATACTTATACTTTGCTAGCTCTGACATTTGTAAAAGTTGATTTATAATCATATTTATTTCATTGAATAATTGACAGTATTTCGCTGAAGTTATTTTCTTCACTAGTTTTTCAAGGTCTCTAAATAATTTCTTCTTTTCTTCTTTCTAAACGTTAAAGAATAGTAATATGACCATGAGACTAGTAAAGAAACATTAATATTACATTTTATAGCAATTGATATATAACAACAATTTGGCAAATATCAACAATATTTATAAACATATATTATATTTTAAAAGTATTAGGGTTGTTATGTTGTCGGATTATTTTCTCTATTAGTATTTAAAAAGTTAAATCCAATTACCCTTATAATTGTGTACATATCGTATGTATTTGTATGTGTTATTCAGATACGGAATTATTAATTTTAAATTATTTTTTATAAAATTAATAAACAAAATATTGTAATATGAATTTATTGATAAAACATCAATTTGGTCATTTTAATAGGATTTTAATACCATAAAAGTGAATACATATATATTTTATATCGGTCGTTGGACACTTTCACGTCTCCGCTCCCGTGTTGCTTTTTCTATCTCTTCTGAAGACGGCAAGATAGCCGAAATGATCGAGAATAGAACGTGTTAGTCTCTTTTTGTTTTCTACTGATGACTTTAATTACATATATATTTTTATACCTGAAAGAATTTTTCTGTAAAAGAGGCTAATATCTCAGAGTAAAAGAATTTTATTGTCAATACCTCAGAGGTTTGTTAGTTACAATTAAAAAAAAAAAGAAATTATAAGTAATTAAGCAGATAAATTAGCAAACGTGAAAACATTGATTACGAGATGCCAAATGGTTTTGCAATTTTTATGGAAACTTACTTTGGATCAGACGTGTGCTCTGTACCGTCGATAGTCAATGTATTATTGGTAGATCGCATGGCATTAAAAAAAATTAACATCAGCCTATAATTGCCATCACGGATTGGTATTCAGAATGGCCAGTAGGAAGAATTATGATTTTTTTTGTACTAAGGTCACAAAAGTAGCTCTAAGTACAGTGAGGCTAATAGATAGTCATTGAGTTACTTCTTACTCTTTAATTTTATTTTTTTCTTCTTAAATTAAGAAACAGTTTGGAAATGAGTAGGGAGACTGGATCGGCTAAGAAGAAAAAGCGTATCTTTTTCGTATGGAAAGAGAACAGTTGTTTTAACGATGAATATTGCGTACATCAACATAAATTTTAAGAATCCTCTATACATTTTTCAATAAATACAATGACTAGATAATTCTGACTTAATCATTTCATAAGTACTCGCTCTCAGAGAATGTGTGAGCACCCTTGGATTAGATGAACAAGGTTTACTTTAAAAAGCTGGAAACAAAGGTTGAAAAAATTCGGTTACCGTTTCTGAATCTTGGATGAATACTTGGTTGTATTGATCAAAACAGTGTCATTCTAAACAGTAGTACTGGGAAGTTATTTTCACTGCCATAACATCAAGAATGCGTTTTTTTAATGTGATTGTTATAAATCTATATGTAAACATTTTTTAAATTTTACACACGTGTAGTCATTCATTCCCCCCTCATAAATTAAAGACCTGCTAGATTTTTTGTACAAAGGTAATTACATTTTTGTACAGAAATATGAATAAAATTTCTTATTTATAGGTGGCTTATAATTTATTGACGATCAAATAATTAAAAGGATAAACCAACTATAGAGAAAACACTGACTACTGCATGAATTCTTCATTTATCATGTAAATATAATTTTTAAATGTCTTTGATCTCCTGAGGGATTATTAGAAATTTTCATTAGTAAGCAGAAGGCAAAGTTTGTTCAAGTTTTTTTGAACAAAAAACTCTCCTTTGTCGCGTTTGCATTAGAATAATCAGTGGTTCTAACTCATTATTCTTATTTATGAATCTAATTTTGCTAAAAGTACAATGCATTTCATACTCTAAATTCATTCTATAACATATTGAACTGATATTAGGTACTCGATAACATTGCGGTCATATATTTTAAACTAATTAGAATAAACATTATTGAATCTAGATAGGATTACATCTTGTTTTAAACGTTTTTTAGACGAACAAATCATATTTATCAATTGAAGAATTATAACTAATTTCAGGTTATTGAATTTGGACTGACTGCCATCTTATTTCTGGTTGAATGTGGGAATAGTTCTAGATAAAATGAAATCGTTTAAAGATTTAAACACTGTCTTTTCTTCCTTCAGTTTTAATAGTTTGAATGACCTAGGCAGGTTGAAGGGGGTGGGAGAAGAATATAAAGGAGTTCAGTTTCTAGATTTGCGTCAGTTACTATGTTCTTTTTACTCAAACTTTGAAATTATTGATTTAGTCTTCACACCAACGGGTTTTTATTATGAAAGCGAGATGTTTCGAACACAAAGTGTTTCTTTTCATGTTTATTTGTTTCAAGTGAGAATGAGATGTAAACTGGAATCGATTCCTTTTTACTTCCAGCAGATTGATTGATTGAAGACGTTCACTACTTGTTCAAAACAAGTAATATTTTTGAATCCTCTAAAAATCATAGAGTAATATTAAACAATAATGAACATCTTTTTATTTATCATACATATACTTTGCTAGCTCTGACATTTGTAAAAGTTGATTTATTTCATAATTGACCGTATTTCGCTTCAGTTATTTTGTTCACTAGTTTTCCAAGGTCTCTAAATAATTTCTTCTTTTCTTCATATAAACGTTGAAAAATAGTAGTATGATCATTAGAATAGAAAAGAAACAGACACTTGAAAATTGAAATTTTATAAGAAATTTGTAATCTACCTTTAACTAGGTACTGCTTTGAGTCCGTAGTAAAACTTCGTTTTTGTGAAGGCAATCTTTAATCTTCAAGTATGTGGTTAAATCTTAAGGATTTATTTTATTTTTGAAGATATTTCATGCATTTGAGTAATGAGTCTACGAAATCTCGAAAGCTATGAATTTTGCAAATCAGTGTGAGTGGTTGAGTAAATAGTGGGTGGTTGTTGGGTGTGCAGGCATGGTGGAGGTGGACAGAGCTTTAATGCAACAGGTGTCCGAACACAACTCGGACCTCATGTCTCAGCTGGACTGGATCGACAAGCTCGGTTCGGTCATATCAGACATGGCCTCTCACCTTCAGGTACCTTCTTTCATCAATCCATATCAATGTGATTTCTCATCAAATTCGAACTCAATTTATTTTTTTACCTCTGTATTTGAGTCCGTTGTTTTGTATTAAAAAAAAAATTGTCCTAACTTGCCTTATTAGTTGTGTATATTTTGTACATATTTATATTTTTGTATTAAGGAAAAAAAATAACATTCGAATGTGATTATTTCATGTTCTTTGTAACTAATTAGCAATACATTTTCTATAAGCGAAGAATCTTTTTTTGTATTTCTTGTTTTTAGAGTAGAGTTCCGATTTTTTCTGTCTTTCTTCCTATAAAGTGATCACAAACTGAAATGTATTTATCTCTATTCTAGTCCATTCTTCAAACAAAAAAAAATATATTACCACCATTGCAGTCTTGGCAACCAACTGTTTTCCTCCATTCTCAAGTTTCTTTAGCTAAACTACTTTCCTATTAACAAATATTTACCATTTTTTTTCCTAATTAAACCTCTACTATAAGCTAATTGTTTAAGTTTTCTATATTTTATCATTTTTTTATAGACTGATGTCTTTTAAGCTTTATTAGAGTATTAATGTATCTATATTATATGTTTCAACTTATAATGAATTGTGTATTTTCTGATCCTCATTGCAGGTGTAATTATCGAGGTACATGCTATGTTATATTTTTGTATTATATTTTTGAAGTATTGCTTCAAATGTGTTATCTTTTGACTTTTCCACCTGATAATTGTTATTATAAATTTTTTAAAGGATTATTTTTATGTTTTCCTTAAAATTTACGGAATCGTATCTTTGTATTGTAATGTTTAACGTGAAATATATGTGCAAAAGATGTATGTGTTGTCCTGTTAAATTGACATGGAAATTGATGTATACTTCACTCGTGTTTTACGTGACTGATAAGAGCATTTTGTTAATAAACTCTTTTTAATTACTTTACATTTATTTCTTGTTTTGTTGTTAAAAGTGTACTTACTGTTTGAATGCCTTCGTTGGAATTGATTCCCTTATCATCTGGGATTGTAAGTTGTTAAATCCACTTCAAGGAGGAACATTCCTTTGGAGTTTACTTGCTCTATGTATCTGTTCAGAGTGGATTTTACTCCGTTCTCTCTATTTGTAAGTAATGTCTAATGGTCCTGTGTTTGTTAAGTAGTCATGGTATGAAAATTGCAGAACTCAATCCAGGAGAAGATCAGCGATCAACGATAATTAAAAATTCAATTATTTTTTGTTGTTATAGAGTAGAAAATAAGTAGGCATTTTATTCCAGAAAAGTTCAGAGCTTTTGTATTTTCAAAGAATACAAAATTTACAATAATTAAACTGTTTTGCACGTTCGTGTATGATGATGATACATTATATTTATCGTGTGGTAATTTTTTGTTGTTGAATCCTTTGTTCTATTAATCCTGAACTTGGAATCTTTACATTGGAGACGACACATTGATCTATTATTTTGTAACTTTAACTTGAGTTAGTAATAGAAAATGTCTTTATTTTCGGAATGTATATGTATGTAATTTTGTTTCATTCAGATTCAAGAGCGATATCGTCCAAGAGGATGCTATTATTTTCATACAAAATGAAAATAATGTGTGTCGAAGACGTTCACAAATTGCTCATAACTCTTTTCAGAGAAGTAATTCATTATAGGATATCTGAAATGAATTTTAAAACTGTTAAGCAGAAAGTGAATTTCTCAAAGTGTGAAACGGTAGTTGCTTAGATTGTAATCAAAATCGTTTAATCTTTTAATTGTTCAATTGGTGGAGGGAAAAGTGTGCATTCATTACCTTTATTTTAGGTTTCCCTCTTAAAATCATACGGGTTCAAGGTGAGTGATCACATGTGGTTCAGCTGTTGTCACCGTGCAATAAGATCAAATGAAATCTGTTCAAATCAACTCTTGTACTTCCTCCAAATCTATCCTCAATTTCATTCAATTTCGGGGGTCAGAGAGGTCTCCAGGATGAAAATACAGGGTGTTTCAAAATAAATGAAACCCATTAATTCGATTACAATTTATTGCTAAAACAAAATACATTAAAAACGTTAACATTTTCTATTAGTGCATATACTAATAACATTTGAGTACTGAACTGAAAGTTTGGGCCTTTAGTTAGTTATATTTTAAGGTTTATTTAAATACCTGCTTCTCCAAATGACCTCCATTCCATCTCAGACATTTTTGAAGCTGTCGTGCAAAATTGTCAGTCACTGTGGCACATTCTTCTCTTTTTACTGCACTAATGTTCTGCGTAATATCTAATTTCAATTCAGCAATAGTTTTGGGGTTTTTCTGATGAACTCTGTCTTTTAACAAACTCCATAGTTAGAAGTCTGGGGTACTCAAGTCAGGCGAATGTGGCGACCATTCTGTATCACGCCGCCTACAGTTTAATGTAGTATTTGGTATAGCCACCCTTGCTGTAATTTTAGAGAGTATAGTCTTCTCTGAAGCAACTCTTTAGGTGCAATATTAAACTTCCTGCGGAAGCGTGTTCAAACGGTCTTATAGGATTTAGCCTCTGTATAAGTCGTGATGCAAAAAAATGTTTCTTCTAATATCCAAGCTATAGGGTTTTAACATAATAATTGATACGTATAACTGTTATCAAATCTGAAAAATACAAACTTTTGTGTTAAAATGAACATATTTATTATAAATTTTGTGGGTTTCATTTATTGTTGGACAGCCTGTACTGCTGTTATGTAGAAGTACAACCTCAAATGTTTAGTTCTGCTTGCATAGCTATAAAGTTATCAGAGGAAAATACAAAGTGGCTTCATGTATAACTTACTGTGTATGCTCTCGGATTGGTATTGTGGGTTTTGTCTGCAGTTAGCATTGATTGTTATTGATGAATGTTTCACACAATGAAACCTTAGTGCTTTACTGACCACTAAGGTGGTCAATTTAAGTAAAGCATAAATTGACAAAGGTACTTTCTTAACAAACTAACATTATGTATATGTACATTTCGAATGTAAAAATTGCATGTTGTCTTTTCCCTATGTAACTTTGATGTGACATTTCATTTTTTCATTCCCTGTAGGATTCATTTAAATGCCAAATGTTTAAAAAAAAAATTGTTTCTTTCAAGGAAAACAGCTAATGCCAGTTAAATTAACGAAGATTTATTATTTACTCACCATAGAATAAATCTTAAGTGATCTCATGTTTATTAATTCCAGTAAAATAATTTGGACTTTGTGAAAAGACCACCCAACTTTTACATTCCTCGCACTTCAATTAATGTATCCTCATGATGAGAAAAAAAAGACAGTTTTGAAGGTTTTTTTACGTTCCCTTGAGTGCATTATTTTATTTTAATTTATATATTTTTTTATAATTTGGGTGGGTGTACTGAAAATTTGGTTGCACCGTTTCACGGATCTTAACGAAATTTGAGTAATGTATATTTTCTTGGTGCATAAAAGAGTATGTGTTTTTGGTCAATAATGCATCATGGGAAAGGTATTTTCTCGTACTTAATGGGAAACTTGGTGTTAATTCTTGATTTATGGTCATGTGTTTATATACATACTTACAAAACATTTCATTTCATCTACCCAAGTAAACTGAAAACAGTATGAAAAAATCTTAATAGCTTTTTTTCATTTTTAATTTTACTATTTTTTGTTATGTTTTTATAAACTTTCGAAAAGGTAAAGAAAGTAAATGTGAAATGTAATTATGTACAGAAACTCTGCCGCACATTGTTAACCCATGAGACGGAGCCAGGGTACTACCTGGTCCAGTCCTCTAGACTGGTAGATCCCGGTATCTATTCTCACTCTTCGTTCAAGACGTGAAAATATCTGAGCATGTTGTCACTTGGAGAGGTTGTTAAGCTGTCAGCCTTGAGCCGGTACGATGTCAGGTACTCATTGGCGACCCCTACTCTAAATACAATTGAGTTAGGTCAATTTAAGATTCCCAATGAAGAATGTTCATTATGTGGTATCTCGAAAGGCCAGTCCTTTTTTTTTTATGTGGTATCACAAAGGGCCAGTGTGTGTCCTGAGTCATCAGATTACGTCCCGTTTCATTCTATTAAATCATTTTGATTTTTTTAAAAATCGATATATATATAGGTATATATCAATATATATAACTATATACATATATATAAAGATTTCACATAAACATGTGAAATAACAATCAATGATCAAACCACAAATGGAATGGTCTTGCTTTTTAATCTTGTTTTGGTATAGTCTTGTTTTCCCATTTCATTTCTGGTTTGATCATTGATATATATATATACTTAAAATAAACTGTGACACATAAACTGAAACACAACAAAGACTAACTTTTCAATATTTCGACCGTAATGGCGGTCGTCCTCAGGAGAAGAAGTGAATTGACAGAGAGACGACAGTCAATTGATACTAGGGGTATATATATATATATATATACACTAATTAGGTCTTTCTTATTGGTTGTTGTTAATTGTTTTATTTTATACTCGATGAATGTTTTTTTGCAATGTATCAACTAATAATAAATGGTGAGTGCAGATTACTCAAGTCATTGCTGGTGCAATCTGTTTAGTGTGGTATTTAATATTGGATAATTTCTAGAATTACGTCTCCATACAAAAAAAAAGTTAATATGAACCGAACAAGGCGTTTCGAAAACCTAGTGTTCTTCTTCAGACTAACATCTGCAGTGTTGAGGGTCGATCTACGAAATGACTTGGGAAGGACTCAGGAGTCATTTCGTAGATCGACCCTCAAGAGTGCATTTGTTCAGCTGAAGAAGAACACTAGGTGTTCAAAACGCCTTGTTAGTTCCATATTAACTTTTTTTTTGTATGGAGACCTAATTCTTGAAATCCCCTATTAGTAGACCACTCATTTTTTTTTATAAATCTGCTTTGCTTGAATATTTGATACTGAAAATGCCATTATTATTCCATTAAATGAATTAGTACTATTGCTTTAACATTTTTAGTATTAGAGAATGAAAGGATAAAACTGCTTAATAGAATTAGCATCGTTAATTATGTGCTTGCAATCGAAACTGATATGCTATAGTTAAATAGCATTCCTCCTTAAGCAGATGTTTAATTTTGGTTTAGTATGATACGAGAGTATTACTCTACTTTGATGGAGATATCTCTAGAGGTTGCAAACAAGATGTTTCTATCGTATTTTTGTTTAATACTTATTGTACTTTAATATTTTAAATATTCCTGAATAAAGTATTGAGGAAAAAGTAAAAACAAAGATTTTGTTTGTTTAAATATAATTTTTTTTTACCTTAGTGAATATAAATAAAGATAGATTTGACTCCAAATACTCATTTCGACTTGTTATTTCAATAAATGTCCATGATTCCAAGAGGAAATACAAAAAAAGGGTATTTTTTTTTTATCTTAGTATTTGTTGTAGTGAGATGTGTATATCTATGCTATTAAGAACGGGTTCTAGAAACATATGAAAAAAAAAAAATAGATGTTCTATTTAAGTTGTTTGTGCAAATGAAAAGAGTTCCGTAAGGAGAGAAAGAAGAAGTTACGTTAGAGGAGAAACAGTGAGAAGTGGATTGAAGCTGCAGGTATACTGGTGAAGGGAGACAAGGTAAGTTGTGGATCCCCTGTGTGTAGTTGGACTTCACTGCTTCCACCATCTAAGATAAGTTTCAACTATAATTCAAACTGATTTATTTAATGTCCTTTGAAGTCAAGACCATAAGAGTAGTTTGGGAGAAATTCCGTTGTAGGCTATGATGATGTGGTCAACAAACTTTCAATTTCAATAATCATTCGGGCCCTCGACTTATTCACGCGATTTTTTTCAAGCTCTAAACCAAAATTTGAAAACTTAAAAAAAAACTTAAATTTTTCCTCGTTGGATTCTAATGAAAAAAATATGGAGTAGCCAACACTAAACCATACCATAAAGTAAACTTAGTATAAAATTCTTGGGTGTATAATATATAATGCCTCATTTAAGTGTAATGTAATCGTCTAAATGGAGATGTTTATTGGTCTTTCTTTCCTGAGGTAGTACAGATAGTGATTGATCCACTTATCAATAGATAAGCCTTTTTTGTATGTCGCAAAAAAATGGATATACAATCATTAGTATAACTGCAGCAGTAATAACATTATGAAAAGCCAGTGTGAAAATGTGCTTATATGAAATAATTGCCTACAAGAGAGCATGGCTTTTGCTCCAATAGCCCGTGGATCTCTTACATAGATTATCTGACCTCATTCTACGTTTAATACTAAAGACAAATTTTCCCATTTAGAACTCGAAAATATTTTTAGTATTTTAAAAACATTACCAAGTTTTTGTTTTAAATGTCAAAAACATGGAAGAAATAATGTCGTTTTCAGTTAGTTTTTAATTTAAGATGTAGGATAATTTCATTTATTATTTTTAAATGATTTTTTTTTTTAATTCTGAATACTGTTCTACATTTTTGATCTTTTATCAAATTATTATACTGGGAATTCATGGCATGCTAGAGTTTTTTAAAAAACTCACTTTTCTTTCCCTTTGTCAAAAATCATAAAAAACAATTTACTCTGAGGGAATGTTATTTTTCCCCACGTGCCCTATTCTGTTATAAATTTGCTGTAAATGTATATTGAGAAACAATAAATTGGTAATTAGCCACCTTTGCATTCTTAAATCAAGTTTAAAGCCGACTTTTCTGTATAATTTTAAATTTAAAAGCTGGAAGCTTGAAATTTTTAAAAATAATGGTATGAACGATTAGACTAGAATAATGAAAAAACTGGAAATTAGACAAAAACACAGAAACCCTTCTATAGGACGTAAAAGTTCATTCCAAAAACTTCAATATTATCCAATAATAATGTTATTCATAAACGTAAAAAAATCAGCATCTGATATTAAGCTTTGTAGAATTGTGCAACATATACTTTACTTATAGTCAAGTAAATATTTTAAATAAATCCTACAAGTAGACAGGTTGCTCTTATTCCAAGTGTAGTTTCCAGCTTTTAGGAAAGTATTGTCTCTTCGGGGACAATTTATAACCTTTTCGATGCCCAAAAACTGTAGGGACCACCTACTATAATGCAAGGGCTATTTGAGAGTGTAATGCCAATTTTTTCCATCAAACTGTGTGACCTAGAGTGACAGTTTTGTCAAACCTGTATTACTATAGTTTCACATTATTTGTGAAAACAGAAATAATTGTGTTCACAACTATTCACACACGTCCAAGCATCTTTATAACAGCAAACAAGTCAATAATGGACTCAGTGGACTTCAAATCAATAAAGACTTACTCTAAGGATTAAAAATAGAACATGATACTGTCACTGACCCAAGAGAGTAATCTTTCACTCTACTGTTCATGGTCTCATTGAAACAAGTAGCAAGTTATTGAAAATAAATATTAAACTTTCTGAATAAAAATGGAAATCCGTAAATCTTGCAATTACATTTGTTCATAGTTACTATATTTACTGTACATAATTTTACCAAAGAACAAGTATTTATTATTTAAAATAACCGTTTTGAAATCTTATTTCTAACTCTAGCAATTGAGATAATTTTCAATGTTTCGTTCTTCGCGATAGATTATAACCAAAGAAGTAAAATATTTTAAGATAAAGAAGTAATTAATAAGTAACTAATTTTTAGTTACTTGAGAAATAATCATGTGCTATATTTTTGAAGTAAAAGAAATTACATACTTGGGTGGTTTACTAAATAAATAATGTAAGGTGTTTTTTTTTTAAAGTTAGCAGAAATATATAATTCTGATTTATGGAAAACTTTTATTTTTCTTTTTCTCGAAATGTTAATTTCACAAGTACATGTAAATAATAGTTCTAATAGATTAGTGCAATCAGATTCGGGGAAACCTAACAATAAAATAAGTTTTCTAGAAATTTTAAAGGTAGTTTTTCATTTATTGCTATGATATCTCAGTTCTGAATCAACGGAATAATATAAATGCTGAATATTACAGACACCCTTCACTTTTTTAGTAAATATCAATTTTTTTTGTTGCCTTTCAAACGTTTTTTAAATAAAAAATTTAATTCTAATGTAGTGCAATCAGTTATTATGTGGTATTTACTCATTGTAGGGTAAAAATCTAATGAAATGGTCTCCACATATAAAACTTTTAATGATATAAACAACGCGTTTCGAACACGTTATCTCTCTGGTGTCATTGTATTTTTTAGTTAATGCCTGAGGAAGAACACTACGTGTTCGAAACGCGTTGTTTATATCATTAAAAGTTTTATATGTGGAGACCATTTCATTAGATTTTTACCCTACAATGAAAAAATTTAATGTTTACATTAAAAGAAAGTTAAAGAATGATATTCAAACCAGTAAAGACTTCTTCTGATGATTTGATATTTTGGTAGAGTTTTATACTACCATATATATACTTCCTATAATATATGAAATATTATGTTTCTTATATTATAACAAGTAGTTAAGATATATTTTTCTGTATTTATGGTGAACTAATTCTAGAAGTATCTATGTTTCGTTGAAGAAACTATTATTACTCATTAGAATGAGAAGCTCAACTGTTTTTTCCATGTTGCTTCTTGCAATTTATAATTATTATATAATAAATAAAATATAAGTTTATTATATAAATAAACCTCCCGCGTGAATAAATCGAGGGTATTGAACCCCGGACCTACCACTCCCATAGACGAGCCACATTGCCACTGAGTTAACCTGATCCACTCGTTCCTTGAAAAATCACTAACACTCAATTTAAGAGCTCAGTCACTATGGCTGATGTGGGGACTAATTGTCTGGTAACCGAGTTACAAATAACCTTTAACGAAAAAACTAAGATTGAGCGAACTGGAGCACCGACTACCTTAATCCTTTCCAACATAATCTTATGTTGAACAGGATTATTCGTTCAAGTAGGACATGCTCATATTTGTGACATTAATTCTACCATTTCTAAATTTTTGAAATGACTCATTTCTAAGAATTCTAGAACAAAATATGCCAACAAGTCAATATGAGGACAAGGAGTTGAACAACTCCCAGATATCTTCCTTTTTTTATACCAGTTTATTCTATTCAATTATTCTATATGTTATATTTCAATTAAAGAAAAAAATATTTAATTGTTTGAGAATAAAGTTCAATTAGCTTATTTTTGTTATATTTTCTTTTCACGCTCAGCTGCATATCATAATAAATAGAATGGAAATAGAATGTAGATTTTTATGTTATGAGTAAAATATTGATTTATAGGGTAAAAATCTAATGAAATGGTCTCCATAACTCTCTAGTGTCATTGTATTTTTTAGTTAATGCCTGAGGAAGAACACTACGTGTTCGAAACGCGTTGTTTATATCATTAAAATTTTTATATGTGGAGACCATTTCATTAGATTTTTACCCTACAATTAGTAAATACCACATAATAACTGATTGCACTACATTAGAAATATTGATTTTACTTTATTACCAAAAAGTAAATATTTTCGGTAATAAAATTTTCCAAGGTAACATAACGACAAGTCAATATTAGTAGTATAGTTTGTTCTGTTGATGCGGGTGGTTTTGTTTGCTCATTATTGTGCCTAAGAGTATCCTATTGTTTTTGTAGTCATTGTAGATCGTTAATTAGGTTACGTTAGGTTGGTTGCACTGTCTGTGATACCACACAATGGACAATTTACATTGAGAGTGCTTAATAATTTTGTCTAGCTCAAGTGTATTTGAGTATGAATCTATAGGAAGTACCTGACATTGAACATGGCTTAACATCCTCAGATTGTTTCCACCTTCTGCGTGAATAAATCGTTGGCCAGAGGGGGTAACGAACCCTTTATCTACCAGTACACCATCGGGCTACCCTGTCTCCTTGTCCAGTTAATTAAATAATTAAGTAAAATATACCCTTTTATGTTCTGATGGGAAATAAAAGCCTATTTTTTTGTTTACATGGTTTACAAGTTTGACATTTTAAATTGCAGCTTGAACAGGATATGAAATATTTCTTAAGCCATTCTAACAGTTATACAATTAACTGTGCTCTCATTTTTGAAAGGTTTTCTTTTGCCTATTGTTGCCATATCATAAATCACTAATAGTAATTTGCTGCCTGCTACTTCAATGAGCATCCAATAGACTCTTATGGTGACAGACATTGTGTTCTTCAACGCCAACAAATTTAGACTTTTCGGATTCAAAGTTGTTAAGAACAGGAAGTGTGGCATATTTGTTAAGTGGCACCCATCATAGTTTTGTATTAGCTAAAGTACCGAAATGTAACGGGATCCCTACTTTTACCTTATTCTAGTTTGTTAGAGTAAGAAACCTACCATCGAACAGACTCGACACTGACGAGGTTTCCATCCTTCACATAGAAAGTTAAGGTTCATGTCCAAAATTTGATTCTCGAAACTGCAGTAGGAACAAGAACGCATTGCTTCTAGACTGTGCCTGACCATTAGGAGAAACACAAACGGTGCAAGTGTGACTGTTAGCTACGGTTCCAAAGTGATCCTACATAATTCTATAATGTCTTCGTCTGTAAGTGTCGCTACGCTAGCTACGTTAAAGCATCATGGTTGACACGTCATTGTCTCATCGGGTTATACGACCTATCATCAGTAGAGCGCTGCTTCAGAAACTTGTTATTGTTTAATATCATCAAACAATTACAAGAAAAGAACACGTAGAAATAACACACAGCTCGCTTCGATATATTCACCTTGTCGTCATCAGATGAAGAAGAAGAAGATGATGGGTTCTGCTCGGCTGGCAAACAGCAGGAAAAGATGAATCATGTAAAGGGAAATGAAGGTTAATATTTGGCCTTGTGAGTGTTACACTGCTCGTTTCTTGAATAAAAAATTATTAACTTTCTTTCATAGCATGATATTGTTGTATGGATATTAAATAATAAATTAAACCATTGTATGACCTCTACAAGATCAAGAAGAAAAATAGTTTCTTTTTTCATCTAAACATATTGGAAGAGGTTAAACATTAGGAAAAATCTTTCTTAACTTAGATTTGGCAAAAAGCATACAGAAATTCTCCTAACCAAGGACTATTTTAATGTAAAATTTATTATTATCCGTGAGATGGTGTGACTTTTCAATGTATACCCAACCATTTTGACCCATGACACATCATTAAGATAAACATGCACATTGTTACTGTCATAGATTACAAAAATCCGTCGTACTTCGTGAATCGGTCTTGTAGCCACCCTATCAGGTTCACAAGTTGTGAATCTTTTAACATAGTTTGACTTGTGTGAATTATTTAAGTAATCTTTAAAATGTTCTTTAAACCTTTGTTTTTCAGTCCCATTGAAGATGCAAATCGTCTGAAACGGGTCTGGCGGCTATAAAATCGATTCACGATGTATATTGGATTTTTATCATATAATCATCAAGATAATATCATAGTTTTGATGATCCTAAAAAATGTTAATTTTACGATATCTCGAAATTGCACTTTTTCATCATGACTATATTTTATTTAATTTACTGCAAATTATTACACTACTTATATTTATTTTACTGTAGTAATAATAATAATTTTGACTATATAGTGATGTATTCACTCTGATAGTTATCTCACTAGCTATGCAAGCAGTTATTGTGTGGTATTTACTCATGATTAGAGAGGAAAAGACACAGTAAGTGTTCCACACACAAAGGATTTAATCACACAAGAGTTTCGAACAGTTAGTGTTCATCGTCAGGTTACATCTGCCTCAGTAAGGAGATCGGTCATCATCTCCTTACTGTGGAATGTAACCTGACGATGGCTAAGCGCTCGAAAAGTGCTCGGATGCCTGTGTGATTACATCCTTTGTGTGTGGAGGTCTTACTGCATCTTTTCCTCTATAATGATGTATAATAATTGCACTGTAATAGTGTTGTGATAATTGTGGAGATTATCTAATGTCAAATTAAGTAATTGTAATATTGTGATTAATTATTATTATTAAGTACTAATTAATATTATTAATATAATTATCGTTACTGTTACAATTATTAATAATTATATAATTAATTGTCATTAACTGCTATTAATTAATTTAATGAAGTGTTTATATGTGTTTGCTAAGTATGTTTATAATTCCTTTAATCATTCTATCTGTTTATTGTTAACCCTATTGAAGATGAATAATCGTACGTCTGTTATTTTCAGACACTTATGACGTGGGTGGAGAGAGTGCGTTTAAAGGTGTCCGAGCCTTATTCAAAATTAGAAACGCAAACCAAAGTTCTCTCGAGGCTGCATGAAACTTGTGACATACTGAGAAGGGCTTTGAGAATTCAACAGCTGGCCAAAAGACTTCCTGAACAGGAACCTTCCAGAGCTGCCATCACCTTGGCTGAATTAGGTAATCCAGTCATTTTAAAAAGAAACTTTTTATTAATCTAGATTGTGGTAATATTAATTAACAAGTCTGATATAAAATGTTCAACAAACAAGAAAACTAACACTTATTTAAAATAAACTCTACACTAGAGTATGGGTGGTAATTCTTTATTATTGTATTGGTAGTATGATTAAACAGGCTATTAAACTAACCATAAACCCAACAAAGAAAATTAAAGAGAAAATATGTTTTTTTTTGTTTTTTTTTTGAGGGTGACTATAGCACTGTGTCATAAAAACTATTGTACTTCCCCCTTCTGTACTAAAGTACCCCAGCAGTTTGCTTCAACGCCTCCAAAAAGCTCAGCACTTTTGCTGGTTCCAGCGGTAAAAGTTTTTTCTATGTTTTTGTTGAGTGTCCCGAAGCACTTACCTCTATGCAGCAAAGTTACCTTACAGTCAGCCAGCAGGTGCAACGGTTTCTTCCTCTTTGCAGAATCTGCACAAACCCATCATTGATAATATGTTATTAGAGGTATAAGAGTTCACATAAAACACATGAAATAACATTCATTGATCAAACTGACTCAGTTGAGTTTTTGACTCTAACGAAGACCGCTTGTTACGGTTGAAAGATCTTTTTCCCATTTGATATTGTGGTTTGATCAATAAGGATATATGATACCCATGTGGCCCGTGGTCACTTGGAAATAATATATTGTGGCCCCTAGTGCACATTCAAGTTGCCCATGCCTAGTCTGGGCTAAAGCATTTTATTTTAAATTCCTGCCAATTTTTTTTTTAAATATTTACACTTTTTTTTTGATATGTTAGAAACTCGACTTGGCTGTACTGATAAGTTGGTCGTATCTAAAGTAATGTCAATGTAGTGCTGAAATTGATTGTGTTCAACTGTCGTAGACGATCTGACGGAAGATGTTGATTTGTCTGCGGTGGAGATGCTGGAAGCCGAACACCGTCTGATCAAGACTGAGAGAAGCAGAGTGGAGAAGCAGGCACATGCTCTGGTGACGCAGGGACTGCACTCACTCAACCACAACCAGGTTTGATCACCAACCCCATGGTTTAGAAAATAAATAATTCTCAGTAGTCAAACAAAAAGTAACATCAAATACGAAAGAATTCTTGAACTTCAAGTGTTTCTTTAATTTATCTTTATAAATAAAAGAAAGTTTTTGTCTGTACATCGTTTTGATCTGACTCATTTCAAGTTATCTTTATGTTTTATACATTAGAGAAACCGAATCCACCCTTAGAAAAATTTCTGTATGTTTGGTCAAAAATTTTATCACGAGCAAACTCAATCAGCTGATCTTTGCTATAGATGAATTATTTCTCATCAATGTTATACAGTTGGGAGGTTATTGACTAGAAAAAAGAACACAATTGACATCTTGTTCCCAACCTTGGAAATACCAAACAAGCGGGGCGATTCTAAATTTGGAGTTATAAATTTTACTATCTTCAATGTTAATTAGAGTAACAATCTGTAAAGATTATATCCTGAGTTTTTGCTGAATGTCTCTCCAATAGACTTCTCTATCCCCTACATCAGGGGTTGTGTAACTGTTTTGGGTGTTACCCCCAAAAGAAATTGTAGAAAAATGAATTTACCTCCACACTTGAAAGTACTCCAGTAAACAAACCAATTTACTTATTGAATTCATGGATAGTAAATAAAACAATAAATGTATACTGGAAAAATATTTAATTTTAAATACTGATATTTCTCCGTTTCCATAGTTTTAAAGATTGTGGGATCCTCGGTGCATTCTTTTCTACAATTACCCCCCAAAATTTCTAATTTACCCATTTTGGGGTAGTTTACCCCTATTCCCCGACCACTCCCCTACATGAATCAGTTTAAGATTAGAGTGACTACGTAATCGTAATCACCCATAATTATAACTGTTTTTTTTTTCAGCAAGTCTACTCTAAATTATATTTTACAGAACACTTGCGCAATAAATATATTCATGAAAGAGTTTCCTGGTAGTTTCTGTCGGTCTCATATTTGTTCGTAATCATTTAAATAATAATATTAATAATTTCTTAAAATAAAACAATAAGATTATATTAGACATTTTTATTGTCAATTAGTGGGATTTTTTCTTGTTGCAACTAACTATTCTTTACTCAAGAGCGAAAGCTTTTTAAGGTAATTATTAAGCTGGTGTACTTGTTTCAGGTTGCGCTGGGCTTAGAGATTCAAAAGCGTCTAGATACTGCGGAGAATGAAATTCAAAAACTGGTTGAAGACAGGTTACTTAACATTGAGGAAGATGTAAAAAACGCTTTGGATATGTCCTTCTTAGTGCCTCAGAGTAAAGGTATTTATTTCCTATTTTGTTTTATATTTGGTATTGTTAGTAGAGGGAATCTTATAGATTTAACTGTTTTGAAGGTGGTCCTGGAAGACTTTCTGGCTTAAGCATTCCATCTAATATTCAAAATTTTAGATCTAAATTATGGACCAGTTGGGATCATGTTTTGAATTCATCATTGTATCACAATTGTGCTCAGGTAGGTTATTTTTTTAAAAATAGAATAATTTTTATCTATTTTGTCATGGTGCTTGAGATGTTTAACTGTTTTACTTAACTTAACCCTGTCGCTTTTTCTCTATCAGGTCTTGTTTTCCTGCTATGACATACCCGTCTTTGTAGGAAGGCAATAGCTACAATAAAGTTAGACAAATCGAAAAAACACTATTTTTATTTAACTTTAGGACATATGTTCATGAATCACACCAAAATGTAATTAAATACGTATTTGTATACGTATACTGTACATTTGGATTTCAACGTATATTCCCCGCAAACATAGCAAAACACATTTGGTTTTTTGTATGGAATATCGCCCAGGAGACGATGTAGTAATGCTTAATTTTTACTTAAAAAATCTGTAATGCAAGGAAAAGCTTTAAAGTTTGTGATGTCATAATCATTTAACATAGATCACAATAACAACCTACAATTGTAATTATGACGCTAGAATGTATTTAGAAATATGCCTAATTTTAAGATTAGAAAAAAGGTATTAAATAGCAAACATCTCAATAACTTGACCTGATAAGAGAAAATTAGTATTATTTTCGGAATCAGCAACGCTAAATTAAACTAAATCAAATTAGAAACCTTGAGCACCAAAAAATGTGTTAACCAGTGTAATGGATCATAATTATAATTTGGTTTCTTTGTCCAGACTCCGAAACTGTATAAACTTTGACCTATAACAAGACTGATTATTTGGACGACTGTTTTGAAAATAATCTAAAACCCCATAACTAACGTAGTTCAATGCAAGAACATGGTAAGGACCTTTTCTTAGATTTGTGATGTAGAACAGGAGTCTGCAAATGGAATTTCAAGAAAAATAAATATTACGTACTTTTCAACTGATTATGGCACATATACGCCAATATAAGCAAATAAGCGTGGTTCATCACTTTTTCAGTGTAAGGTAGACATTCTTTTTATATATTTATTTGACTTTGTATTTTGTAACAATATAACCATACGTAGGTACTATCAGATCTGAATCGAATATTCACTTATATAGATAAATATCGAATATGTAGTATCGATTTTGAATAGACGCTCGTAGGTTTCGGATTGTTACTACAGTATAACCTTTTTATAAGCAACTGTAATGTTTTTATAGAAATATTCTCTCTCTTATAAAAGGCTTAAAGTTCTCTATAAATAATTATGGATATCCATCCGTAAGTTTTCTTTTACAAAGTTAAAAAATTCGACCTATTAGCAGTAACTGTAATAGAAATATAATTTCTCTTGTTGAAATTTTAAAATAATGAGCAAACACAAAACTTAAATGAAGCACAGGATTGTATAGGAATTCCGTCTTGTGTAGGAATTACTTGAAACATTCTAGATAGCTGACGAAATAACATCAGATAACAACACAGCGGGCTATTATTTGTGCTAAGACTTTTGGTATGTTCAAAGTTTTTTTAAAAATGTTCTTTTTACAAGGTATGGAATTGATTTGGTTTCATGAAAGGATTTTACATTTTCTTTCATTGAAATCACTTCGTTGTTATACTGAAGTCACCGGTAAATAGTTATAACGTGTATCACTAATTTTTTTATGATGTTCACTAAGTTTTGTATAGTCATTTAAGCATTCCTATGCTTCGTTTAAGTTTTGTATTTGCTCATTTTAAAATGTTCAACAAGAGAATGTATTTCTATTACAGTTACTGCTAAATAGAGGTTGAGTTTTTTATGTACCTGTACCAAAGAAAACTTATGCTAGGAAACATTCATATTTTAATAATTGTTTATAGATAACCTTACGCATCTTGTAAGAGAGAGAGAACCTTTTTTTTTAAGAACCATTATAGTTGTTTACCAAAGGTTATACTGTACTTAAATAAAATTTTGTGTTGTTCTTTATTTTTTCTAAATATTTCGTTAAAACTTTAATTAGCGAAATAATCCTCAGTAATCATAAAATCATAATAATCCTCAGTATCCAAATATTGATTTGTCGAACCATCCAGTTTGCATCTTTTGTTCATTTCGCAACATCAACTCCACAACATAGAAGTGCAAGGTTTTTTTTAAAGGTACATAGTGACAAATTATGCTCCAATGAGGGAGTATAGCTCTCTGCTTATTGAGTTGTGGACTCTAACACTATTATAAGAAGATATGTGATCAGAATATCACATCAATTCTGTCAACTTTTTAAGTTGATTAGAAAAATCATTTTCATTAAAAAGTAAAACTTTCATTAAAGCTCGTGTAAGCATTGCTAGTAACATTACCTTACCTTTGTAACAACAAGAAATAAGTTTCCATTCTATTGGTTTTTCATGTAAGAGATTTGTCGAACCATCCAGTTTGCATCTTTTATTCATTTCGCCACATCAACTTCACAACATAGAAGAAGTGCAAGGTTTTTATGATTTTTTATTTATTTAACCATAACTGAAGCCGTTGTGATGTTTATCTATTGCACTGTTGAACTAATTTTTTTCATAGTGTTCAGTTGGTATTTCTTAGGATACTCTACGACTGTTTCTATCGTCACAGATCCTGCTGCTATGAAAACGATTTTTCAGAACAGCAGAACGTGTTTTATTGGTTCATGTTTACACCTTTCTTCTTTCAAGCTGTTTTCTTTCTTCTTTTTCTATTGCCTTACTTTTAGATATTGATTGTAATTATAAATAAGTTTAAGTAAGAAAATTAATGTTATTATTAATTGGTTATGACCTATATTAAAATTCGTAGTCATTCGATCTAAAGAGAAAACAATTATATATAATGATTTGTAGATTGCTATCATTTGTTATTTTAGATATTGATTGGGTAGTCTTTTGTTTAATTCAAGTTGTTTTATAAGTTTGCTAGAATACAGAAAAAGAAACTTAGTATTTTCCCATTATAAATGATAAACATTGTGTAACGAGAGGACATTACAGTATATTTTATTATAAACGCCGAATTAGTAGAATACTTGACTATACCTTTCATTTTGCAATTTCTTACCGTTGTTTCACGACACTTTGTTTTACATGTTTATTATTCATAATGTGTTCAATAACAAACTACAAATGGTACTTTGTTTTAGATGTTTATTATCCAGAATGTTCTCAATAACAAACTACAAACTAGTACAAGTTTTTCAGTTGTTTCATTAACTGAGAATTCTTCTGAAATTGCAACAACATTTTGGTCAAGTGTTGACAGCTATTTAGGAAAACAACTTGAGCTCGCTGCTAAAAGTAACCCTTCATCAATATGACTTAAAATGAAATATTAGTTATGACCTGAACTAATATATTTTATTATAGACTCTTCTCATATGAGGCAGGCATTGGAAGGAGAATATCCAAAGTTGTTACGATTGCATTTAGATTTTCATAAAAAATTGCAACAATTGGAATCAGATTCAGCAAACGCCCCAACATTCCCGAATCAGTAAGTAATGCAAATTTTTCTTTTGGTGTAATGAAAAGATTTGTAGAATATAATGCCTTGGAAGTAAAACTTATTAATATGGTATGAACGTAGCCACAGTATGTTTGATTTCAAATAATTTTTCAGGATTATTCTATATTATAAATTAAACATTTAAACTTTCCAAGTCATCACTGTATGCAGTTAATTCTATCGGCACTTATAAATTACGTTTTTACGGTATATTAGGAAACCATATAATATATGTTTTATAAAACTTTAAAATTATTGTAGGGTAAAAAAAGTTTTACCAGACACTCATCCCTGGTTTTATGCCTTAAGAAGAACACTACATGTTGGAAACGCGTTTTTTTTTATTATTAAACTAGTATATGTGTAGACTATTTATTAACTTTTTTACCCTACAATGAGTAAGTACCACATAATAACTGATTGCAAGAACCATAAAATTATGAACTTCTGTAATATAAGACTACCTAATTTTATTACTTCGTATAATATCTTCTAAATAAAACTTAACAAATTAATTATCAAGCATATGTTATTTATTTATTCGTCTGACAAGATATCAATCTTATGGAATCTACTAATAAATTATTGACTTTGATTTAATTATGGTTTGAATGTTATAATGGTATTGTTTATTTTTTCAGAAGCAAGTGTGTTAAACAATTTGAAACAGCCTACCTGAGCCGATCACTGAAACTAGTCCTGGACTCTGTAAGGGAAGTGTTCTCTGATAGTGGCTCCTCCACCAACCAAAGTCCTCCTTCTCAAGAGAAAGTTGATTCACTCATCAAGACAATTTCTTCGTAAGTGTTGATTGGTTATTCTGCACTTCAAGAATTTGTTTATTTAGCCCAAAAATGTATTAGTTTATTGTAACAAAACATGAATGAACACAATAGCCTTTGGAAAGCTTAGCATCTATGTTTATTTTATGAGTTATCCATGGCACTAGAGTCAGTTTTAGGCCGAACAGACGAACTCTTTCCATTTGGTCCTGGAAAGTCTGTTTATTAACATCCTAACAGAGAAGAATGTTTATGCGCTTTTTTTTTTAGCATCCTAGGTTGATGTTATCACTTGCATCAACGATGATAAAGTGTTGATTCTAAATTACTTAGACCTTAATACTGATACCAAGGATGTTCAAAGAAAACATAAAAATTCTACTCAATTAGGATGTAGAATTAATCCTTAATACCAATACCTAAATGCTAAAATAAAAAAATAAAAATTCTACTCAATTAGGATGTAGAATTAATCCTTAATACCAATACCTAAATGCTAAAATAAAAAAATAAAAATTCTACTCAATTAGGATGTAGAATTAATCCTTAATACCAATACCTAAATGCTAAAATAAAAAAATAAAAATTCTACTCAATTAGGATGTAGAATTAATCCTTAATACCAATACCTAAATGCTAAAATAAAAAAATAAAAATTCCACTCAGTTAGGATATAGAATTAATCCTTAATACCAATACCTAAATGCTAAAATAAAAAAATAAAAATTCTACTCAATTAGGATGTACTCGTAGAATTAATCCTTAATACCAATACCTAAATGCTAAAATAAAAAAATAAAAATTCTACTCAATTAGGATGTAGAATTAATCCTTAATACCAATACCTAAATGCTAAAATAAAAAAATAAAAATTCTACTCAATTAGGATGTAGAATTAATCCTTAATACCAATACCTAAATGCTAAAATAAAAAAATAAAAATTCCACTCAGTTAGGATATAGAATTAATCCTTAATACCAATACCTAAATGCTAAAATAAAAAAATAAAAATTCTACTCAATTAGGATGTAGAATTAATCCTTAATACCAATACCTAAGATGCTAAAATAAAAAAATAATAATTCTATTCAGTTAAGATGTTAATAAGCAGACTTTACGCATGAAGACCTTGTGCAAGGACCGAATCGAAAGAATCCCTCTGGTCTAAAACTCACTCTAGTCAGTTATGATCGTAAGATAATGCATCATTTGGGGCAATTTTCACCAAGAAACTTTTACAACATGATGATATCCATTAAGTATGGTTGTAAATGGATATCATCATGTTCTATTCTGATGTCTGGAGAAATTTATATTTTGGTAGTGTGTGTGCTGTAGAACCCGTAGATAAAAACTGTACAATTCAAAATCGAGTTGTTTTTGAGTATGGCTGTAAAACAAATGGCCAAACTGATATTAGTCTTGCGGTTTTCTGGCTATCCTAGTTCTCTTATTAGCTCGATTGTCATTCCTGAAAGGTAAATATGTTTGTCTCTGGATTGCTACTCTGGAGGAGTAGTTCTTAACCTGTGGAGAATTCACCACAGGAGGGGAATGGCGGAGTTGCTAAGTACGGAATGACCTGTAGGACAGAAGAACCGCTGCTTCAAAATTTCATACATTACACCCAAATGCTGACTAGCTTTACAAATCACAACCATTTACAGACTCTTATAATAACAAAAATAATCAATATATAATGTATTGTAAGTAATGTTTGGGTAAAAGTGACAACACTGTTGGGTTGAAGTAATAATAATCGGTAGACTTACAGACCATTTGCTTGATACAATGCCACTTGTGTTGTTGGATTTTTTATTTTTCGCTTGAATGATTATCACTTCATTCTTTTAATTTCATTTCTCTTCAGGTAACTTATTGTCATCTATTTTTCTTTACCCACTGATACATACCTCAAAGATCGATATCCTTACTATAAATATTTATATACTCACAGAATAATTTCTCACTTTATTTTAATGGTTAAAATTTTTATTTAAAAAAGTAAATTTTCCATACTTTGGAGGCTTAAATGAGAAGCCCTGTATCCCTTGAGAATTTTTTGGAGGCCTTGGTTGTAATATATCTTTTATGAGTAAACTATGAGGCATGTTAATTATATTGTCTGTTAAACAGTCGTAAAGGAATCTTTGATTTTGTTTAGCAGAAATGAAGAGAAAGTGTTATCTTCACAGGATTGCCTCATGACCATATTATATACAGTTTTAAAATGAAGAAGAGTTTTCAATTTTTAAATTATGATAAATTACAAAAAAATTAAAATCAGAATAAATTTTATTTAGAATTTTCTCTGTATAAATAAAAAAATTGTTATCTTGCATCAATATATTAGAAGTAATAAAAGTTTTAATTATAATATAGTTAACTTAATTTTTTCAGGGAGTTAAGTATTTCACTTGTGGACGAAACATTATCAAAGCCTGTTTCAAATAACGTTGCCAAGGCAATATCTTTGTTTTGTCAGAAGTGTGAACAGATAGTCGTTGTTGGGTCTACTGCTACACAGGTAATAGGTAAGAACCTCTTATCATGGGCCTATCAATCCGAGTACTCTTCATTTAGGTTGTTTACTTTTTTATCAAATGCATTTTTCAAACTTTGATTCCCTTAAGAATTTTAAGTCGTAATTTTTAGGGTAATAACAATTTTTACTCAAGCTAATCACTTGTTATTCTGAAGATATATATATAGAAGTGTATTTCTGTTTGTTGTCTGTGATTTGATGTACTCTCATTTCGAATCGATTCAGTTTTGATATTTATTACATGTAGCTATAATCAATAGTAATCTCAGTTTACTCTCTCTCCCCTCTTCTCTCTCCTCACTCTCTCTCTCTCTCTCTCTCTCTCTCTCTCTCTCTCCTCTCTCCTCTCTCCCTCTCTCTCCTCTCTCTCCTCTCTCTCTCTCTCTCTCTCTCTCTCCTCTCTCTCTCTCTCTCTCTCTCTCCTCTCTCTCTCTCTCTCTCTCTCCTCTCTCTCTCCTCTCTCTCTCTCCTCTCTCTCTCTCTCTCTCTCTCTCTCTCTCTCTCTCTCCTCTCTCTCTCTCCTCTCTCTCTCCTCTCTCTCTCCTCTCTCTCTCTCTCTCTCTCTCTCTTCTCCTCTCTCTCTCTCTCTCTCTCTCTCTCTCTCTCTCTCTCTCTCTCTCTCTCTCTCCTCTCTCTCTCTCTCTCTCTCTCTCCTCTCTCTCTCTCTCTCTCTCTCTCTCTCTCTCTCTCTCTCTCTCTCCTCTCTCTCTCTCTCCTCTCTCTCTCTCTCTCTCCTCTCTCCTTTCATGTTCATTTAATGTAATTGTTGGCGATTCTCGCCTTTTCAATTACAACTAATGTAATTACCAAGTATTAGTTGGTACTAATAGATTTTTTTTTAAGTTTCAAGGATAGTTAAAACAATATTTGTTGTAAAAGTGTTATCATATAACATTAATTTGAGTTTTTCTAAAACTAATTATTAAATTTAAGTAAACGATTCCGTCAAACGACTACCAGTCTAACTTAATAGTTGATCTTTGTAGTGTTACATTCTTTCAGGAATTCCTAATACTCTTATCATTTAAGTCTCATATTAAGACAACACAAACAGGATTTTTTAAGTTTTTAAAATGGCCAGAACAGCAGGAAAAACTTAGTTCTTGTTAGACATATCGAAATTTGCTTTTTTGATGCTGCAATGTACCCAAATACAGTAGGGTTTTTTCACACTAACCAGGACCGGGTGATGCCTTTTAGATGCCCTAAGCCAGGGGTTCTCATCTTGTTTTTGGTCTATTTACCCCTATCGCCATTTGTCACAATGTCATCCCCTCCCTCTCTAATTCCAAGATAAGTCTTTTTCAAAAAGTGCATAACATACAAATATTACTGAAAATTCTTCTATTTTTTTTTCTTTTATTATGTATAATTTACAACTTTAAATGCACTATGTTTACAATAGAATTAAATGCTAATTAAAAATATCGATTCAATCAAAATTTTATTTATTGATTTATAATTAAGTTGGTCAAAAAATATAATAGCTTTCCTCACTCTGTCAACTTACTACTGTGGTCACAATTCACTCCCTGAAAACCCAAAATTTACTCCTGGAGGGAATTTCACCCCTATTGAGAACCCCTGCCCTAAGCACTTAGGACTTTGGTGCCCTGTATGTGTCAAATGAAATTTAAACACAATAAACCACACAAGATATTATATGTCGAAATGAATCAAAACTAACAGTAAGAAAAAAAACAAGTTTTACTTGAATTTGAAAGTTTTCTCTTGATTACTTCGATTAGATTTTTTTTTTAATTGCAATGTCTTTCTCAAATGCTGAAAACTCATCTTACATAACACACCGGCTTATATATTGCATAATATAAACACAAAATTTTATTCATTGGAATAAAAGAAAACTAACAAAGGGTATAAAACATTGTTTATTTTTGTAAACATTCACTTACATTAGAAAAACTTTCTCTTGATTTAACTGAAATTCTGTTCAGATTCTCAAACTAATCTTGCATAACGAATTTGCCTCTGTACTACATAATAAACCTAAAGCAAATACATTTTTTTTAAAATTTCTTAAAAAAACATTTATAAAAAATTATAGAGAGGTTTAAAATGGTACTTGAGAAAGAAAAAAAAGCATTTTATTTCAACCGTGCCAATATTGAGGTCTGAGGTCTGACCCACTTGAATTATTTCATTAAAAATTCGAAGCCCTATTGAAAATATGGCTATGAAAATTTTTGTGGTGTCCTTCTTCTCTTGATGTTCTACAAACGTGCTTGTTTTGCTTAATGGTTAATCTAAGCCAGATACCAACAGTTATGTATTCGTCGGCCTGTAGCGTGTTTACAAAATGATACAATATCCACCCATATGCAGAGAACCATCTTAAAAATAATATCAAACATTCAGAGGACCTAAGAAATGTGAATTCTCAGCATCTGAGAACAGACCCTTTAGGATCGTTATACTTTCAGTGAGCTAAGAAACATCTAATATTCGAATTATGGTTTTCCGACAGGTTTAGTTTCTTGTCCACCATCCTGTAAATCTGGAAAGAATATGGTTCAGTTTATCCACAATTTTGTTTAACATCTCTGTGTAATAACGGTAACATTATTATACTGAATATGTTTTTGCAGACGTACCTACTGAAGGCCAGATAATGAATGTAAGCGTTGCAAATCTGGTTCACTATATGAATGAGCAAGTGACTCATATGGTTAACAATCTGAATCTAAACAAAACAGTGGCCTCGTCAATCTTATTTGCTGTCGAAGAAAGTCAGAAAGTTGTTCAGCAGATCCTTAAACCTCTTCTCGATTCTGTTTCGCAGTCTATTAAGGATATTATCCTGACCATGCACAATGAGGACTTTGACACGTAATAATCTATTCAATTCTCATTATATTTAATTTCATGTCATTATGTCACACAGAAGAACTTAATCTTTCTTTGTTTGTGGACTTCCTGAGAGCTATATTACCATCTGTTGACCCTCCCCTCCGGTTACTTAAGAAACATAGTTATGTCCGTGTAAATTTTCAAACAAATATTTGTTTTTAGGTAAATGAAAAGTGTAACAATGAAATAAGTTCATTACATTTACAGCATGATATCGAAACACAAAAGTCTTTTTTAAAACAATAAAATATTTCTTTATTAACATTTTATAAAGTCTGTTGAAATCATTTGTGAAGGAATCAGTTTTGAATTTACAAAAAAAATGAACATTTTAAAACATTTGAACATTATACAAAACTGATGAAAATATTGGGTCTTGTGTTTTATAATGTTTGAATATTCTAACGGTCAGATAGCTGTGCTTAGATGTATTTTTAGTTATGCTATCCTGATATACGCATGTAAACTTAACATGGAGTGTTAACCTGTTTTGATTTCTTCCCAGAAACCATTCAGCCTTTCGACCATTATATGGAACAAAGCAGAGCAGGTCGATGTTTTTTACGTGGCGCCCTTTAGCCACGCCGTGATACTCAACAATATTCGCAAATCAACTTTGCGATATATTGCATTTCACGGCGCGCCCAAGGTGGACCTCGCGGAGGTGGGCGTCCACGACAGACATCACACTAAAACAAAAACAAAATAAACACAAAAACAAACAATCATGGAGTGTTAACCGCGTGCCATGGACCTTAAGATACTAGTTTTGCTCATGGAGCCCCAGTAATCCTCTATGGACCCCTGGGGGACCACTTTGGGAACCACTGGTGTAACAAATGTCAAAAACATGAAACCAACAGAAACATGATTGTTTGATTACCAGATATACTCGTATGTACTCTGTTTTTTATAAAAATGAAAAAAATCTTTTTCATTTTGTTTTTTTAGTATTACTTGTATTTTGGCATTATATTTCATTGCGAATCACAAAGTTGGGTGAATTGAAATTGTTAAAGTATAGAAATTATTATCTTTATTAAGGCAACTTTATAAGTGAGCTAAAAAAAATATAGTGCTACTGCTTTTATGATAGACTTATGTTCATCAGAGACTTAAGTTATTCCATTTAGTAACACAACAGGAAAAGATCAAAGTAATATCTCAACTATTTTTAGATTTTAATACATTTTTTTTTTTTTTAGTTATTTTTGTTAGACAAATAATGGGTGCCTTAGGCAGTTGTCAATAGTATTATTATTGGGTAATAGATTACCAAGTCTATATGTTTAGGTATAAATTTTCGTGTGACTTTTTTATTTCTTGAATGTGCTTTTTGAAAGATATTTTTTTTTAAATTAATAATAACGAATATTTCGCTTTATTCTTCATGGTGTATCGCAGAAGAAACAAAATAAAGTTCGAAAATTGCGATCACACTCCTGAATTCTGAAGCCCATAGGAAGGCCATTATCTGAATTGCTTCCTTAATTTAAGAAATTATATGACCTCACTTCTTGGAAAAATAGTATCGCTTAATAATAACCAATGAAGAAAGGAGTGTAAAAAAAATTCTAAAAATTTAGTAACGAAAAATCAGCTAAAAAACCATTATAATTATTGTTAATTAATCAGTTGTTAACTGATGAAAAGATTTGAGAAATTATTTTCATTTAACGTTCTTCTTTTCACAATTTTGTTTCCTCGAAAAGTTTTACATACTTTCCACTTTTTTGTTTACTTTACATCACTCTAATGAATTACCATTATGATGACAGAAACATGGAAAAACTCGAAAGCATTCGATTATTCGTTGCTAAATGTTTTAATGTGCATTCCTTATGCGCTTTAGTAGCAATGAGTGAAAATACCTTAGAATTCTATCATTTTACTATTATTGTAGGGTATTTTTTGGTTTTACAAAACTTGATAAAGGTACTGACAGTTGAATAGAATAAAATGAAAAATCGGTCAGGTAAGGTTCAGTTCAAACTGAAAAGTTGACGTTCTGTTTTTAAAACCTTTTTCATAAGCCTATCATAAATGAGAAAATTTATCATATAAGAATAAACAATTATATCAAAAGTATAATTCAAGTGTTTTAAGTTACCATAATTAAGTTTTGGTTGCATGTAACTGATTCTCTAATGTTATATTGTTCAGTAAAAATTTGGTCTCCTGGTTGGTATCGTTAAGTGATTCGTTCTTGTTAACTTTTTTCTATAAGCTCTTTTACCTTTCAGTCTAGAATATTTACATTTGTAACATTAAATTATAACTTTGCATCGTTTGATATCTGTATAATTGTTGATTGTAATATGATATGTTATGGGTTTCTTTTATATTCTATGACTTTGAAGTATGTTTTAAATAAAACAAGCGTTGGCTTTGAAATTTTGGAGTAACACAAAGAGTAAAGAAACACATTTACAAACTCAAATTTTCGGGCAATACGTCTTCAGGAGAAAAGAGAAAGGGAAACCAAGGACGTTGTAGACGCAACAGCAAGTTAGTTGGGTTATTTACAACAAGCATGGTTTCCTTTTCTTCTTTCTCCTGAAGGATTGCCCAAAAATTTGAATTTTTAAGTGTGATTCTTTACTCTTTGTGTTACTCTTCTTCGATTTTGAACGCGTATTGTGTCCACTTTGGATCGTCTTTCCGATTTTTAAGTGAATATATATATATATATATAGAAAATATGATCATGCAGTAATTTGAAAATTGCAAAATTTTAAAACCTTTTGATTGCTAGATCTCAAAAAATCTGTTGTAATTACTTGTTATTATTTTTAACAAAAAACAAAATATTAAAGTAACCTCCCTGAATAATGTATAATTTAATAAGTGAAACTTTAAATTTTAGTTTGTTAAAACTAATTTTGGTTTTAGTTGGTTAATTTTAGTTTATGAAATTCGAATTTATCTTTAATTTGAACTTTTCTTTCCGGTTACTTAAACTTCCTATTATTAATATAAATAAATTATGATTAATTCGAAGAAAAATTGTTGTGAATAATATGCTTGAAGTTTCAGAAGAGCAATCTACAACATATTTAGAGATTCAGTGTCTCTTTGAAGAATTAAGGCAATTTGTTGAAGTTTAAATTGATGTCAGGCTCCAGATTCCATGCTATTAATAAACTTTAAGAATTCAAAATTTTATAACCAATACTTGTATGAAAAGATTGAGATTGTTGGAACTTTGTTTAAATAACTGTAAACATGTAATACGTTTGCAAATATTTGTATAAACTGGCAATATATCTTAATCAGTTAGATATATTGTTAAATGAGAGAGAAGATTCTGCATTCTCAATATTTTTTTTTTTTCCTAACCACTTTTCTATGATGTAAAGGTAGTAAAAATAATGTGTTTCATAGGAACATACTAGAAGCAATAACATAATTAAACAACTGAACCTGTATATTAAGGAATTAACTATAACTATTTTATAAGAAAAAACATAAACTTTCGACCCTGTAGGTTATCATCAGGTAAAAGAAAATGATGAAACAAATAATGGGACATACTTGACACTCTGCTTCTCAACATTTTTTACAATAATTAAAAGACAGGCTGGTTGCTGACAAAAAATAACTGTAAGGAGGAGACATGTGAAGTTTGGCGGAGCCATGTCGTGAATCCATTTTCTTGCAAAGAAGGGGAGTGTGCAAATCTACCATCCCGATTCATCGGCATGACCACGGCTGAGCTCTCAATGCGTCTCACTTTTCACCTTGCTGTTGGAGTACCGAAGACACATCGGAAGATACTAGTAGAGAAAAATTAAATTTTAAATTGAAATAAAAATTTCCTTCAGTTACAGATTTTGGAAACTAATTACATCAAAGAGAATTGTCCACAGCTAAACTTCAAGCCAGTGGTATGTTTGTAATTCCTAGCTGGAGGACTTCGAGCCAAATTAATGATGTATGGTTAACCTCCCTGGCGCTAGGGGCGCTGGTGTGATGTGGAGTTATCAGCGGTTATCTCTCTGTGTTTGAATTGTTCTTCGTCGTTATTTGTTAATTATTTTTCTTTTACCTGAAGATGAACTACGAAGTCGAATGCTTGTGTTTTTTCTAATAAAATAGTTTAGTTAGTTCGGCTTTTAATATACAGTTTCAGTTGTTATGTTATTACTTCCAGTATGTTCCTAGGAAATGCGTTATTTTTACTGTCTTTACATCATAGAAAAGTGGCCAGAAAAAAAGACCATTATTGAAAAAGATCGTAATGCAGAATCTGCTCTGTTATTTAACAAAATAGAAATATGTGGATGCTCATGTATGTAAGCATTTTTAAATACAGTATTGGTTTATACATTCAAATTTTTCTATTTTTATCTGTAGAGCATAAAATTTGTACAATTACAATTGTTGGATAATTCGAGCTTTTTTTGGTACTTCCTTCACATTCTAATAAACAAGTTCCACTGTAATGTGTATTTCAATCACTTAGTTCTTTTTAATTGTAAAATTTCCCGTTTCTGATAACCAGGATTCTTATTATTTTGCTAATCCTGTGTATACTAATTTATAAAAGTAATAAATACTATTACCTATGACCGTTATGTCCCATTAATTATAACGATAATAACCTATGAATGAAAGTATATAATTTTTTTTACTCTTAAATTCAAACTATTATTTTAATTTATAAATGTTTGAAATAACTTTTTTTTTTCCTTTACAGGCAAAAGGAGTGTGCTAATTCATCACTCTACATGAGAGAGCTGAAAGAGTTCACCTCCCGTGTTGTCCTGACTTACTTAAGCCCTTATCACAGCCAGCAGCTTGTCGCTACTATGTAAATCATTTCATATTTATATCTATTTATAATATGTTCAATGTATAATCTCCTTTCACAGTTTTTCAATATAATAAAGACAAGAAGAAGAAAGTATACACACAAATTGCTATCTTCTTAACGCCCTCAAATTTTGTAGTAACTTTACATCAATTTGGGCACTATCTTCATCCAATGTTCTTTATATTTAACAGTATGCTTTGTTCATATTATATGTAAACACTGAATACAGATAGATATTAAAAAGTACTGAATTGTTATTTCAGAATTCGATTATTCTGGATATGGTGTAAGATTGAAGTAGCAATCCATTTCAGTTTTGTCTTTGTTATATTTTGTTTATTGGAGATATCTAATTATTTTCTTTGTTAATTATCATTATGTAAGATTATATTTACGACTGTTTTATATTTCGAAGGTCTAAACTTTAATTCCTGCTTACTTTTCTGTCTACGGTTAGTACTAAATCAATTTTACGTGTTCGTAATTCTAATTTTTGTAATAAATGTTTATTGGTTTGTTAATTTTAATTAATCTGTATATATAAAATCCAAAGTTTTTATGTTTGTCTGCTATAGAAACAAAACTGGAGAAATTTATATATAAAGGAACATATGGATCTTATGTAACTTTTTTTTGGGAGGGAACTAACTACGGTATTTTGATTATGATTTGGGTTTATTTTGAGGGCCTAGGAGCTCCATATTTACAGACCTCTTAAAACACCATTCAATATAATAAAAGGGCTTCAATTTAATTCGACATAGTTAATGTATGGACCAGAAGGTCATTATGGCGTATGTTTAGAAAATGTTTCTATATTGGGGATCCTAGGAGAAAGCCTCCTCTTAACATGTTTCTCTTTCCATTGTTGAAGAAGCTAAAGAATGTTTTATTACTGAAAGTTTTTCAAATTTCCTCGAGACAGTTATGAATGTAATTTGATTTTGATGGTAATCTACTTTCTTGTACCTTCGTTTTAATTTTGAAAAAAAAAATGTGAGCAAATTTATAATAAGTTTTATATTATATATTACTTTTGCGTAATCTATAATTTACATTATGTATTAACTTCCTTTATATGAAAAAAAAACTCAAGTGTATCGGAACTATAGAAAATTTAAATTGTTTTCGTTGTATGTAATTTATTACTAGAGTTGGAATTAAATTGTTTTTGGGAAACATCGGGTAGATCAGCTGGTCTTACATATAACTTTATAGTCTGATATAATTCTTTTTTAACTAGTTGAAGAATACACTATACCGGTATACTTAGTTAAAGATGCATTACCATTGTAATTTTAGGTTATGATGAGGTGATGTATCCCTATGATTGTGTGTTTGTGATGATGTACAGTTGTAATGTTGTCGATCCAGGTGCGTGGATGTGGCCGCAAGGTGTTTGGAGTTATTCATCAGACACGCTTGCCTCATCAGACCTCTAAGTGATGCCGGGAGGAAAAAACTGCTTGCTGATTTTAAAGCCGTAAGTCTTATCTAATCTAACATTGAGCTGCTTGTGTTTAGTTTAACAACCCGAGCATTGCTGATGTTACTTTGATTTCAATTAGAATATCCTATTCTGGAAACTTTCTTTTGGAATTCGTATGTTTGAAACTTTATTTTCGACTCCAGGTAATAATAAAAGCTAAAATTTTGTTTGACAATTTAAAGTATTAGTATGATTTATAGATCTTAATATCTGAAGTATCATTACATCTAAAGAAAAACTTGAGAACATTTACAGAAGAGAGAAATTACAATTTTTTTTAATTTAATTTATTTTTTTGAAAGAGGGCTGAGTGACTCACAAAGTCTGCCCTCCGAAGCTGATTCCTTGAGGAAATTTTTTTTTTTTTTACGCTAAATGGTTATACTACAGAATAAATAGAGACAGAATGAAATTGATAACTGGTTTAAAACGGAATTCAGTCTTATATAGAGTTCTAGAGTGGATGTTGTCCAGCAGGATTTTTTGATTATATTAATTCTTAGCTAGTAAACTTTGAAATTCTAACGTTCACAAGTATATATAGTCACAATTAACAGATTATTAGAGTTTTTTTCTATTTCATGTCATAATATGTTTTTTTATTTTTTATGATTTGTGCACATTCTCAATACAAGATCAATAAATGCACTTTCCCTATAAAGCATTTCTTTTGTAAACCTGCTTCAGGGTATGAAAATAAAATAAATATGAAAAATAAAATAAATTTTCAGGGTATGAAAATAAAATAAGCATAATTCATAATTGCAGGTATCGTAATCGTGACTCGTATCGGGATCGTTAAAAATTTTGGTATCGTCCCATCACTATTAGGAAGTCTAAATATTTCATTATTAGAGACCAACCACTGTCCCTTAATACCTCTATTGACCTCTGGGATAAGGTGGAAATCATAGATTTGACCTGCCATTAAACCCCCATCCAAGCTTCAGAATTGCAAAATTGAATATTATATTTGAGAATCCTTAACAGTTAGTTATAAATCATTAGTTGTGCAATCCGTAATTGTTTGGTATTTACTCATTCTGAGGTAAAATGGATAAACAAATAAAAGTCTCCCACAAATGAATTTTTATTCAACGCGTTTCGAACAAATACAAATACAAATTATATCTAATCAGTTTAAAAATTAGAGCGAAATAATAAAATTCAATTAAGAGAATTCAAGACATACCCAAGGATGTGGTGCTGACGGGTTGGTCCAGTGAAAACAAGTAGGAGATAGATCCGCTGCGAAAGAGTGGGGATTGGCATTTAGAAGATAAGGTGACAAAGGTGTCGTGTATGCTTGAAAACCGTTAACCGAAATACAGAAGGCCAGAACCACTAATTTAGAGGAAAGAAACCTTTTTTTTTTTAATTTATTTTTTGTGATTCTAGGAACAGTTTAAGAAATTTTGGACACCCTGGAATTTGATCATTAAGACATAGAGAGGCAGAAGGATTATTAATGAAGGCTTTGTTTATTTCGAAAGCTACCAAATTACAAATTTCTTTAAACTTTCTATTCGCATGTAGGATGGTTAGGTTCAAGTTTGGGTCAAAGCTGTGATTTTGTGTGACAAGGTGTTTCGCAAAATGTGAAAAAAATTCTTTATTATCCTTATTGTCATTTTTCCTTTGCAAATATTCATTAAAATGTTCACGGGTTCTTTTTTCAAAGGAGTGCACAGTCATACCAATGTAAAAACATTGACAATTGTTACAGGACAACTTATAAACTCCACTCAATGAACTGGGATAAAAACTCGATTTAGAGGTTAACAAGGATTTTAAATTACCATTCGTTTTGTAACTGACTCTAAAATTAAATTTTCTTAATATATTAGCAATTTTTAACGAGGATGTTCCCACATAAGGTAGGGTAATCCAAGAATTTGGGAGGGATTCTAAGCAGTTTTGAGGAAAATAGTGTTTGAAAGAGTTCTTCTTTCTTTTTTATACAACAGCTTGTTTATTAACTGTATAGAATAACCGTTATTTATTGCAATGTTTTTTAATGTATCTATTTCTTTTACGTGGTTTTCTTTAGATAAAGGTATAGTAAACAAACAATGTATTATTGAATGGAACGCACTTAATTTGTATGGCATGGGATGAATGGAGGAGGCGTGTATGACAGAGTCCGTGAAAGTGGGTTTTCGAAAAATGTTGAAATTCAAGGAGTTTTTATGGCGAGTTATAGTTAAATCTAAGAAATTTAATGAATTATTTTTTTCACATTCCATAGTAAATTTGATATGGGTATTAAGTTCATTGATTAAAGTTAATAAGCGGTTCAGCTGTCTCTTTGTTCCCTTAAAAATTACAAAGACGTCATCAACATATCTTCGCCAGATTAAAATTAATTTTGTAAGGGGATGGTTGGATTTGAAAATGTGTTCTTCAAGGGAGCTTAGGAAAAGGTCGGCAAAAAGTGGAGAAATATTGGAACCCATTGGTAGACCTATATTACTTTGCTTGAAATATTGATTATTGAACTGAAAATAATTATGTGCAACACATACTTTGCAAAGTGTGAAAAATTCTTTTTGGATAATAGGATCATTAATAGTTCGCAAAATTATACTGTTAATTACTTCTGTGAGATCCGGAATTGGGACGCTAGGAAATAAATTGTTTACATCAAAACTAACTAGGGTAGCATTACTGGGCACATCTGTACCTTTTAACTCATTGATTAGGTGTAAGGAGTTTTTTATTTTGTAGAGACCTTTAAAATGAGTAAGCTGTCTGAAAAGAACATTTACATGTTTGGCTATTTTTTGGAGTGGTGAATTAGAGAATGATACAAGGGGTCTGATTGGTATGTTTTCTTTATGTATTTTGGGTAGGGCATACAGAAGAGGGGCGCAAGGATTTGTCGTGAGAAATTGAAAAGGTTTTGGAATTAACTTAGGACAAGTTTTAAGTGTCTTTCTAAGAATATCTTGTATTTGTTTGGTAGGGTCATTAGGTAGGATCTGGTAGTTATCTGAACTTAGGAAGATGTTTACTTTTTCAATATAAGAATCCTGTTTCATAATAACAGTTGTATTTCCTTTATCGGCTTTAGTTATAATTAAATTTTTTCCATGATTTTATGTCTTAAGTTTTTACTAGATGACTTCATTAATAATCCTTCTGCCTCTCTATGTCTTAATGATCAAATTCCAGGGTGTCCAAAATTTATTAAACTGTTCCTAGAATTCCTACAAATAATAATTGAAAAAAAAAAAGGTTTCTTTCCTCTAAATTAGTGGTTCTGTGGCCTACTGTATTTCGGTTAACGGTTTTCAAGCATACCCGACACCTTTTTCACCTTATCTCCTAAATGCCTATCCCCACTCTTTCGCAGCGGATCTATTTCCTACTTGTTGTTTTCACTGGACCACCCGTCAGTACCACATCCTTGGGCATGTCTTGAATTCTCTTAATTGAATTTTATTATTTCACTCTAATTTTGTAACTGATTAGATATAATTTGTATTATAGTGTCTTCTTGATGATGAACACAAAGTGTTCGAAACGCGTTGAATAAAACTTCATTTGTGTGGAGACTTTTGTTTGTTTATCCATTTTACCTCAGAGTTAGTTATAAATATTTGAGCAGTGTTCACTGTTTATATTTTTTTTAAATTCAACAATAATGAATAAAAAAGTATTTTTTTTGCACTGTATGCTCATTTTTCAGTTCTTCTTTGTACTATATACAAACAGTTATACCTTCTCGTCCACTGATTCTTAAAATTCAAAATAGATTTTTTAAGGATTTGATCCAAAGAATTAACTATTCCTGATTATAAGCCGGCGTTTCGCCGAAAACTGTTTGGCTTCTTCAAGGGCTTTTTTTTGTTCAAGGAAAACTACTAAAGTTAAATGTATTTATTTAACGGCATCATAACAGACAAGGAGAGTCATGTTGAACAGCTTTCGTGTCTGTTTGGTGCTGTTAGGTAAACGCATCTAACCTAAATAGTTTTCGTTAAAAAAAAGCCTTAAAAATGCCAAAGAATTTTCGTCGAAACGTCGGTTTATAATCAGGAATAGTTAATTCCTTGGACAAAATCCTCAAGAAACCTTTTATATTTGTAACATTGCTTTGTATTTTGATATCCTTGGCAATGTATAAATCTGTAAGAAGTAATCTAAGGAAGAGTAGTACAAGTCTCAACATACAAATGTTTTATATAAAAAACATCTTATGAACAAAAAGCATTTGGGCATTGTTTATATAAAACGTATTTGGAGGAGTCTATTATTTTTATTAACTTGAATAAATACGATATAGTAACTGGTTGCTTAACTTTTGTTTGTTTAAACTTTTTAAATCTGTAAGTGCATAACTTTATAAGGGAAGGGGTCAATAATAGATTATGGTTTGTTACTCAGGTAAAATATCAGGTGAAACCTTTATATATATAGATAAAAGTATCGACCATGAAGTAGAAACAAAATAAAAATTTATCAGGACTCAGTCAGTTCTTAAGGTTCAACTTAAACTCTCATTCCAAAGTTTCGGTTTTTTCATTAAAACCTTTTCCATTGGCAGAAGTATTACATTTTCAAACAGAGAAACTAAATATTACATTAGAGTTTTGTTTGTAAATAAATCTCTAATATAATATTAGAGATTTTTTATTTTAAATATAAATATACACACTAATTACTCTAAAACAAATCTCCATTAATTAATGTTGATATTTCATTAAAGTTTGTTTAATAGAGTGAACAGATGAGAAAGTATTTTTAAAATCCAGAAATCATAGAATTTTGAAAAGAAGCAAAACCATGACAATTTCGTTTTATATATTGAGTGTTATGTATAAATCATGACAATATTGAAAACATAACTTTGAATTTTTTTCAATATTGTTGTGTTTTCACGATTGTAGAGTCATGTGCATTGATTTCGACATTTCGAAAATAGTGGTCCAACGGGATTTAGTAAACCAAAAATTATATGTAACATTCAAAATATGTATGTTAGCTAAATCTTGCCTAACTCAAGTGCATTTCGAGTAGGGATCTTTAACGAGTACCTGATATCGTACACTGGCTCACGACCGAATTATATGTAACATTCAAAATATGTATGTTAGCTAAATCTTGCCTAAATCAAGTGCATTTCGAGTAGGGATCTTTAACGAGTACCTGATATCGTACACTGGCTCACGACCGAATTATATGTAACATTCAAAATATGTATGTTAGCTAAATCTTGCCTAACTCAAGTGCATTTCGAGTAGGGATCTTTAACGAGTACCTGATATCGTACACTGGCTCACGACCGAATTATATGTAACATTCAAAATATGTATGTTAGCTAAATCTTGCCTAACTCAAGTGCATTTCGAGTAGGGATCTTTAACGAGTACCTGATATCGTACACTGGCTCACGACCGAATTATATGTAACATTCAAAATATGTATGTTAGCTAAATCTTGCCTAACTCAAGTGCATTTCGAGTAGGGATCTTTAACGAGTACCTGATATCGTACACTGGCTCACGACCGAATTATATGTAACATTCAAAATATGTATGTTAGCTAAATCTTGCCTAACTCAAGTGCATTTCGAGTAGGGATCTTTAACGAGTACCTGATATCGTACACTGGCTCACGACCGAATTATATGTAACATTCAAAATATGTATGTTAGCTAAATCTTGCCTAACTCAAGTGCATTTCGAGTAGGGATCTTTAACGAGTACCTGATATCGTACACTGGCTCACGACCGAATTATATGTAACATTCAAAATATGTATGTTAGCTAAATCTTGCCTAACTCAAGTGCATTTCGAGTAGGGATCTTTAACGAGTACCTGATATCGTACACTGGCTCACGACCGAATTATATGTAACATTCAAAATATGTATGTTAGCTAAATCTTGCCTAACTCAAGTGCATTTCGAGTAGGGATCTTTAACGAGTACCTGATATCGTACACTGGCTCACGACCGAATTATATGTAACATTCAAAATATGTATGTTAGCTAAATCTTGCCTAACTCAAGTGCATTTCGAGTAGGGATCTTTAACGAGTACCTGATATCGTACACTGGCTCACGACCGAATTATATGTAACATTCAAAATATGTATGTTAGCTAAATCTTGCCTAACTCAAGTGCATTTCGAGTAGGGATCTTTAACGAGTACCTGATATCGTACACTGGCTCACGACCGAATTATATGTAACATTCAAAATATGTATGTTAGCTAAATCTTGCCTAACTCAAGTGCATTTCGAGTAGGGATCTTTAACGAGTACCTGATATCGTACACTGGCTCACGACCGAATTATATGTAACATTCAAAATATGTATGTTAGCTAAATCTTGCCTAACTCAAGTGCATTTCGAGTAGGGATCTTTAACGAGTACCTGATATCGTACACTGGCTCACGACCGAATTATATGTAACATTCAAAATATGTATGTTAGCTAAATCTTGCCTAACTCAAGTGCATTTCGAGTAGGGATCTTTAACGAGTACCTGATATCGTACACTGGCTCACGACCGAATTATATGTAACATTCAAAATATGTATGTTAGCTAAATCTTGCCTAACTCAAGTGCATTTCGAGTAGGGATCTTTAACGAGTACCTGATATCGTACACTGGCTCACGACCGAATTATATGTAACATTCAAAATATGTATGTTAGCTAAATCTTGCCTAACTCAAGTGCATTTCGAGTAGGGATCTTTAACGAGTACCTGATATCGTACACTGGCTCACAACCGAATTATATGTAACATTCAAAATATGTATGTTAGCTAAATCTTGCCTAACTCAAGTGCATTTCGAGTAGGGATCTTTAACGAGTACCTGATATCGTACACTGGCTCACGACCGAATTATATGTAACATTCAAAATATGTATGTTAGCTAAATCTTGCCTAACTCAAGTGCATTTCGAGTAGGGATCTTTAACGAGTACCTGATATCGTACACTGGCTCAAAACCGAATTATATGTAACATTCAAAATATGTATGTTAGCTAAATCTTGCCTAACTCAAGTGCATTTCGAGTAGGGATCTTTAACGAGTACCTGATATCGTACACTGGCTCACGACCGAAGGTTAACGTCCTCTCCGTGGGCGACGTGCTCAGATTTATTTACCTCCCACGTAAATTAATCAACAACCAGGTGAGTAGTGTAGGCATATGAGAAGAGAGGGCAGCTAGGCTGTTTTCTGCCTCACCTTGCCTTAAATCACATTCATCAAATACAATTGGATTTCGTTAGTTTTTGTTTATTATACATAGTAATATTGTTTCTGCATAATGAAGGTATAGTTTGCTAAAGATAACGAAATTGGAGTTGCATAAGTTACTCAGTCTCATTCTGCCCTTTTTGTGAATTACCAATACCCGGATGATAATTTATGTTAATCAGAAGAAAAATAAAAGCACTTCTACCTCATTTTCTTCACCTCAGAGTTAGTTATAAATATTTGAGCAGTGTTCACTGTTTATATTTTTTTTTAAATTCAACAATAATGAATAAAAAAGTATTTTTTTTTGCACTGTATGCTCATTTTTGAATTCTACTTTGTACTATATACAAACATTTATATATAACATTGTTATAGCTTCTCGTCCACTGATTCTTAAAATTCAAAATAGATTTCTTTTTTGATCCAAATCCTTTTTTGAGGATTTGATCGAAAGATCAACCAGAGTGAAACTGGAGGGTCGAGTGTAGTTCGGGTGTAGAGATTATAGAGGTGCGAGTTATTCAAGTAGAAAATTTTGAATGAGGTATGTTAGTATAATGTATACTTTATCGAAGCGCATTGAGGCAGTTGTAGTGTAGCCGACTATGGAACGTTGACCTGTATTACTGACAACAGTCTGAGGAAGATAAGCTTGCCATTAATAGATTTTAATTTTCATGGAACCATAATCTTTTGATTCAGAACCTTAAGAAAGTTAAGTTCTGAAGTTGTGAATTTATAACACAGATAAAAAGATTTCACTTAAACACGTGAAATAACAATCAATGATCAAACCACAATAAGAAATGGGAAAACAAGACTAAGACCTCTCAACCGTAACAAGCGGTCTTCGCCAGAGTCAAAAACCCAACTGACCAGTTGAAAAGATTGAATTTATTTATTTAATTGAAAAGACCAGAACTGACGGTTGAAAGATCTTAGTCTTGTTTTCCCATTTCTTATTGTAGTTTGATCATTTATAACACCGAGTGAATTTGTTGTAAATTTCTTGAAAATTTGTTCTTGGCAGGTTGAGGAAGCTGTGGGGTCGCTGTGCTCACGCTTGAGTGACGTTGGGTCAGTATACAGTTGCCTGAGGTCGGTTCGCCCGCTCATCGTGGCCCCAGCTTCAGAGGTTGTCGCCTGTCCTGTTCTCGGCCAGGTCGTACCTCACAGTCTGGCGCTTAGTCTACTCTTCGCAATGGGACCTGATGAACTCCCCTCACCACATCAGGTAATAGGTCTTATTGCATCAAAAATTTAGTCACGTATGATCAACAACACTAGTAGCAAATTGCTGATAGCTGATATATTGATATAACTGTATTAGATATATATTATTCTTAAAATTCAAAATGGGTTTATTGAGGATTTGGTCCAAAGAATTATCTACTCCTGATTATAGGACGACGTTTCGCCAGAAATTATCCGCATTTTCAAGGATTTTTTTTTTGAAGGGAAACCGTGGTTTACCTAACTTAAATAGTTTTCCTTAAAAACGCTAAACAATTTTCTCTGAAACGTCAGCTTATAATCAGTATTAGTTAATTCTTTGGACCAAATCCTCAAGAAACCCATTTTGACTATTAGCAAACTTATTTTTAAATCACCTGGTTTGAGGGGTTGGTTTTTTCAATCAAATATTATTCTAATTACGGTTTTTTTTATTTTCTATCTTACAATTGCTTTGAAGGGAATGTAGTGTTGAAACCAGTTTGTTTCAGTGCTCACGACAATGGGATTACACATTCATTTCTGTTCTAGCCGTGAAAAGTGATTTTTATTTGTTAATTGGTATCCATTTTATTATGAGTTAATTTTGTGTCAGGATTTCTATATTTATTCACACTGAAGTTTATTACTGCAGGATTCAAGTTTATCTTCTCACATTGTACAGACTTGGATATCAATATTTATAATAATTATAGGAACACGGTAAATTGAAAAACACACTACAGATTCTAATTTTCGGTTTAACCGTCATCAGGAAAGAAGAGATAGTGACATCAAGCCCACTTACGTCGCTTCGTAAGTGCGCTTGGTGTCCCTATCCATTCCCTCTTGATGATGGTTAAACCGAAAACTGGAGACTGTAAGTGTGTTTTTCTATTTACTGTGTACGTATAGTTTACTCTGAAACTTGTTTGTCCTTTATGGATCATTTTCTTGATGATAATATTTATAATAAACAATTTTAGAATAAAAAATAGTAAAACGACCAGATTTCTTCAGTTGGTGACAAAATATTTACCTTTCCTAAAGCACTGATAATTACTCCAACCTTTCTCTAAGCATTGAGAAATTTTTTGTGTCTTCAAGGAAAAGTAAAATTTTTTGGTGTTATAAATGGTCAAAAGTGTATGTGTGTGTGTGTGTTAGCACTAAGTAGTTGTTTTGATTGTAGAGCGTGGGCTGGAGTTTGGTTCAATACAGTGACTGGCTTGATAAAGTCCGTTCTGAGAGGGACAGACTGGAGTTCTTGAGTGGAGCCATGCAGAAGTACGAGCAGGCAGTCACTCGAGCGGCGCATTCCCGCCTCCACCCTGTCTACCCGCTTATCAAGCGGCTCCTTGATTCTGGAGTCTCTTACCTGTCCCAGCTTCCCTCATGAACTTTTCCCATTTCAGCCTCATCAGAGCCGCTCCTTCAAATATTTCACTCGAAGTTTTGTTTAATTTTTTACATGATCAAAACAGGCATAGAAAAAATAATTGAAAAAGGAAAACTTCAACTTTACCATCCATTATTTCTCTAAAGAAAATAATATTTATTTTTCTCCTATTTTACCCTAATAATCAAAATATTAACTGTTCGCAATTATATTTTTTCCTTACCACTTCTATTTTTTATATTTATATATTTTCTTTAAGTTTATCGTAGGATAGATATGTGGGAAGGAGTTATCTTCAAACATTTGAATGATCTATTATTCTAGAACTGATCTTATATGGTGTCGTAATAATTATTTATTTATATGAATTATTAAACGAAAATTAATGGGTCTTTTATGCTCTGAATAAGAAAGCACTGTAAAGTAGTTCTTTGTACACTACAAAGTAGTAGTTTATGTATCATATATTTGGAATAAATATGTATAACCGGTTGTTCATTTAAATGAATTTGGAATAGATCATACTTTTGTAGATTCCTTGCATTCTGAATCTAGTACTTGTAACTGATCCAATCAGTTGAGATTTGACTCTGACGAAGACCAGTTATTTCGGTTGAAACATCTTAGTCTTTTTTCTCATTTCTTATTGTGGTTTGAACATTGATTGCTATTTCAGGTGTTTACTGTAAAATCTTGTTATATATGTATAGTTATGTTTTTATGGTTGCTACATAACACAACCGGGAGTGGACCAAACAACACTTCCATGGCCAAACCAAACCAGTATCTCTTTGATGACGTCTTTAAAGGGAGTAAGTACGCAGAAAATAGAATATTGAATGTTAAAAAAACCTATATTATGAGAAAAATAAATCATTCTCTCTTTTGCCCGCTTGTTCATGGCTAAACGTGAACAAAGTTTCCTGACCTCCTGTTCTTCTTTTTCTTTTCTATGCCGGTTCCATCGATGGCATCTTTTTCATTTGGCACCATAATGAAACTCAGTTAAATCCTTCATTCATTCTTTTAAAACCTTTTGCTCTTCAATTACATTTACCATCATACTTCGAACAACTCGATAACATTTTTATGTATATTGATATAACCCTGTAGAAAATTCTTTCTATGAAATAACTTTTATATATAATATGTATGTATATGTATTACATATTTCATATGTAGTCCTTTCTAAGTCAATATCAAACAACCTACTAACTCTCAACAATATCTTCATGACAAAATTCTTCATCCACCCCATGTAAGAAAAAGCTATTCCGTGATCTCTGCGGACCGCAAAATCAAAATAGATAATTCAAGGAGTGTTGACAGAGAGCCGTATCGTCCTAGCACTTATTCCCTATGACCCTCGAATTGAGAGAGACCTTATTGATTTATGATATTACAGATTTTTTCCCTGAGCTCTCACATGTTAGGTAGATTGGTAAAGCGACTCTATCCTATCATGTTCTCCTCCTTATCCACCTCCTCAGTATTTAATAAACTTCCTCGAATCTGTTATCGAAGACCTCCTAATCTGAGCTACTTATTCTCCCATAGTGCTGCTAAGTCCTCTCTTCTATTGAGGTGAGGTATACAGGTATGCAACGATGTGAATGTCGCTGTCTTACTTGTCCAATGATTAATCCGGCTACATCTTCAACACCCTCTTAATCCTAACAGTTATGCTATACATGTTTCATTCTGTAATGATTCTGCTACCGATTGAACTGCTATTAAGAGTGATGCATTCTATGTTGGTTTAGTAACCACTATGTTTAGCCATGCATTGTCATAGGTTCTCTGTCAATCGACGTTATACACTACTCGCTGACATTCATCCCGATTTCCATAACTTCAGCTTTGATGAACTTTTTAGGGTTCAAATACAAAAAGCCTTCCCTATTTGTCACTTTAAAAGCTTCTGAAGAAGGCCATATATGGCTCTTAGGAGTTTGGTTATATCCAGTTGTTAACCTAAACTTAAACCTAAGTAGTTATATTCTGAAATTTTAAAATTATTTTTTATATATTTATTTTTTTCATTCGTTAATTAACTTAATTATCATTTAAATATATTTTAATTTAGTTAATGATTTTTTAGTTTATTAATTTATTCAATTCTCTGTTAGGTTATTAAATTTTATTTTTTTTTATGAATAGATTTTGTATTACTATTTTTTCAGGTTTTTCTTCTTTAGCTATTTCTAGTATCTCTTAAAGATCATATATGAAGCTCTCCAATTGGCATTTATCTTCCAACCGTTTTTCTTTGTACCATTCTTTTGTTTCACTGATTTCTGTTTGGTCTAATGTGAACTTACTTCACCTGTAGTGTGGTTTGAGCAAGGTAGTTTTTTACAGAAATATGGTACACCTAACGATTTTTCTTGAAAACCAAACTTGGTTTTCATCTCTTTCCTTTCATATTTTGTTTGAAATATCAGTCGGAGTAAATGATTCATTCTGGCCTGAGTAATACTTGTTACCACCTAACTTAGGTGTCTCTGCTCTATGTGACCTTCGTCCAACAACCCTAGGAGCTCCCCCTCCCTCTCTCTCTTGTTCTTGCTCTTTGTCTGTCACTGCAAGAGTTGGCCTGAAGAGGGTTGAAACAGAAAATCAAGGACATTAAGTGTGTTTTTTATTTGTTTTTCTTTACTAAATTTAGTTATATATATTTGGAAATGTGACAATAAACGCATAGTTTCTACAATAAAGAAGCAAGAACCGGAACTCAAACTGAAAACATATTGTATAGCTCAATTCTTTGACCTTTTTAGAGAGCATCGGAAGGAGAGGTGCTGGTATATCGAATAGGTAATGGACAAAACATATCAGAGAAAAAACTAATGCCGTCTAATTTTTGGTAGAGTTTTATATAAATTTCATTTGGTTTTACTGAGGCACCATTATTAGGTATAAAGAAAATAAAGTTATCAAAGAATGAGAAAATATTTGCCTTAAGAGCAAGACAGTACAGTAGGGATAAATATGATGGCTCTTTGTATTACCCATCCGATGATATATACCAAGTGTGTACAAAGAACGACTCATTGTTCATTTGAAATTGATCAACTGGAAATTGTTGAAAATATAGTGGAATATTGACTAAACATGAAAGTTCCTCGTGAGTACTTTACTGAATGTTAAATAATTAATTTTTAAGATAAATGTTACAAAACCTCTTTTGATAATATATTGTGGACGAAATTATTATGAATTAAATTTTAATTTTATCAATTTTATTAAAGACGACCCGTAGCCCCTTGTGTCACTCAGTGTTAAGAAATTATAGCAACAGTTAATAAAATACATTCACTGAATGTCATTAACAGGAATAACTGTTATTGCTACTTCTTGTTGTTAAGCCATGAAAACAAAGATTCTTACATAGTCCAAGCATTTGTTATAGTATTCTTAACATGAATCGAGATATATAAACAATAAGTATGTTTAATGAAATAATAAAATCATTAAAAAGTAAAAAGTTTCATTTATTTTATCACATTAATAAATGAAACATTAATTCAAGGTAAATACACAATCAAGCATATTTAAAACTAAGAAAACCTTTAAATTGAAATATTCCATTTCTTTTACCCAACATAAAATAACATTAATGAAAGGAATGTGTCTTTATTATACACTACCTTAGAACATTAGTATTTAAGCTGAAATTTGTGTTCAAGTTTATATTCCTAAAATTATTCATTTTAAAAATCTCTAATGCAAAAGTTTATCATATATACTTTCGGAATTTCATACATCTGTTTAATGCTTAAGTTCCAAATATAATTGTTAAATCAAAACGTTGGCTTTGAAAGTTTCATTTGAATCTAGAAAACTGCCCGATTCCTGTAAATAAAATTTGTTATATATATATATATATATATATATATATATATAATAAGAGTTAAAAGTAAATACGTGAAATAAAAAAACAAACATTGTATAAACAACAATAAGATTTCCAAATATGAGACATAGATCTTTTGTAGAAAAACTCGTCAGGTTTATTCTATAACATAAATAGATTTTACATCTGACATCATTAATTTTACTTGACCTGATGTTAAGAGAATTTATTTTTCATTTTTCTTTCTTTTTAATGCCATCATTTGTAAAGTAATATATCATTCATTGTTTTCTTTAATATTTATTTGAATAATTCGTCATAAACTGAAATTAATAGGTATTCCAATTTCCACTTGTGTGCAAGTGAAACATTGGAACAAGACCTTTAGAGTTTTATAGGTATATAGGTAGATTATATACTTATAAAACGTATATTTTTATGAATCTTATAACAAGACCCATTCCATTCAATCTAAATCATTTTTTTTGTCTTTAATGTGTTACAATTTCCTACACTTGATTAGATTTCTTTTGTTGTTTTAATACGCTTGAGGTGAGATGTTTAGGTCTGCAGGAAAGAAGTTTGTAAACTTCTAAATACAACATGGTAAGCATAGGAAATTTAATATTTAATTTCATGTTTTAATATATCCATGTTAAGATTTGTTAACAATAAAAGAAAGTAGTTATGAATACTCTTGAAAAATCTGGAGTGGCCTGCAATATTCTTAACTATAAATAAAACGTAATATCAAACTTATTGACAGTCAATTGTTGTTTGTTTTCTTTTTATTTAACCATCGATGTGCATTGGATGCATCACACAATCAACTCCAGCCTACCATAACATCAATATTCAATCTGAATCTGATATTGAGTCCTCTTGAAGGGTACAACATATAGACCAGTGCTTCTCAAACGGTGCGCCCTGGAAGGTAGCCAGGTGCGCCCCAAGATAATGGAAGATTAAGTTTATATAACAGATTTATATTTTAGTTTTTGCACCATTTTAATTTATTTGAGAAACACCAAGTATGGGTTCTCAAGTCTGAGTCAAGTCTCGGCTACTTCATATTTGAACTGGAAGGTAAATTTCTTTAATCTTTAAGCATGAATGGATAATACTTCATCTGTGCCTTTACTCGGGGATTTAAATAATTTTTACTAGCTCTCTGTCTCTCTCTCTCTCTTTCTTTCTTTCTCTTAAAAAAAACTATACATTTTAATTTCCAATCATTTTCCTGTTATCAAATCACAGGACTAAATTTTCTATATTAAAATCAGTGATGCGCTCCAACGTTTTGGTTTGGTTTCATAGGTGCGCTCCAAAGTTTTGGTTTGGTTTCATAGGTGCGCCCCAAAGTTTTGGTTTGGTTTCATAGGTGCGCCCTGAAGTAAAAAAGTTTAAGAAGTGCTGATATAGACTGATGAGAGCATTTTGTTAGGCAAATCCCATCATACCACGGAAGGCATCAGAAATTATAAGTTTGATTGGCGTTGATTTTTTATGTGTAAGAATTTTCTTATGTCTCATATTAAGCCACAAACTTTTTTATTATACCTGTAAACATCAATATTATTTCAGTCGATCCTCTTAAAAATTCTTTAACTTTTAAGTAATGTGAACTCTCTTAATTCAATGTAAACAAATACAAGTATAGCAAGTAAACTATTAGTCTTGGATCAATATTCAGTTGCTATAACTTTATTGCTCTTTGCGGTAATTGAAAGTTAGTGAATTTTTCTTTACAAATTGTTCATTTTCTGTTCGATATTTTTGCAGAATTTCATTGTTTTAATGAGCCGTTTATTGTCAAGAAAACATTTTCTGAAACCAGAATGTGTACTCTTAACAACCTTTTGGTTAATGTATTTTTTTAAAAAAAAATACCTTAACTCATTTCCTACATAATGCTCTATTTTTAGATGTAATTTCATTTTGATCCCTTTAACGGTATGACTTGTATCGACCACAGAAGCTTTCAGATTCAATGATAAGTTAAAATTATTATATTTTATTAAACAAGAAATATTTCCAGTTTTAAAAATCTGAGGTGTTTTTCGTTATTGCTTTTGTAGGCTCATAAATAATAACAAAACTTCATACTCTAGAATTAGTATTTTAGGAGAGAAAATTTCGTTTCAAAATAGATTTTGGCCAAAAAAGTGACTTTTCCATCATGCATAATTGCTCCTAAACAATGGCTCATGTACACTGTGAGGCCCATTTTTTTGTATTGAGGAGAGAAAAATCATTATGTTGTAAACGGTTTGATATTTTTTTACACATAGTAAAGTTCAGTGCAGGCCACTCCAGATTTGTTACAATGTTATATTATCTCTTACTATTTTTGTTACAAATAAAAAGAAAACATCATTAAAGAAAGTACATCACATTAAATAATGCCAGTAAAACAAAGTTAATTTTATCTGGTGTAATAATATGAAACTCAATACTTCTTGTAACTTTTTTAATTTGACATTGTTGTGACCATTATAATAAATACAAATAAATCCTTATAATATGGATTTTATTAAATTAAATAATGTCAGTAAAACAAAGTTACTGTTATCAAAGTATAAATTGGGTAAAAAGAGATTTTTAAAATAGTTTAATTCAATACAATTTAAGATTCATAGTATTTACGAATGCTATTTTGTATATGAAGGATTATTCAACCAGAATTAATCCCATCATTCGGGGCCAACAGTACAGAATGCGCATGTGTTTTCTATCGTATGATCATTTCAACCAATCATAGCTCTCATTTTTTTCAAGTCACTTTCCCTTTTAAATGCGTCTCTACAATATGGCGTCAGTTTTAATTGCAACAGTTTGAAATTAATTGAAATGTGGTCTTATTGGAAAATATAGTTTAATATAAATGATTTAAATTAGATCTTACATTGATTAAATGATAATAAAAGAAAACAGAAGATATTGAACGTCCTAATTACGACGGTCAGTGGAACATTATATTAATTTTCTTTTCAATATTACAAGTTCAATGAATTCTTTATACTGTCCACGCATATTTAGCAATATTATATTTTTAACACTATTACATCTCACTAGGAAAGTTGGATATTTAATTACCACTATATGTACGATGCAGAAATTTACCTACTAAGTTTTTTGGGCTCAATAAATTTGTCACACTGAATCAAAGTAGTTTTTTCTATAAGAACATTCAAAAAACAGCTTTTAATATCTTTGAAAATAGTTATTAGTATATTAGTTACACCCATTTTTCAAAATTTGTCTTATTTCAAATTGTCTGGCCATAAACGTGTTAAACAGTGTTATCTGTTATTCTGAATTCTTAGATTTAAATGTATTTAGTTTTACCTAACTTATGTTTTATTGAACAAATCCTTCTACCTTTGTATCAGTTATTTCTTAATGATTCTACTTTTCAAATGTTCTGATATTGGTAAAGAATATTTTGTCTTCCAAAGGAGGATTTAAAAATATATGGGCAGCATCTTTTGGAGTTTGTTACTTTACTGTGATATGAATCCATTCAAATCTTAGCTTTTAACTTTTGACATAAACAAATCTACTTTCAAAGTTTCTGATTGCTATAACTTATGGTGACTGAATTTGCTTGTGACAATATTATTGGACAAACAAACTGGCAAAACTTTTTTCTAAGCGTGGATTCGGTTTTTCTAATGTATAAAACGTAAAGATAACTTGAAATGAGTCAGTTTTAATCAATGTACAGACAAAAACTTTCCTTTTATTTTTATTGATGAATTGAGTATCTGACCCGAATACGATTAAAACATCGAGCAACTGTGAGTGGTTGCTTAGAGTATAAAACGTTTACTGGTTCAAATACATTATCAACGTGCTAAATTAATTCAGTTGATTATCGATTATTAATTAATGGGGTATTTAAAAATATTGATATATTAAAGTTTTTTTAATTTTAATAAATTATTTATGTCACAGACTAGTGACTTTAATAAAATTGAAATAAACTGAGAAAATGAAATCTGCTAGAAAGAAGTTTATAGTTTGGTGTTACTGTTTTACTGGCTTTTGCAAGAAACTGAATTTCATGCAACTGTTGTTATAGATAGTTGTTGTTAGTCGAATAGTAAGTTTAAGGCTTAGAAACAAAAACATATGGGAAATATTAGTACTTCCTTTCATACAAAGTTAGATAAAGTGTCTTGGTCACAATAAAATATTGCTCAAAAATAGTTTAGCACCTTTCCTTACTGACAGATTCATTGTCTCAGTACAGTTAAACTGTTTGTTCATCAGACACTATGGTATAGAGTTCTGTCAAGTGCTTTACATATATTCACGTTTACAATACAGTTTTAAAGTGGATTCTTTTTTAAATAAACATTTATTTAATAAAGAATTCGTTTTTTTGTGTTGAAAACAATTAAAATATCTTTGGGGATGTATTAATAACGTTTGAAGTGAAGGCATTTTCTTTATTTCTTGAATAAACAATTCTTGATTGTTTTAAGAAAGTAGCCATCCAAACTTTTTCAATCTATGATTATATCTGAGGTAAAATAGATAAACAAACAAAAGTCTCCACACAAATGAAGTTTTATTCAATATTTATGTTTATGTCTTGCATTCTCTTAATTGAATTTTATTATTTCACTCTAATTTTGTAACTGATTAGATATAATTTGTATTATAGTGTCTTCCTGATTATGAACACAAAGTGTTCGAAACGCGTTGCTATTGAATAAAACTTAATTTGTATGGAGACTTGTTTGTTTATCAATTTTACATCAGAATGAGTAAATACCACACAATTACGGATTGCACAACTAATGATTATATTATTGCTCTGTGTACCCTTGTGTTCTGATACCCACATGAGAGTTACTTATTTATACTAGTTTTATTATTATCTTTTGTTGAACCCGTAGAATACAGACTCGAACACGTTTTTTCAAAGCAGAATACTTTCTAATAGAGTGGTCATTTGTAATTCTTTGACACTCCCTGTAGGATATTTTATAGGGAGTATTCTATCTGGAGAGATATAGCCAAACTATTAATATTTCATGCATACTGTTGGTACCATACATGTTAGTGAGAATCCTAATACTGTTTCCTTTTATATACTTTTTGAACATCTTTCCTAGAGTCATTTCGTACCAGTCTCAAGAGATGGCAATTAATCTTCATTTATAAAATATCTAAGTGAAGGATGATTAGGATTTTTTTCTTGCTGCAGTTTGGATAGATCATCATGATTGCTATTATTCTTAGATATGTTTTTTTTTGTATTTTGGGCACTTTTTGCATTAAATTATAGATACCATATAACCAATGCTTCTGACATTCTTGGTTGTAAAATAGTAGTAATTGTAATTTTGTAGGTCAACATGAAAATTTAGGGGTAAGACTCTTAGCACACTACTAAGAACCAGAGGTCCACTTTTTTTTGCTAAGGTCAGTAAACTTTTTCAAGAATAGGGATCATTAGTTGTGCAATCCGTAATTGTGTGGTATTTAGTCATTCTGAGGTAAAATGGATAAACAAACAAAAGTCTCCACACATGTGAAATTTTATTCAACAACAACGCGTTTCGAACACTTTGTGTTCATCATCAGGAAGATACTAAAGGATGTGGTGCTGAAGGGTTGGTCCAGTGATATCCTTTGGTGTCTTCCTGATGATGAACACGAAGAGTTCGAAACGTGTTTTTATTGTTGAATAAAACTTCATTTGTGTGGGGACTTTTGTTTGTTTATCTATTTTATCTTAGAAAGAATAGGGATGTCAGTCTGTCAGGGGAAGAAGTCGTATAGTCTTGGGGCTTTGGACTATTTGAGGAAGTGGAAGATTTAGAAGTCATCAGGTCATCATTTTTAGCCCAGGTAGGAAGTTATTGGGACTCGTGGGATTGGGAAATCATTAGGTGGCAGTCCCACAAGAGGGTACACACAACTGATTATTGATCTTTTGTAATATAAAACAATGAACAATCATACATTGGACGTCTTCAATTTTAACTGATTCAAGTTTATTTAGAGCAGGGGTCTTTAACGAGTACCTGACATCGTACAGACTACGGACTGACGGCTTGACATCTTCTCCAAGATTTTTTCACCACCCTCGTGAACAAATCGAGGGCCTTAGTGGGTATTCAAGCGCATATCTGCCAGTTCAGAGGTGAGTACATAGCCTGTGTTGACCTTTACGCGTGTCTGTGCCTTTCAGCCATACCACTTGTACGACTTAGGAAAAAATCATACCTCAAAAAATAATTAAAAGATAAACTAATAGCAAATTTTCTCATTATGTATGTATATAATTTACTCTTCGGTGATACAAACCAAAGAAAAAAAGAATACTTTGACACTAGTGTTTACAATGTTTTTTATTTGAATGTATTTCATTTTTCTGAAATGATTCTGCCATTCTTATATCGAAAAATGTATTGGTTATTGTTTTAATTTACATATTTTATTTGAGTGATGAATTTGATTTACTACAACATTTTTATATTGTGCTATGTTCCAGTTTTTGTTTAAATAAATATAATGACCTGTAAAAATTATTTTGGTTTTCTAGAAGTTTTTACGAGTATATTTTTGGTAATTTGATATAGGTTTAATATACTACTTCTAGTCAAAAAATAGATTCATTTTCTTCTTTTTTTTGGGGGGGGGGGGGGGGAGGTTGAAGGATTTTTGAGTTTTTTTTCCTGGAGGATTTTTTCCCGGGGGTTTTTTCCTCGGTAGATTTTTTCCTGCTCCGCACTTGTACTAATCAAGTTAGTTTGACATTGGACGTTTTGCCTTTTATTGTTAATGCCTTAACTCCGTATAAATTAATACAATCATCCTCTTCAGGTAAACCATTTAATCATGATGATAATAAGTTTCACCCGAAGACTCATACAAAGGGAGCATATACTTAATATTGATATAAGCATTCTTTCCTCCGAAATATTCCATTTTATTCAGCGTTTCAAACACCAAAACCAGTAATTCAGCACCTTTCTGGTGATCATTACAAAATGTTGCTGTAAAATTCAAGTATTATTACTAACAAAACAATTTGTTTATAATACCTAAAAAAGAAAATTTACCAACCTGGGTCAAGCATTATTCGATTCAATGGCTGGAGGAGGTACCGATAATATTGGACTAATTTCTTTCCAATACTGGGATCAATAAAAATTAATTTCTGAATCAATATAAGACCATTTGAAACAACTGTCAAATCTTTTGATAACAGACATTCTGAAAAACATCAACTTCCTGTTATCAGCTCATGTTGACTGTATTTGATTAAAAGCGTGGAATATTATTTCTTTAAACAATTTAGATAGTTGTACATTATCATCTAAATGTATAATACAACTATTATGCCATTAATGATGAATTAAGTAGTTAACATTAATATTAAAACTTCTTTGTGTCAACTCATAAGTTCTTAAGAAGTTTTAACTTGTGATTTAAAACTTCTAAGTTAAAAATCATGAGAACTTTTAACACTTATGAGTTCACACTTCTCATAAGTTAGAACTCAGTAAAAGTTTTAACACTTATGAGTTCACACTTCTCATAAGTTAGAACTCAGTAAAAGTTTTAACTAGAGTCAATATTTCAAAGAATTATTAACTTTGAAATGGTAACCTTTTCAAAGTTATTTCGCGGCTTGTTTTAAGAATTTATTTATGTAATTTATTTGTATTTAAATTTCGGAATTCATTTTAATGAATAACACATTATGCTGTTCTTATGCATTCCATCATTTTCATGAATGTTATGAGAAAATTATTTTTCTGTTTCTACTCGTAAACAAAGTAAATTAAGAAAAAACTAAATTTAATAAGCTGTTAAAATGTTAAAGTAATTATTTCAATATTATTTTTAGAAATTTTGAATTGCATTTTTGAAATGTCTGGAGCTTGGCAGTCATCTTGTGTAATATATATTTCGAATATTATTTTTTAAACTATTTAGTTACACATTATCATCTAAATATATAATACAATATTATGCCATTAATGATGATTTAAGAAGTTAGCATTAATATAAAACTTCTTAATGTTATAATAATAATATTATACTTTATTATTGTATACGATTTATAATGTTAATAATATTTGATAAGGCTTTGAGCTGATGCCGTGAAAACAATATTTGGTTGATTTGATCGTTTATTATATATATTAGATAACTTACGCTTGATGGATGGAACAATTTTTGGCAACGTGCAAATAACTTTGTGGCCACAATGACGGAGCATGTCTTGAATACCACGGTGTACAATGTACTTGTATGGGTACTTGTTGATGCTTAATCCAAGTATAAATATTGGCAACCATTTACCCACATCAACGTCCTCTACTTTAGTCTTGAAACATAAACAGTTTATTTAGAATTACATTTCATTTAAGGTGTTTGAATTATTTATAATATTATTTTAATTCTAATTATTATCTTCATTATGATAATAATATTGTCTATAATTATTTTAATAATAATATTATATTGTATTTATTTTTATTAATAATAATAATAATTTTTTTTTGGGTAAGTAGGTGCAATGCATTTACGCACATTGTGCTGGACTCCCAGTAAACCAGAATACCAACTAAAACACCTCCTTTTCCTCTTGGACACTAGCCTGGAACTGTTTCCCACATTACCTCGGATAAGTTTATCTAGATAAATTTCTAGTATTTCTAGACTATCGTAATTTAATGAATAATAAATACCTGCATTGCTTGCTTACTGTGGTGGTTTATAGTCAGTGTTTCTAGACTGTCGTGGTTTAATGAATAATAAATACCTGCATTGCTTGCTTACTGCGGTGGTTTATAGTCAGTGTTTTCAGACTATCGTGGTTTAATGAATAATAAATACCTGCATTGTTTTCTTACTGTGGTGGTATTCAACAGTAATCCATTAGTCAGAAAGGTTTAATTTTTCTACGAGTTTCACACAGGTAAGACAGGGTTGTTCAATTTGGTTTAATCGAGAAACTTATTTGCTTTAAAAAGCGAGAGTGTATCCATATTTGATAAGCAATTAAGTTTTTATTGCGATTGTTAAACTCCTGTTAGTGAAACATTTTAAGAAATTCTTTTTCCCTTTTACATAATTACTTTTTTTTGTTCGTAGGGTCTTTAAAGAACATTAAGTAACGCAGGAATAGATGTTTTAATTATAAATTAAAAGTGTTAGCCTTATGAAAAGACTATCATTGAATACTCTAGGAAAAGTTTTCTGAAGAAGAAGTTTTTAATTTATTTCTAGGTACCTCGAATTATTCTATGAATTTAAAACGACGGCTTTGTAACCAAAAGAAATAAATTATGTTTTAAGCAATGAAGGACTAGTGAAGAATAATTGTTAGTACGATTAAATTTTAGAATAATGAGTTGTGCAATGTACAAAACTGAGATTTAACTTTGCATATTTCTTTAAATATGTCAGCTATTGACTCAAACTTCTTCACGCTACAGCAGTACATCCAAATGGAACACTGATGATTCATATAATTAATGTATTTACGATTATTTCAGAACAAAACTATAATCTATCTTCCTTAATTTTTTCCGGTTATATGTTGTATAACACATAACAAACACTGTACAAGAGTTATTGCTCTCGTTAATACTGTCTAACTGAATAAGCCATTAATAACACTTATAGTATTTATATTTAATATATATATATATAATATTAATTTAATATATATATATATATATATAAATAGGGAACTGGATAATATTTTTTAACAACATCGTTCCTTGAAATGTGATCATCATAGTTTCTGTTCAGTTTATATCATGATTCTGATTATTTATTATTTTTTTTGATATACAGTAATCCCTCACTTTTCGCGTATAATGGGGACAGAAGACACCCGCGAAAAGCGAAAATCCGCGAATAATGGGCGCGCCTTTATAAAAGCCTCTAAAGCTCAAACAACGACCTTTCCAACAGAGAGAATCCTGACCTTACTGAATACTGTACTGTGTTGTAAATAAAAATGAAAAACAAAAAGAAAAAAATAAGAAATAATTAATAAAAAAAATTACGTCTTTACAAGGCCGTGGGTGGCGTGGTAAACAGGAAGTTGGGCGATATTATTTAGCCAATCAGATCAAAAGAAACATCTTTGGTTATTTTTTTTTTAATTTCAACTTCTATTTTTTGATATTTTTATTATTCTCTTGTTACAATTGATTATGTTTTAATATTTTTCATTAATTTTTATTGAATATTTTTTAACAGCTTTTATTAGTATTTAATTTAATACTGCAGAATATATTTTGACCCAGTAAGTCACTGGTTGTTTGATATCTTTCTCGACGTAAAGAAGAATCTTGTGTATTTTCTTCTCTAATACCAACTACTGTACTTTTTCACTACGAGTTGTATTTTTTTTTATTTTTTACTGCAATTACAGTTGAATATTTTTTTTAATTTTTAATTGAATATTTCAGGACCCCGCGAAAACTGAACCGCGAACTAGCGAGGGATTACTGTATACATTGTTAAAAAAGATGGTATGGTCTACAATCATAGTCAAAAGGAGTTAATTTAATCATTGATTTTACTGTAGCTACAATTATTTTGAATTATTATGATGAACATCTAATGAATAATTGTACCGCTTGAAGTAATGTTTACAATTTTTGACTGGCACCTGTTTTTTTTATGAGGCTCCCAACTAAGGTGCCCTAAGATTCTCCTCATCTAGAAGTATCTTTAACTGTTTCGAACAAGTTGAAATGTTTCATTTTTCTCGTGGAAACATTTTTTAATCTCGCAGTATTCATTTTAATGAAGTTAGTAATTTAGTGACATGTGCAGTGTTTGCTGTCATTAAAGACAATCTGAAGGCTTTCGAAAAGGTTTCTTAAACCAATTTGCTGGAGTGGTGAAGCAACACTGAGTACTAGACACTATAACAGCACATATTAGACAAAACTGGTGTACGTGTTATGCTCTGTCTAATTGAATAAGGACCAGTGAAGGATTTTCTCTGGTAGAGTAAACTATAAACAAACTATACAAGCAAACACCACTCGGCTGGAGACGGAAAACAATGCAAAGATTAGCAAGTGCCTCCACAAAAAGTGCCATCAGTCTGTTATGACCAATGCGATAACAACTAGAGAGAGTCACGCTCAAACAAGGTAAAACGAAGTCATCTATACTACAAAAAATACCGAGATCTTAGGGAAAATCCAAGAAAAAAAAACCCATATCTTTTAGATGTATGTTTACATCTGAGAGCTGAGGAAACGCACTTTGATAATTTGGCATTTCTTTATGATGAAATCAAGTTCGTAATATAAGATACTTTCTTCCAGAGAGACCTTTCGTAAGAAGAAAATTTCATAAAAAGAGGCTTTCGTATGAAGAAGTAACACTGCACTGTCTGTACTAAAACGTAATTCTTTAGATGGACAAGGTATGAGGAAACGTATGAACGTACTGTTGTGAAGATAAAATTTCTTTTAATAGGAGACGATTGCGTTCAGTTATAATGTTTAGAGTTTAAATCAAGAATCAAAACTATTCATTACAATCTCATCATAAGCACATAATAATTATAAGCTGAAATACAATTAAAGAATTAAGAAATTTTGTTACCAATTAGTTAATAATACATTTACTAGTAGTTAAATTTAGAGTAAACTACTCGAGTTTTTGTAATTATAATTTTTTAAGATTTTTTTAAAAGCCTGTATACTTACTTTCCAAACCAATTGAATTGTTCTTTTAGAATATTCTAAGGAAACTGGAAGAGCCCTGGAATGATAGAGTTGTTCGAATTTCTGTAAGCAAGGGGATGTTCTGTCCTCAACCCTAGAGCCGGAATAGTTCAGAAAAGTTGTTGTGACTGGTCGAAACGAATAATGCCCCATTGTATTCTTTTCTAGAACAGAATTCAAGTATTTTATGCTGCATTGTATCATGCCAGCATGACAACACTGATGGTTTCAATAATGTCTTTCAATCTTATTAATCATTAATATTAATCTGAACCATTATCATAGATAAAGATGAAATTATATAAACATTATAAAATATTCTACATTATTTCTGACATCACGTTTAAGCAATGATTATTCTTTATTAAGAATATGTATAGTCAATATGCCTAATTTTTCTGTACTTTTCTCGGTGCATAAGCATTCGAATAGCTCCATATTTATGAAATCTCTATATAGAGTTAGATAACAAGATTTCACAATAAACACGTGAAATAAATAACACTTAGATAACAAACAGTGAAATAACAGTCTGTAGAAGAAGCTAAGCTAAACCTGACAGCTAAACGTCAAACTCATCAGACCTGCGCAGTGGCCTAGCAGGATAGTAGGGAATGTTTAAAATGGATACATACACATACTGTTTATAAATGGAATTTTCAACTGTAATATTGTAAAATTAAAAATAAATTTATTTTAAAATTTTCAAAATTAGTATTTTAAAGGGGTTGAAAATTTACTATCTTCCTTTGCGTAACCAGTTAATATAATTTAATAATTTCTTTACTGTGCGACCTTTTCGGGAGGCAAAAATAGTTTCTAAGCCTCTAGGTCAGGGGTGGGGAACCTTGATTGGAGTAAAGGCCATTTTAGCACCGTCCACTTCCCCAAAAGGCCACCAAGAATAGATAAGCAAATTCTTATATAATAGTTATATTGTAAAATACTTGATCTATCGTTATATTACTAGATCAGTACATCTAAATCTGTTTTGCATCTTTCAAAAGATTCAGTAGTGTCCTTACTGCCTTCGTTTATTACATTTGTTAACCCAGGAAAATTATTTTCCATAAGCTTAGACTTTTCAAGCAATGATTAATGAATAGTCTTCTTCCTAAATGCCAGAATTTTTTTGTCTTTATTACCATAATTGTGATTATTTATATTTTGAAACATTTTTCTCAACAAACTGTAGAAGGCCGCATTTCACGGTTCAAAAGGTCACATGCGGCCTTAAGGCCGCGGGTTCCCCACGCCTGCTCTAAGTCCTGCTGAAACTGATTCTCTCTCCAGGCTGACAGCTTTAAGAGAACTGGAAATCCCTAGCTAGTGGCCAGTCCCTTTCGTCAGCTGTGCCATTCCAGCGTGGTACTGTAGCATTAATAAAAAGTACAACACAATCAGACTTGCAAGGATGCAAAGACTTATTCTTCTACGACTAATTAAAGGTTTCCGAACAATATCATTCAACGCAGCATGTGTTATTGCCAATAGAACCAACAGAATTAGCATTACATGAAAAATATATGCTCTACAAATACGAGAGAGGCCTCATGTCAGAATGTACTTTTTAACTTGAACATCCAGTTCACAGCTCAAAATGGACACATCTAGGATTAATTCCTGCTGTTACAGAATTAGATAACCAAGATAAAAATACTTATGCCATATATACAGCTGGCATCAAAAGTGAAGACGCCGTTGGAAGTGGATTTGTGTATACAACAAGGAGGGAATGGTCATCGAAGAGCAAAAGTACCACTTGAATGCCCACTGCTTCAATAATCAAGCAGACAGTTAGCCTTGGTTAAAGCTTTGGAATGGATTGAGAACATGATTAGATGGATATGGATTGAAAAAAAAACCAAAGAGTTAAATAAAAAAATGGTTCCATTACAAAATTATTTTTTTTATACTTATAAATTGAAGCTACATGGATGAGTATAAAATTGTGTATATTTTTTAAATCATTAGTTGTGTGGTATTTGCTCATTCTGAGGTAAAATGGATAAAAAAACAAAAGTCTCCACAAAAATGAAGTTTTATTCAACAACAACGCGTTTCGAACACTTTGTGTTCATCAACAGGAAGACACCAAAGGATATGGTGATGGTTGGTCCAGTGGAAAAACCTTTTTCACAGGTTTTCTTCACTGGACCAACCCTTCTTATATTTTTTCATATGCCAACCAAACGTATATCTCTTATTTTACCAAAAATATATCAATAAATATCATATTTATGAATGAACACTCACAGTCACATGCGCAAGGTGGAGCTCAATTAATATTTCACTTTCCTAGCTTCTTGTATTTCTTCTATTCTGCTTCCTTCCCTTCAATATCATTAAATCGACCTTATTATTAAATCAGCTTTTGCTATTTGTTTCTTATTTTCATTTAATTTTTTATTTCAAGTTAAAATTACTTGTAACAAGGTCAAAATGTTACAAAAATAAAATAGGTAACTAAAAATATAAAGTTGTTACTAAATAACAGTGCAATTTAATTTTTACTACTTAATCTGTTTTGTAACTATTATTACAGCTGTTTTTTTTGTAATTAAAGTTTTTTAATTTCTTGATGAATGTTTTTTAATTTCTTGAAAGAAAGTGTTGGAACTTTAGTTTATGAGAATTTGATATTATTTCTTTTTTCACGAGCAAATGAGAAAAATCACAATTGTTGGGTAATGAAGAGGTTGGCCTTGCTTACAGGTATAATCATACTTTTCAATTGTTCAAAGAAACCAGATTGAAAACGAGGATTAGCTTCACTTCTGTTTGCTGTCTCTGAAGAGTTTTGTTTGCGTTTTGAATTTTTTATGTTATGCATTGTGAATTGTTTATAAAGGGTTGAGTCACTGCTCAAAGTCATAGGTAAAAGAAATTCATGGAATGAACAATGATTTGTACGAAGTTTATTCTATTACTATGGCTACACGATATTTTTCTATATTATTAATTTATAGTCATTTTAATTATTTTAAATTAGTTTATTCATGAACTGTGACTGAACAAAAATAGAATTATTTTTGTGAAAGTCTGAAGGTTTGATATCTTTCTGATGGCAGACTCGGTGGTGGTCCATGCATAGGCTGTGTGGAACTGCAATACTTCCTAAGTTATACCAATTGTGTTAAAAGTCAACTAAACATTGTTCATTACACATGTAGGTCATGTGTTGAACGTAATGTTAGTAACTGTATCGTACTCTACGCATAAGCCTTTGAGTCAAACTGTGCGGGTCATAGCTCCAACGATATAGTTGTTGTTCCAATTTGTTACTCTACGTGTAGGGTGCCAGGGTAGCCCAGTAGTAATGTGCTCGCCTTTGAACTGGTAGATCCAGGGTTTGATCCCCACCTGGTCCACGATTTATTCACGAAGGAGGTGAATAAATCTGCGCACGTCGAATTAGGAAAAATTTAGGACTCCCAATGTATAATCAAAAGGTATACATTGGTGTAATCAAAAATGAGCTACAATTTTTTCCCCTAGAACAGCACTAAATGTCAAAGCCTACGTGTGGCCGTTAGAAAACAATGGATGGGGTCATTATGACATCGTACAAAACCATAAGCTGAATAATTATTGATATATTGCTGACACTTTCCTTTTGGAGAATCTATCATTTTTAAAAGATATAATAAGTTACTAGGATATTTTAATTGGACCAAGTTTATTTCCGGGAATATGTATAACGAAACTACATGACACCTCAACTATACGAATATATACAACAAAAATGGGGTTAACAGTATGTTTGTTTAGCATACATTCCTTAACATGATACATGGGATGTTACATGAAAGAGTAACCGGCGTGAAGACAGCCTGAACCCAGGACATATTACATTTCAGGCTGAATCATAACAGAGAGCTTTCTTACTATAATACCTCCATATAAGAAAAATTTTGGTGTAAGATAAATTTCTATTAATTTGAGAATTTACAGGTAACCTGCACTATCCAATACAACTAAGTAAATACATTTGTAACTGTTTATTGAAAACGAAACTATTATTAATAATAATACCCTAACTATGATTAATGACTAATTGACAATTGGCGGTCTCATCATTTATTGTTACTGAGTTACTATTTCAAGAAATCTTTATAGAAATAAGTTTTTTGTTATATACTTCAAAGCTTTATTGCTAAGGATGTTGGCATCTCGATCGATACTGCTCACAAAGAATGAAAAACGCCCTGGCAGCTGTTATTAAAAGTCTATCTGCAAAGTGTACTGCTAAAGTTTAATATGCTTGTACTTAACAAGCATATGTATTGTATTTTGCGTTAGGTATTGAGATCGTACTTTGTTCAGTAATAAGGACATTAAAAGAATTCTAGGTCAGAGTGCGTTATCAAAGGATTAAAAAGGTACTATTGTTGGAATATTGTATGTTCTGAAAGCTACTTTGAAGCTTTTCATATAAGGAATATTTCATTTTCTAAATTGAGTCGATGAAGGAATTTTTTATGAACTGAAGGATTTTTATGTCGTTTCGTGTAATGACGAACCAAGTCTGTCAGTGATGCACCAAGTCACCTCTATCTGTCAAGTGATGTCACCAAGTCACCTCTATCTGTCAAGTGATGTCACCAAGTCACCTCTATCTGTCAAGTGATGTCACCAAGTCACCTCTATCTGTCAAGTGATGTCACCAAGTCACTTCTATCTGTCAAGTGATGTCACCAAGTCACTTCTATCTGTCAAGTGATGTCACCAAGTCACTTCTATCTGTCAAGTGATGTCACCAAGTCACTTCTATCTGTCAAGTGATGTCACCAAGTCACTTCTATCTGTCAAGTGATGTCACTAAGTCACTTCTATCTGTCAAGTGATGTCACCAAGTCACCTCTATCTGTCAAGTGATGTCACCAAGTCACTTCTATCTGTCAAGTGATGCACCAAGTCACCTCTATCTGTCAAGTGATGTCACCAAGTCACCTCTATCTGTCAAGTGATGTCACCAAGTCACCTCTATCTGTCAAGTGATGTCACCAAGTCACTTCTATCTGTCAAGTGATGTCACCAAGTCACTTCTATCTGTCAATAATGTCAACAAGTTTGGTTTTAATTTTTCTATTTTATAGTAAAAAAAACATAAAAAATAAAAAAACAACTAATAAAAAGAAATTTGTATAACTAGAGATCTCAATTTACATTAAGAATCTTTTTTTTTTTAAAAAAATGGTCTTTATATAGAAAGAACCTTTATATAGAATTAACGTCTTCCTAGTTGACGGTAATTACAAAAAAAAAATCAATATTGAAAACCTAATTCAATTCGAATAATTCGTCTTATTGATATTTCAATTATTCCTGCTCATATTCCGAATATAAAGTATAAAGTTCCAATATCATTGTCGTTAGTCGAAAACAGTCATTTATTCAATTTTTTCAAGGCCTGAATTATTAGACTGTAAATTTTAAATGTATATATGATTTTTTTTTTCACTTGTCAGGCTTTATGGTCAATATATGATTTTAGATTGCAATTCTGAAGTAGCTTTATATTAAAGTAAATTGTTTTTTTTATAAAAAACTTAAACAACTATTAAGACATTACTATTGTTTTATATATTGATATAAAACTTTTTTTGCCAGAAATCAATCAGCTGCCATGAAGTAAAGAAAAGATAAATGGATATATATGCTCGCTGGCTCTATGACACACAAGTATTATTTTAAGAAACTCTTTCATTTGTTATATATTGAACAGTACTGTCTTAGGGTATTATTATTTAATAATGATTATATCATCAAGAGCATATAATGGATGAATCTTTGAAGACTTAAAGAGGTGATTCACCCACGGTTGAAAATTTCTGCATTAAACCAGCTAAAAACTTAATTATTTTAATGAAATTCTATTGGCTCTCTGATTAGATACTGCTAATACTAATGTAAGTAAAAACTAATATTAGTCACATATCGTGTTATTTATATTGATACTACTTCAAATATCATTTTAAATGATACTCATTTATTTTAATTTTAAACTGGGATTATCAATAGAATGAATGAATGAATCAGTCAATCAACTTTATTGTGTGATGGACTCCAATTTTTTAAATACTTCTTTTTGTAAAAATATTAAATAATGATATTGGCTCTCACATTTTGAATTACCAGTGCATTATATTAGAAAGTACTTTTCTTATTTTTATTTTATAAAGTTGGGTGTAAATTTTTTCCCGAATTACGCATTATACAAAGTAAAGGGGAGAGGTGCCGCAGGCATCTCGAAGTGTATTCACTGCACCCACTGGCTGTAAGAGTGCCACAAGAAATGATTCGCTTTTTACGATGTGAATTAATATTCACTAACGCTTCTCCTTCCTTATTGAAAACTCATGTTTTAAACATCAAAACTTTATCAAGTCAAATGAATGTAATGCTATTTAAAAGTGTCAAGAGTAAATTAGTTTATTGCTTATTTAGTACCTGTGGATTCATATATATGATTAACAAGTTATCCATATTTCATTATTTTGTTAGGAGTTAACAGAATAATTGACTTACCTTTCGTTGAAATTATTCTCTAGATGTTTCTATTTATAAAATCGTAAAGGCTATTTGAATAACTTTACACTTATATTTACACGTGGAAGCAAACGTGTGAATCCAAGTGTTAAATTGGGACGCACCCAACCACCTACCCTCCTATATCAAGCTCAATAAAATAAATAATAAAACCATAATTGAATTTATGAGTGCGGTGTTTATTAAATGTTTAATTTATTCCCTGATAACCAGTCTTTCAAACAAGGTAACTTTTTTCCTTTCGAAACAAATGTAATATAATAGCTTACATATTTCTATCTGGATAATATTTAGTCTGAATATATTATAGATAAATATCTATATATTTATTAGATATATTATATATCTAAATAGATATATAGATATTTAGATATCTATATTATATCAATGATCAAACCACAATAAGAAATGGGTTATTTCACGTGTTTATGTGAAATCTTTTTATCTATATTATATATAGATATCTTTTATATCTATATAAAATGGGTTAGTTTGAATAATATATAATAAATGAATATATTATAATATATTATAAATGAAATGAAAGGAATTCGATGTACTTTGAATATGTAGGTCAGTTGTTGCAACAGGACAGTGTTGACAACAGAGTAGACAAATCACAGAGTTTTTTTTTTGCTTAGGTGGTTTTTAGTTTGAGTGGTATTAGCAAATAGAAAAACCCTCCCGATGTGCTTTCACCTTGTCGTGGTGGAGGGGCTTAGCATGCCTGAGTGGTTGTTACCTCATGGAGGCGTGAACTGAGAACAACAACCTGGGCGGGTAACTAGCTTGGGTCAGCGATCTCAAGCTGGCTGGCGATCTTAAGGGCTGGTGATCTTAAGGGCTGGCGATCGCAATCAGCCCTTATTGGTGTCTTTCACTGTTATAGGCTTCAGCTGCTACCTTGGGGTTATCGATATTGAGTTGTATCCGCGGGTAGAAATCCCTCCATCGCGCTCTGAGGATCCCAAACATCTCTTATCTTCTTCCGGCTTGCGCCTGTCCTTTTTAAGGCTTATGTTTTATAGCTTTTGTTGATGTAAATCGTGGCAGGCCGCCTAGGCGAGGTCCACCTTGGGCACGTTATGTCTCATTCGTGAGGAAACGGTTGGTTTTTCGTGATTTGGTGAAACGACTCCACTTTAAAAAACCATCAACCAATTCTGCTTTATCGTGATATAGCCGAAGGCTGAGGTGCATGATTAAATCAAAACAAGTATTAGCAAAAACCAAATAGTTTATGTAATAAGAGTAACTTACTGCTTAAATCTAAGCCAATTCTCAAAATTAAAACCTAGGAATGCTATTTTAATATTGAACAGTCTATAAAACAAAAGATTAGTTGCGAGTAATCTTGTCCTATTTATAAACTTGCATGTAAACCATTCCAGTGCGGATGAAAAGGTTTTCTATTCTAGCATACCAATGACTCATCCTAGTATTCTAGTATGCTTGTGCCTCATTTTAGCATATCTGTGACTCATTCTAGTAATCTAGTGTACCTTAGGCTAATTATATTATACCAGTGACCCATTCTAGTATACTTTTGACTCATTCTAGTATCTAGTATACCTGTGGTTCAATATAGTATACCAGTGACTCATTCTAGTCTTCTAGTATACCTGAAACTTATTCTAGTATTCTAGTATACCTGTGGCTCATTATAGTATTCCAGTGACTCATCATGTTATTCTAGTATACCTGTGACTCTTTTAGTATATCTGTGACTCATTATAGTATTCTAGTATACCCGTGACTCATTATAGTATTATAGTATAGCTGACTCATTATAGTATTCTAGTAAACCCGTGACTCATTATAGTATTCTAGTATACATGTGACTCATTCTAGTATTTTAGTATACTTGTGACTCATTCTAGTATACCTGTGCCTCAATACTTAGTAATAAAAAGAGCAAATATTTTGCAGAAACTAGATAACATACTTGATCATCAACCTGAGTTTCTATAATACTACTTAACCTGTAATTAGTAATTGTTTTTCAGTACTACTAAAAAAAATTAAATTAACGAGAAAACATTTTGAAGATATACAAATTCCTATTAATTTTTATTTCAATTATATTTGTTTAAGAATTTACCAAGTTTTATAAAGTGGATTAATATGGGATCATTATTTCTAAGAAAAACAAATGTATGTCTTAGAAATGAATGATAATTTTTTAGGCATAAAGAAACAAAGTTTGATAGCGAATTTATGGTTTAATTTTACATGAAAGAAAGATTGGAAAGGAAAGGTTATTTATATGGAGGACGTGAATGAAGTGGCGACTACTTGACTGATCCAAAGGACTTGTGGCGCAGAAGGGACGAGGATTTGGCCAGATAGCCTGGAGTGTAGGGTCGTTCCCTGGACGGTGCTCTTTCACGAGGCGGCGTTTTCAATTTCAACGAACCCCTTCGAGCTGCGTTTCTCACTAGTACAAGCTTTCTTAGATTTTTCTCCTTCCAATCTTCTAACACTTTTAACTTTTCCATTGATATTTGAACCATTCTTTCCAATACTTCTCTCCTTTTTGGCATTGTTTCACGTTGCGTTAAAACGTTTTTGTTTTTATGTTTTTTTTTTGTTGTTGTTGACCTGTATGTTGTTAATTAAAGCAGGTATTTTACTGCAAGCAAATCTACATGTTAAAAAAAGAAAATCCCAGGAAATTCTAGCTCTTTTAACAAAATAAACTATTGCAAATACATCGTCGATTCCTACTATTTCTTTTACAACATTCCAGACGTGTTCAACGGATCCCGAAGAGAAAATAAATATAATATATCCTTTATCTTCCAAAAGTTACTTTTTTTTCAAAACTAACAAAATGTCACCCACATTAACTTATTCTACTTATTATTAAAATTGATTCATTTATGACCTCTTAACAAATTTTTTTAAACAAATCTTATAATTAAATCTTACTGAAAAATAAATTGGCTAATTTTTTTTTTAAAATCCAGATAATAACTTGCTAACTTTCATTTGATTTAAATCATTGTTAAAAAACTCATTAAGCTACTCGGATTCTGCTTGTTATTTCTTTCAAACTGAGATAATGAACAAAGGTCAGGTATTAATGAGCACATTCTGTCACACATTCTTAGGATTTCCAAAATCCTAGCATTATATTTTTCTATTTTATTAGTTATTACAAAATTGAAATAATTGATCTGGAACAATTTGACATAACATTATTATTGTTATTATGAAATTGAGGGTCTGAATCTTTTCGGACTTGCCCGCACGACAACCATATCTGTCATTAATATGACATTCATTTATTCATTTCATTCATTCATTTATAAATCTTTATTCATCCCTTTGACGTTTCTAAATTCGACTTCAGATTTTAAGTTGTTTAATGAACTTCATAATTGTTTTTAGAATAAGTATCGCTCACTGCTATTGGTTTTAGGTTTAACTTGCCAAAAATCTTCGACTTCTTAAATTATTGCGTCGTATTCACATAAAATATATTCATAGATTTCCCTTATTCTAGACAGAACCTGATTTCTTTTTATGATGTTAACTACAGACAGATTACGTAAATAAGAGTTTACAAAACAAGATTCTGGTAGGGTAGCCGTTCAAAAGAATGACCGTTCGGGACAGTCAGTCGTGTGTGTTGCAGGAACGACCCAATGTGTTCACGTGAACTGCGCGTAGCGATGCGTATACGACGCCGCAGCATCCCACAAGGCGTCCTTTCTTCAGAAAGCCGGTAAATTTCGTATCGTTCGGATCCCTGTATTTGTGCTCCGACTTTCTCGTATTTTCTCGTATCGCCCGCGTCTCCTTTGTCCTATTTATCTTAATTGTATTAACAATGGGACCTAAGAAGAAGTCCCACCCACGAAAACCACCCACGTACCAAAATCATGCACCTGAAACTCTGTTTTTACATATTAATTCATTATTTATTCAATTCTTTTGTATTTGTATGGTTAAATGCTTGATTTTTAGTGTACTTTTGTTAGTTTTATTACGTAAAATAGGAAATTATATACGGGTTTTGGGCCGTGGAACCAATTAATTTTTTTCCCATTAATTCTTATGGTAATTATATGTTCGTGATACGAATTTTTTAAGATACGACGGGGGTTCTGGAACCAATTAAATTCGTATCTCCAGGTACTACTGTATAGGAAACAGTATTGGAAGATTCCTCATAGGTGGTTACATGATTTAAGGTAAATGGCAGAAATACGCCCAACACATCAGGATTATCGATAAAAGATCTAGTTCTTCTGGTTGGAAAGGCAGAAGAATGGATGATAACATTAGTACTGAGTTACGGGTTACGACCAGAAAGCTTGTCAGAGGTGCAACTGAGGTGATCAATAATGGAGAGAATGAATTCAGCAACAACTGGAGTTGAATTATATGGAATGGGTTGTTACGAGGTTTATTATTAAAAGATTATTCGAGTAGAAAGTGTACTTTGTTTAGAAGTATATTAGAAATGCCAGAAGTATAGCTTATTACGTCTATTTTGGAAATCAACGACTAAAAATATTCCTTACAACCTTAAATAGCTATAGCATTAATCCTATCAACAAATCGGACTTATCAGCATTAGAAAAATGACTATGTGAGAGATTTTAAAATTAATAAAGAAATAATAAATAATAAAACATGGGAAATAACACTGAGAGGTAGACAGGAGAGTCAGTCAGTGCTCTGAAATCTAGAATAGAAAATGCCTTTTAATTAATAAGAAGACCATGCCACTACCTGGCTGACTATTGTTCTGTATATTCTGGGGCTGAAAATCTAAGAAAGTGCTTATCATATGTTCTCAGCTTTAAGAAAGTTTCCTCTTCATTGACAAAAGACTAACTTGGAATCCTCATACCCGACTGAAAAGACTTGACTTAAAACGACGATTCTTACTACTGTACAGACTTCTAGGGAAACACTCGAAATTGACGCTACATAACAAAGTACTACTATACAAAACATTACTGCGACCGACCTGGACTTACGGACTTGAACTATAGGGTTGTGCAAAACCATCCAATATTCATAAAATACAATCATTGCAATCTAAAATCCTCCACACTATCACAAATGCTCCGTATTACGTCAACAACTACACCCTTCATAAAGATCTAAAAATTCCATTAATCCAAAACCTTGCCTCTGATCGTTATAAGTCATTTCACAACAACCTTTCCTCTTACCCAAATCCATTTGTACGAAACCTTGCTTCCTCCTTACCTTCCCAGAATCCCCCAAGACGACTCAAGAGAAAATGGCCCAGGGATCTACTATTACAATAATATACTCAAAAAAAAAAACAAAGTGAGAAGTTGAACCAGTGGGTTTCCATTCTTTGCTCATGTGCATCGATGTTATTGTGTAATCTATTACTACATATGTCTGTTACGCATAATATGCGTAGTTGTATATTTGTAAATAAAGATGATAAAAAAAAAGAAAGTTTCGCCCAGTATGTTTAAGTCCGGTTTAATCTCATTTGTAAAGTTAGTGACTTCAATATTGTAAGGACTAATAACACCAGGGTGTACAATAGGTATACCAGGTATATTGTTGGCACATATATAATCAATAGATGCAACAAGAATGCAATGTTGCAGCTGTATTTCTGCCTATAATATTGTAGTCGATGTGAGTTTTTTTTTTTTTAATTTAGAATAAGTACATTTGGGAACGTTGTGGTTCAGTTTGATGTTTTGGACCAGGAGCTGAATGTTTTTTTTTTTTGGAATATTTGGATAACCGCTTTAATTAGCTTGATGTGAACATAAAGAATTGCACAGCTTGGCTTAGTGTCTTTGAGGCTGCAGATGATTGGGTATTCGGACACTTGAATGACTCTCTTTGTTCCAAGTCCAGGTGTGACTCAAGTTTTGGCACAGAAAGCACTGCAAAGACTCAATCTTTCTTTGGGTTAACTCAACAGTCATTGCTATTCTGATAAGTTTGTCTGCCAAGAGTCAAGTGTCAGCTAGCCATGCACAGCAAGGTGCATGCCAAATTAGTGGACAGGCATCTAACCCTTTTACCACTTCATTCGCTAATTTACTTTACATGTCGGGATTCAAGCTAAACTGTCGCTTTTACTTGCCCCTTGTATTGAAAATAAAAATTTCTTTGTTTAGTTTTAACCTTTGACCAATGACCAGAACAGGGTTTGTACCATAAAAATTTTCAGAATCAATATATAAGTTCGTCTGCCTTGATTATATCTCTATCTATCGAAGGTCTGATTTCACCGTCGCTTCAAACACCACAAGGCTCTAGGACAGGGGTACACAAACTTTTTCACTGGCTGGCCACATTGACTTCAAACATTCCTCAGGTGTGCCGGAGTGAAAGACAGATTTCAACCCACAGCCACGATCTCTGTTTTCTATATTTTACTCTCGTTTTAAATAAAAGTAAGAAATAAAAAACACAAAGTAATTAAATTTTAAATTCCTTACAAGATCAATTTCTTTTAAATATATATGACCCAATACAAAAATATAGTCCTCGGTTCTTCATCAGATTGGTATTTTGATTTTATTCCACTCCTATTCCCTTTGAAGCTATTAGTGTGAACGCGAGTTTTATATCTTTGAAAATTCATTTTTTGATGTTCGGAAAAGAGTTTATTCAGTTTTCAAATTTTGTCTCATGGCCTCAAAGATAACTTAAATAGATTTATGTATCTTTATATACATAAATAGAAATACATATATAAACATATCCATAAAATATATACAACTGTTTTAGTATTTTTTGGATCAACGTTTCTACCAATTTCAGCAAGTATGAATAGCTAGACCTCTTTGTTTGTTGTTTACATTTTACACAAGTAAGATTGTATTTTTGTCACGGAAAAATAAAATTAGTCAGTTCAATGGATACTACTAAGTTCTACATTTATTTGAAAGAAGCTAAAAAACAGAAAAAAAAATACACAGCCAAAAATTTAGCTCGTGTCTATGGTTAAAAGTCTTGAAGAGCTAGCTGGCCAGATTGAAAAGACCAACGGACCGGATGTGGCCCGCGGGCCGTAGTTTTCCCACCTCTGCTTTAGGAACATGGTCTCCGGGGAAGTAAAGTTTTATCAATGTTGCTTGTATAATTCAGGTTCTAAATTATATCCCTGGAAGAACATGGTTTCCGGGGAAGTAAAGTTTTATCAGTGTTGCTTGTATTATCCAGGTTCTACATTATATCCCCGGAGGAACATGGTCTCCGGGGAAGTAAACTTTTATCAATGTTGCTTGTATTGATCAATTGTATTTCTCATATTGTTAATTACGTTATTACGTTTAATTAATTACGTATAACTATTATTAGTTAATAACTATTAACTATTATTAATTATTATTCAGTATTCACGATTCTGTGTGTACAAGTATTTTTTACAAAAGATTTTAGCGTAGTTTTACATACCTTTCTGTTACTGTTACTTTGACCCTTAGGCAGTTAGATCAGTGTAAATATATGTAGTCGTAAGTGTAAACGGTAATGAGTGCCTAAATGTTCAATTATACATTTTATTCTTAAGCAATTAAGATTTAAGATAAGCAAGATGTTTATTCAATTATTTAAAAATAAGAATATTTAAAGGGGTTTTATTTTATCTATTCGGTGTACTTGATATGGTAGGAGAATACATATTTTATCTCTAAATTAAATATATCTATTAAATTATCTCATTTTAATTCGCCATTAGAGTGGTGAAATTAGAAATGTCAATTTATTAATAGCGATTGTTAAAAATTAAGATTTCCCAATTCACGGATCATATTTAAAATATATTTTTTGTAAAGAATGATAAATTTTAAACTTTTTAGCAAACCTTGACGTGTTTTATTTCAATGTTTCAAAATTATAAACTTTTAAAAATATTAAATATTACTTCAGATATTGCTACTTTGTGATATTAATAACTCTTATTTATATTCATCTTGTGATAAAAGATTTAGTGTTTTTTTTCTCAGAAATATAAGTTTTAAACGGGAGAATGTATAAGAAATGAATTTCAATAGAGGGTATTGGTTGACAGTGTCGGGAAAGAGGATTAACTGGGCTACTTTTATTTAAATAAATGCATTCAAACCAGGAAGATATTTCAATCAATATTAAAAATAAAAAAGCTCTGATAAAAATGATTTATTTAAAAATTCGTCTATTATTTCTGCTTGGACGTGGGTGGAGCAACGGATGTGTCTTCATAAACAAATACAAAAGCTACTGAATAAACAAAAAAACATATTTTTAATTTTGCTTTAAATTTTTCTCCTTTGTGAATTAAAATTTTGTCCTTTCCACTTTGATTGCTCTTGTATTGTTATTTTCGTTATTTATTTATTGTTGGCAAGTGATGCAGGACTTTAACAGTATAGTTAAATGTTTTCTTAATAGTCAAATTAGACTGTGGCATAGTAACTATTTCTACCTCCCAAAGCGGTCATAATATTTGCAGCCCTCCCTCTGCCCTGGTTGTCGATAATCCGTTAACATTTAAAAGTCTAGAACTTGCCCCTAGTGGGACCATGCAGCCCTACTATAGGCTGCATTGGCTTTATTTCCACAGGTTCTTTGAACCAGGGGCTACAAAGACCACTGACCTTACCTGCAGCTGAGCAGGTTCAGTAGATCATTGGTCCGGAGTTTGATCCGAAACTCTTAAAATAAGCCGGTACTACAGCGGCTGGGGCCCGTAGGAGGGTTTACCCTCCATCCCGCCTCAGAGGTTAGACTCGTAGTGGCTGTTGGTTCTCACTCAAGTTGGGTAGACCCTTGTGGTCGCTGTGTGAAAAGTAGTAACTTCTCGGGAGGATGCCTACTGAGCATCCAGGGGACTTAGAGACCCCAAACCCCTACCAGTGGGAACGGGCCATGAACTCAGCTGAATGGACTGGGCAACTGGTACTTGCCTGGTAGAGGCATTGACTTTTGACGGGATCTCAGAGTGGGGACGATTAGATACCACCTCTCTCGAGATTTTTTTTTTTACGAATAGAGAGACCTTAAAGGCTCTCTAAACTTATTGACAAGGACCAGGTGATTAGTCACTATATCTTTATGAGTCGTTCTCTATGGTACTAAAAACTTCCCATAATGAGGCCCTCATGGGGTCAAATAAACTATCAGTAGGAAGTCCTGGTTCCGGGGTAACGGGCATTGCCCTATTCGGAAGGGGCGACCGAATTCTCATGAATCCTGTGGTAGTCCTTAAACTGTAAGGCATATGAAGGAAGCGTGGCCAGTTGAAAAGTCTAAAACGTCCCGAAAATATTTCTATTCATGGAATTGCAATCAAGGATCTAATTTTAGGCTACTGTCATTAGTCTCCAGACTTACATCTTATTACACTATAGGTATACAGTCGTAATCAAAGAAAACCAAAGATTATTCAAAATAAAAACGTATAATTCAAATCATAAAAAAATTGTTCTATTAAATTAACTTCCTACTCAAATATAATAAACTTTCAACCCCTTTATAAAAATAGTTTTAAAAAATGTCAAAAACATTACGTATTTTTACTTTGCTAATATTACGGTTGAAATTTCGTTTAAAAACAATATTGCACAAATAAAACAAAAACAATTACGATCTTAAAAACTCATATTGGTATAAAATTTCAGGTTTTTTGTTACCTTTTCATTATTTTAATATTTTCCTATTTTTACTCCCTCAAAATGCCGCCCCCCCCCCCCTTTCTTGCACCACAGACTAGACAGGCCCTGATTTAACCATTCATAATATTTCTTTTCTACTCGACCGAATAAAAATGAATATGCATTGAATTAAACAAGTATAGAAATGTATTATCTTGTTTTTTTTTTCGTTGAGGGCACTAATAAAAAAAGATTGAACGGAAACAGTAAAAAGAATCTTTTCTACCTTTGATAAGTCGGAATGCCCCCAGCCGCATCGCTCGGTATTCAAGGAGGACCCTTTTCTCCCGGAATAGACCCTATTTTTCTTAAAATTTGTTCCAAATTTTATTGTTAAACTTGTTTTATGTTGAATTATGTTCAACGTCTCTTTAATATCGTTTTGTTAAATAGCATATATCATCTCGGAAGTTTCAGTCAAGTAAAATTTACATTTTCATATGGATATATCTTTTCTACGTAAACACTTTTGAAACTATAAAGAACGAGAATTAATTGCTCAGCCATATTCAGGGAAGTCGCAAGATTTTGGCATAACTCAATAGAATAATTCTATGTCTAACTGGATTAATCCATGTTCAAAAGGAAAATTTATCCTCTTTTAAGCGAACCATAACGTGTTTTATTATAAAATTATAAATCTTTAAAAATATTAAACATTACTTAAAATATTGCTACTTATTCATATAAATGTAATTATTGTTTAAACCGATCCCCTCGCGGGTAATAACGTCAGCCGTTTACCCGTTTTTTTTTTTTTTTTTGATCAGCGATTCTACAGATTCTACATTGGGAGTCCTATATTTTGCCTAACTCAAGTGCATTTCGAGTAGGGATCTTTAAAGAATAGCTGACATCGTACAGGCTATGGGACTGACGGCTTAAAGTTCTCTCCGAGGGACAACTTACTCAGATTTATTCACCTTCCACGTGAATAAATCGAAGGCCAGGTGGGAATCGAACCCCAGACTACTAGTCCAGAGGCAAATACGTTAACCACTGAGCTAAGGCTCCCGTTATCATATTAATAACTCTCATTTATATTTTTATCTTATGATAAAAGTTTTATTCTTCTTTTTCTCTGGAATATAAGTTGCATGAGGCATTATCCTTATTTTTTGTCAAACGTTCTAAAGTTTACCCAAAGATAAGTTAATTGAGTACAGCAGCCTCATAACTTTAATGTTGAATAAAATGAAATAAAAAAACTGGAGTGGTCTACACTCAGCTTTACAATAAGTAAAAACATTTCAAACTGATTTCTTTTATAATGATTTTAGTCTCCTCAAAAGTTTTCAAATTCAATCGTAAGTCAACATTTTTAAATTTTATTTTAAAAAATATCTTTTTTTTTGTTTAAAAATTTAAACATTTCTTTCATTCCTTCTTTAATTGAATCATGAGTATGTATTTCATATACCTGACTGAGAGTACTATCTGTTTATCCAGTGCAATTTTATCCGAAATCATTGCATATTACTCCATAAATATAATTTTAATTCATCATTTAGTATGGATGACTAACAAAGTGTTCTAATCAAACTACATGTTGCACTCTTGAACATAGCTGAATGTCAGATACACTTCCAGCTGTGTTTATGAATCCATTAACTAATGGTAATATCTCTTCCGTTAGATATTACTACAAAAATAATACTACTTTTAGGCTACTTCTTCTGTGATTCGATTTGCTTGACATTTTTTTTATTAAATTTTGTGACAAAATAGAAACACTATGAAGTCGTCAACAACTAACTTTGGCTTGACTTATGAATGACGAAAGATTTCATGATGGGCCCCTTTCAATCGGTGAATGGTACTAATATGTATATTTGATCAAATCACAATATGAAATGAAAAAAAAAAAAGACTAAGATCTTTCAACCGTAACAAGCGGTCTTCGTCAGAGTCAAAAAAACCAAAGGTACAAAAAGCAAGGGTTTTTAACTCTGACGAAGACCGCTTGTTACGGTTGAAAGATCTTAGTCTTTTTTCCCTATTTCATTTTGAGGTTTAATGGTTGATTGTTATTCCACGTGTTTATTGTGAATACTTGTTATATATATATAACGTGTTATTGTGACTATTTTTTTAATGTAAATATAACAGATTCAATAATATATCGACCGTTTGTTAGAATAGGTGTGTTATCTAATCGGGATTCGGTCAAATTTTCTAGTTTCAAAAAAACGCTTCGGTTTTAATTTAAAACCTTTTTCATAGGCATAAGTAAGAATTTTTTAACTAAGAAAATGAAATTTACATTATTTAAAGAAGCATCAATCTTAACCGGACAAAACCTTCGACTAGACTGTTTAGTTATTAGATAACACACCTATATATATATATATGTTTTTTCCAGCCTCGTTTATTTGTTTAATTTTAGTTTTATGTTTTTTTCCTTTCCTTTCTCTTTTTTATTTTTCTCCTCCCTTTTACTTAAATATCAGTTTTATAATTTTATTTACTCACAGCCTAAACGGGTCCACGTTGGTAAGGTGGCTGCACTGCGTGTAATTGTATCGTTGTTTGTATCGGTCAGTGGACGCATTTACGTCTCCGTTCCTTCATTCCTTCAACTTTTTATTTTCTTCTTCTCTCCTGAAGACGGCAAGACGCCGAAATGATCGAGATTCGTGAGTGTTAGTCCTCTTTCTTGTGTTCTCTAGCTGTAACTTTAATTATATATATATAATTCTAATATATATATTATATAATACATTATAATATATATACATATATATATATAAGTAGATAAAAGTAGTATAAGAGTACCACTGGGACTTGGCAATTGGCTGGTGACGAGGGTCGGGGTGGGGGAAAGGAGCCGTGGCCGTGCATGTGCAGTCCCAGTATTAGCACTCTTATACTAGTTACATATGTATCTTTGTAAAATTTAGGAGCAGTTCAAACATATTTCGTTAAATAACTGACCGTATTTTACTGATGTCATTTTCGAGGTTTCTCAGTACCTTCCTTTTTCCTTCATCCAAACGTTTGACATTAGTTAATTAATATTCTAATATTAGTTAATATTCTCTAACGTTTGGATGAAGAACAGAAGAAGGTATTCAGAAACTTTGAAAAACTGGTGAAGAAAATGACATCAGTAAAATATGGTCAGTTATTCAACGATTTATATATAAATATATTAAGAAATTTAGGAAATTTTACGTAATATATATATATATATATATATATATATATATAACTTTTTCGTTGGAAATACGATCCAAAACGGACAAAAATAATTTAATTTATAATAATTTAATAATTTAATGTAATTATAAATTGATTCCTGTCTACCTTATTTTCTGTGACAGGGCGCGCATGCGGCAACACTGTTGGTCTCCAACCGTCTCTGAACCAGTGCGCTTGGTTTCCCTCTCTTATCTCTCCTGAAGACGGTTCAAACCGAAAATTAGAGACTGTTTGTTGTTTCACGTGTTTATGTGAAATCTTTTTATATATATATATATATATATATATATATATTACGTAACTATAGAATATATTACGGCATTGTTGTAAAAGAATTATTAGAGAAAGGATTGGAATTATCAGAGTTGTGAACACTATTGGATATCCTCAGGGAATTCTTTGCTTACTTTGTATGGGCCGCTCTGATTGTCGTGATTCTCTATTGAAATATTGATGTTGTGCTGTATTTAGTCATTTGATTTTAGTTTCTTGCAAAGATTTTATTTTTTAAACAATTTTATTACTTTATTTGAATGTTTTACAATGTAAGTAAACGTTAGTTATCTATTGATTTACGATAATTATGTACGAGATAAGATGGTATATTATTTTTTTGTTCTGAATAAACATGTAGTCACAATAAACAAAATTTTAATAAAATGGTTGCCAAAGAATATTTAGAGACTTTCCGTTTTAAGAGCTGTAAATAAAACTTGAACTATAAATTTCCATCGAAAATAACTTTTTAGTTACGCTTACTTCCTTAAAATACTTGAATTAAAAATGACATCTGCCATTGCTACTAGTTTAGGGCAACTTCTCCTCGTCAACCACAGGTGTCAAGTTTACACAACTATGATTCTAGTTCTATTTGAAATATATTTTCAATCATGATTACATTTTTGATATTTTTTTATCACAAAAAATATGTCTTTTTTTTTTGTTTATTTCATTATAGTTTATGCTATCCAACATATTCTACCCTTAGCAAAAGAAGACAGTTAACAAAGCCTGGTGTCACAATTATACAAAGGTAATATTTTAGGCACGAAATGGTTGAAAAAATAGAATTGGAAGATTTGTAGGGGAATTAGAAATGGTTGGTAGAAAAAGTTGGCGAGGTAGGTTGACAAAGGGACCGAGGGTGACAAAGAAAGGCCGGTGGGAACGCCAAAGCGTCGTGAATTCATTGTGCGTCTCTTCAAAAACCATTTCTTCTTCCCCTTCTCCATCATAACCTAATCTCTGAAAGTCGCAAATGATTTTCATTTACAGCGACTTTATATTTATTACAATATCTTTTAATAGCCTTATGAAAAAAATTTAAATAAAATATTTAAAAGCGATTTAATGATAAATATACGAGTGGAAAAAGTTGAGATGATAATTTGATTAGAAATGATACATGTTTGGGTAAATAATCTCTTAAATATATTTTAGTAGGTATTTAAAAACTGTTCTCCAAACACGCACATACATGACCACACGCTTATATATATATATATCACTTTCTTTCCCACTCCCCCCCCCCCCTTCAATCTACCCATGCCTTCACTTGTGAATGAAACTTGGACCAAATATCATATATAACTTTCTTTGTTTGGTTTATTTATTTTATTTGTAAACGTGAGGATAATATATCATTGTTGAAAGCACTTATTAGTGTAAGGTGAATATACAATTAGACCATGTTATTAAATTTCTTTCGTTCCTTGGACCTATTTACTTGGAAATATCATTGGTGAACTTGATTTATAGTTTACCTACTACAATAAGGAAAATGGCCAGGAGGTTAGAATCTGTTAATAAAAAGGTCGTGAATGCAGAAACTGCAACCATTTTGAATAATATATATATATGTGTGTGTATGTATAATTAAAATAAATTATGACACATGGAAAGAAACCTAACAAGGGGCTCACTTTTCAATAAGTCGAACGCCATAGCGTCCTCAGGAGAAGAGTGAATTGACGGAGGCACGACAGTCAACTGTGTTATCAGTCCTATCGAGGTGTTATTTCGTTTCTCACAGTGTCATCAGTCGTTCTGGATCACATGTCGTTTATCAGTGTTATCAGTCCTTGTGGATCGCACTTCGTTTACCACAGTGTTATCTGTCGTTCTGCATTACATGTCGTTTATCAGTGTTATCAGTCCTTCTGGATCAAACTTCGTTTATCGCAGTGCTACCAGTCGTTCTGCATCACATTTCGTTTATCAGTGTTATCAGTCCTTCTGGATTGCACTTCGTTTATCACATAGTCCTCGAACCAAAGAGTTCTTCAGTTGACTCTCTTCCTGTCCTCCCTTCGTCAATTCTCTGTCAGTCCGTCCGTAATCAACTCTCTCAGGATGTTGACTTAATTGTGATAGTGTACAGTGAAAGCACTTTGGAATACTCTTTAGCTCCAATTCCAATATAAACTTGATATAGACTCTGAAACACAAACATCGAAGGTTCAAAAAAAACTACAGGGTGCCCCACAAAAAACCCATAAGTTTGTTATAATGGTTATACTGTTATAAAAGTAATTATTGATTACAATATTATTGATTTACATTTTAAATTTTTCGAACGTGTAGACCCATGCCACAGCTAAGCAATTTCAAAAAACCCCTAAATTCGAAACTTTAAACTGTATTATTTAAACCATGTTATTTTTTAATGGTATTTAAAAACAGCACCGTAGCACATGATAGATTGTTGCTCCTTGTCTATCTCCACCAGCGAATCTTCATCAGGAATATCAGTTTTGACATCCACTGATTATGATATCACCCTGTTTGAATGCAGCCGCGACACGTCTAAACTGGTCAGTTATAATGGCACCAAAAATATCAGGCAAAAAGTTCCGACATTTCTGCAACCCCCCCATGTTGGATGTTCTTTCCGGAATAGGACGTGGCATGGATCTACACATGCATTATTTAAATTAATGTATTTCCTTTTGTTTAAACAATTACTAAATCTCACTCATAAATATCAGAATATAAACAAACTTTAATCACACTTATTTGTATTAATATTATATGATAGCAACGTTTATTCTGCATGCTCCATACAAATATTACATGCATCTAATGTCACAATATACATTGGCTACTCATATTTACAACATTTTATCAAAGTCGAGATTATTAACGAAATACTCGAAGTTCCTGCACAAGTCTGGGTCACTGATTAGGGTACTTAGGTTTTGTGTGTGTGTGTGTGTGTGTGTGTGTGTTATGTGTGTGTGTATGTGTGTGTGTGAGAGAGAGAGGGAGAGAGAGATACCTTGGAAACATTTCTTCTTTGATACATATTTAATTGAAAATACGCCAAATTTTCTATTATGATCTTGAATCGACCTTAGCTTGGTTGTTTCATTTTCACGAATTTCCTTGTTACAACAAAATATTTAAATTCCTTGCTACCAACGAAACGAGTCATAAATGGTAATTTATTTGATGGAAAATTAGTCTCTGTTCGTTGTGCGGTAACTTCTTTAATCAGGTGAAATATTTGTAAATTAAGATGACAAAGCATCATTCAGTTGGTTTGCATTCTTCATACACTTGTTCCTAATTGACTTCTAGCTATTTGTTTTTCAAAAATTCTACTAAAAAGACATAATTACATTAAACCCTCGAGTTTCCGTACTTCAACAAACCTTATTATCAAGTTTTGGTCCTTTTTTTTTTCTTCCGAATAGGATAAAGGTATCATTCGGATATTGGTAATTGACAATAAGGGCAGAGTGAGACCGAGTAGCCTAGGCTACTCTAATTTCATTAGTACCTGAAGTAAACTATACCTTTATTATGCATAAACAATATTATTCTTACGTATTTTAATAATAATCATAGACTAACTGTATCCATCTGTATTTCATGGTTGTGATTGTGATTGTGATTTAAGGCAAGGTGAGGTAGAGAATAGCCTAGCTATCCTCCCTTCTCATATGCCTACCCTTCCCACCAGTTAGGCTACCACTTACCAGTGTTACCAATTTCCAGACTTTTCTGTTTCCTGACCTGTCTTGGTCTCTATTAGAACAGAAATTCGAAGTTCGAGTGTACTTTTAACAATGACATCATCAAACTATTGAATTATTCTGTATTTTCTATATTTTTCGCTTAGCAATACATATTTCTGTATAAATTATTAATTAATGAATTCAAATATTGATATTAAAATATAATTGCATTGTAATTCAATTAACTTTAACAGATCTTGCATCATTCGCTCTATAATTGTGTTTCATAAGAAGACCAAGAAAATAGGATATATTATTATAGGGAACTTGAAGGACTCATGGTTTTTAAAATATCTGATGTTATATCTTTCTTGTACTTTTGGAAGCTTGGAAAACCAAAAATAGTGGTGATTCTTTACAGTGAAAAGTTTTTCTTTCAAAAGTAGTATTGTAATCGAATATCTCAAATGTTTCCTGGTGAATAATTCAAGAAAGTTTGATCAGTTTTTGATTGATATATTTTTAAATGAATGTACCAAAGCCACGTTTTCTATTTAACCCACTGGTTGGTCGGATTCAAAGTCATTCGCATTCCACATGTGATTCCACCGGAAAGTTCAGATAAGTCAAGATTCATTTCAGCCATGCATTTCCTAATAATGCCCAATATATCAGTTACAAAACTGTTGTGTTTCGTAATCATTAGCTATACAGATTGTAAGGTAGTGCAATCAGTTATTATGTGATATTTACTCATTTTATGGTAAAAAAAGTATATGTAATAGTGTTCCACTTATGGAAGTTTAATGATCTACGCAACGCTTTTCGACACTTAGTGTTCTTCTTCTGGCATAACATTAAAAAATACAATGACACCAGTACGAAATAAATAGTATAAAATAAAATAGAGATACAGAGGCGTACACACCCTATAATGAGTGTCTGTGGTACAACTGACTGGGAATAGGATGGAAGTGGGTGAGGTATGGAGTGTACATCTGTTTCATGTTAGGAGACAGGTACATTTGTTTGTTAATTTTTTCTTAATTCTTAGGCAAAGACCTTTACATTCGCTCTAAGACTAAGCAATGAATTATATAGCAAAGAAATATTATAGCTAAGAATATATAGCTAAGATATATTATAGCTAAGAATATATAGCTAAGACATATTATAGCTAAGACTATATCGAAAATATAGCAGAGAACTATAAAGAAATATGAACGAAGTATAAAAATAAAGAGGAAATATAACTTTTTTTTTGTTGCATGAATAATTTAAGAAAAGTTGTGTACTTCAGGATTTGATCATTGAGGCAAACGGAAGATTTATTATGCTAATTATTGTTGGAAACGTGTTTTTAGATTATTAAACTTGTATATGTGGAAACTATTTCATTAAGTTTTTTACCCTACAATGAGTAAATACAACATAATAACTGATTGCACTTACTTCTAATTACAACCTTATAATGTCTATTGAGTTATGTACACATTGGGAATGTTTTGTATACATACAGCAAATACAACAAGTTCTTGAAACATGTAAACTACCCTTAAAACGAGCTGTCTGTTTATTTTGTATTCGGTAAACGTAATGCAAGCATAACGAGACAAATACTTGACAAGCATTTAGCTAAACAGAATCAGTCCAAATTCACTCAGTTTGGTAATATCTAAACATACTTAAAATAAATTAACATAGTAATAAATAAACGATTTTACAATTCGAAAATATATCCAAGAAAAATTACCATAGTTTATTTGTACAGAATTGGTTACTGAGAATGCGAATTCGTTTTATTTCAGTGTCACCAAGTTAGAGAAAGAATACATTAAAATAAACCGGGTGCTCTCTTTCTGAGAGCCTTAACTTTATAGTTACTCTTTTAGAGATACAGTGTTGCCAATATACATATTGAATGAAAATGAATAGTGTTTTCAACTTAGATATAAACATAAAGATACAACTTAAATATTAAGAGAGTCTTCTTCTTTCCTAGAAGAAGTTTAATATTACGCAGTAATATTAGCTGACAACAAAAAAACTTTCTACTAGAACAGAGTGTTGCCAACTTGGAGAGAAAAGAATACGCTAACTTGAATAAATAATTTTATCTTACAAGAAAAATACAATAAACTATTTTTACAAACAGTGTTAGCTACTATAGACTCTAAAATCACTCTTTACTCATTGTTTGCAAGTACAGGAAAAAGATCAATAATATAAACTGCCTTATCTTTCTGAAGATTAATCTTTCTCGTTATTCTATTTGGTTGAAAGTTGCTGATGTACAGATAAAATGAAATTAGCGGCCTAAATAACAGTGTCAATAACCTAAAGGTAAAACTATATCAAGATACATAAACTTAATAAAAATAATATTTTAAATAGAATTTTTACAAACAGAATATTGTAAATGGACGTCGATCACCAGTCAATGTATATCTATCTACATTATTCTATTTGTGAAAATCCTAATTTTCTATTTAAAAAAATATTTTAAACAGCATTGTCTGTTAGCTTGTTTTTTTTTTATAAAACTCCTAGGGTTAAAGAGATTAATAGATTAGTTCCCATAACTATTTATATTCTGAAATTACGTAAAGGAGGCTGCGTAAAAATGTTTGTTTTATTTATACATTAAGTGTGTGTGATTAAGGGACTTGTGCCTTCCATATAGACGTTGTATAGACAATACTTCGTCAAATAAAAAAATTGCCACAATTCTCATTCTCATTGGGTCTATTTTTAATTACTTTAATGAGTCATATTCTTTTTATGTAAAAGCTACTCATTAACTATAGGTGTACGTATTGAGAGTTCTAGATTCTAGACTATAAGTAGCTTTAATCATTTCTACATGTGAAATCTGTAAATTTTATGTTACAAATGGAACAAAAGATAAATAAATATTCTGATTAAAATATTTAAAAAAAAATTACTTTAGAGAAAATCTATAAAAATATTAATATAAAAATAGAACAAAGCGTCTATTTGTGCTGTTGGAGTTGTCGGACCGATTTCGGGCATTACCCATCTTCGAAAGAAACTGATCTACGGAGTCCTTGTTATGGGTTTATATAACCTGTTACTAATATTAAATTTCTAATATTAATCATACTAACCTTTGTGGTACTAAAAATATGCAGGAATCTATAAATATGTAGTCAATTAAAAGTTTTATAGTCGAAATATAAAACTTTTAGTCGAAATATTTTTTATGTGATACCATCAAAAACTTCGGAGTATAAAAAAATGTAAATTGTAAAATTGGTGTTTGCTGTTTGCATACATTTATCATTCAACTGATCAGGTGGAATGTTTCATTAGTTAGGACATATTTTGATTGGTGAAATTAAATCTATATGTTAAATCGGAGTTCTATTCCCACCTGGCTCTAGATTTATTCACGTGGGTGGTGAATAAATCTGAGCACGTCGTCCCTCGGAGAAAGACGTTAAACCATCGGTCCCTGGCCTGTACGATGTACGTAGAGATCCCTACTCTAAATGCACTTGAATTAGGCAAAATTTAAGATTCCCACTGTACAATCATTGTGTGGTATCACAAAGTGCCACAATGCACTGCCTACGTGTGTTCCCTTGTGGGACATCAACCTAACCTAACCTAAGTTCATGTTAATTTATAGTAATTGCCACAAATTATAATTTTTGATTGCATAATTATGATTATAAGGAGTATAATGTTATGATTATATCATTTTATCTAATTATATTAATCTTTATTTGACGGTTTAATTCAAACAAATTATGAATCCCTTTAAATTTAACATTTAATTTACACTATACATATTGACTTCATCTAAGCAGTTAGATCTATATCAGTTTTATAAAAGTTGTATTTTTAAATTTCTAGAAAATTGGAAAAATTTGATTTTTTTTTTATTTATGTACTCTTAAAGAAAGTGCACAATTGTTACGGATCTTTCTGTTCCATTTCAGTGCTATGATTTACTTAACAACGACATTTAGTGATCATAGCATACACACATACTGCCGTGAAACCTAATTCTCTCGACTTAGGGGAACCTTCAAACTTGATAGAAGAACTTTGTCTCAAACGCAGTACTTAATGTTAAATATCACAATTCATTTGACTTCCTTTCCTTTATCATAGGAAAACTATATTAAACAGAACTCTAGCCAATATGAAGAAATATCAGCTTTAAGAATACTGTACAATAAAAGGGATGATACAATATTACAAAGTATCGACAAGTTAGCAAACAATTCTAACCTTCATATTTATATCATGGTAGACGATCAAAATAGATTCTCTATTAGCAAATAGTTTGTGAAGATTGATTAAGTGTTTGTGAAAGTTTCTGTACTAAGCGAGATATCTCTTCTTCATCTCCTTGAATCTCTTCTTCTCAAAGCAGATTGTTTTAAAGCTTCAAACTCCCGATACTAAGCAGGTAGACAACTTTCTTACTAGGAGTAGCCGCTAAAACACCTATTACTGCCAGTACACTTTCATTTTAATTTGTTTTCTAGAAAAATTGAATTATTTACAATAAAGAAGATATATTGAAGAAGTATAATTAATTCGGTTTTTCAGTAATACCTTGATGAAACAAAAAATAGTTAAACATTCTCATTAAAATATTTAAAAAAAAAAAAACAAATTACTTTAGAGAAAGTCTATAAATATATAATCGATTCAAAATGTTATACTCTAAAACTTTTATTCCAAATTTCTTTTTATGTGATGCTATAAAATATAAAAAGCCTTCGAAATATAAAAAATTGTAAAATTATTATTCTGTTTTTTACGTCTATAGTTGGAAACGTTTATTTAATCTAAATAGTAATTAAATAAAAGTTTCCAACTATATTTTAATATAGTTTTTTCTAATGGTAATTACTTAGGTAATGAGTTTATTAAAAATTATCCTAGAAAACTGGTATATACGATAGTTACAGAATTCTGAGTATATTTGTCATAAGGCATACATAAGTTGACTAGTAAATGAATAAAACTATGCGTCAAACAACAAGAATACTCCTGTAATTACAAACAACATGAATACTCCGTAATTACAGGTGAACAAAATTGTACCTCATTTTTGCATATTGAGGCAGTAATTAGAATTCATTAACTGTGCAATCTGTTATAATGTGGTATTTACTCACATTGGGGTAAGTATTAAGTCTCCACATAAAAAAGTTTATTATAAAAAACTAAACAACGCGTAGTTTAGGAGTCCTTGCTTGGTCTCACCTCCCGAACAACCACCCCAGCAGAGCAGATGTAACCTGAACAAGAACATCAAGTGTTCGAAACGCGTTGTTTAGGACTCCTTGCTTGGTCTCACCTCCCGAACAACCACCCAAGCAGAGCAGATGTAACCTGAAGAAGAACATCAAATGTTCGAAACGCGTTGTTTAGTTTGTTGTAATAAACTTTTTTGTATGGAGACTTGATACTTTTCCTAACATGAGAAATTAGAATGATTACTTATGAAAGATTGATGTTGTTAAGGATATTATCATGTCTTCATTAATTACATCTAACAAATCAATTTTATAACCTTTTCCAAGCATTAAGCCCTTTGAAATACTTCCCTTTTCAATACCACACCAAATGTTTCACTTTTTCATTCTGAGTGTGAATCAGTCAAAGGCCAGCTGTTTTGGTTGAAACATCTCAGTGTTATTTCTGAATTCCTTATTATCGTTTGTATTTACATGTTTACTGCAAAATATGTTATTTCGGTTAAATAAATGTAAGCAAAGCCTGACAAAGTGAATATTATTATTTTTTGTTCACTCATGAGAAATCTTGTGAGGATTCACAAGGACGGGTTACTTGTTATTTTATACTCTTTTTTTTTTCTTAATATTCTTGATATATTAATACCTTTTTCATGGCTATATAATTTATAAACAAAATCATCAAACATTTTTTTAAATAATAATAAAAAACTGAATTTCATTTCAAATCATTTGAAACTAATTTCTCATTGAGTTTTAAAGATGACTTTTTTTTTATAGAGGGTTGAGAGATTGACCAAGTTAGCCCCTCCAATGCTGAGTCCTCGAGAGAATATTGTTTTCCCATTGATTTGAAAACACGAGTACCTGACATTGTACAGGCTCGGGACCGACGGTTTAACATCCTCTCGCATCCTTCCTCATTGAGGGTTGCAGAGGGCCTTTCGATGTGGCTAAAGGGTTTTATGCTTTGCTCATGGAAAATTCGAAAGGTTTAGAGACACGACTACAAATCAAAACAGGTTTAAGTCCTCTCCAAGGGACTATGCATTCAGATTTATTCACCTCCCACGGAAATAAATCGAGGGCCAGGTGGGTATCGAATCCCGAACCTACCAGTTCAGAGGTGAGCACGTTAACCACTAAGCTAACCTGGTTCCTTCAGAGGACGTTAAGCTACAAAATAAAACCTTCAACTAAGTCAGAGCTAATATAGGAAAATCAAAGGGAAAATGCAATGAATTACCTTTAACTAGTAAGATAAAAATAATTTTATAATTTTTAATAATACTCTACTCAATCGTTTCATTTGATTACACTGATATTACATTTCAATTTTATTCTTTCAAAAGAAATCCATATAGCAATTTATCGGATGTATAGCAAATATTTTTTTTAAACATTTAGTTTGTTGGTGACTGTTTCCAACAGAGATGCAGATCCCCTCTTTGATGATTATTACAGGCAGCTTAAAGCGGCGCGGGAATCCTTTCAAATGGAATTCCTGCAAGGAATGTTTGTCAAAAACATTTTCTGCGAGTTAAGCCTACTTTGTCTTTCTAAAGCTAAAACAAACCAACTTTTATAGTGCCTTAAATGAACTCAAATAAGAATTATTCAAATATAATGCATTGTCTCTGCACGCAATATAAATTAGTTGATTTTTTTTTTATTTTACATAGAACTGCAATATTTTTCAAAGGGTTTTGCTTTAAAAAGGTTACGTATAAATGCAATAAAAACGAATGGTTGAATTTAATCTTGAAACATTACTTTGAAAACAAAGTAGAACTGTGTTAACTAAATATCATTTAGTTAAACTTTTCCGGGTTTGAAACAAGGCAAATAATTAGGATTGACTTTTTATATTTAAAAAAGTATCATGTTTCACAATACTTAAAGTGATAAATTTTAAAATAACTAACCATTGTATCCTGTGCTTTTTCTCCTCACTTGGCCAGTTTTAGAACACATCCATTATCAAGAGCTAACTGTTTGATTTAAAAGATAGATATAATTAGTTGATTATTAGATGTTTTGTTTACAGGGGAAAGGTCTATTTCTATTAGACCTTATCAGCAGATCTGTGCAAAATATTGGTCAATGGAGATCTCGAGAAAACTGTTGAGATGGGGTATCAGAGCCGTGATGATGAAGTGTTTCCACAAGGTATGTAACAACCTTATAGTTTGATACAACCCCATTAACATACAATTTAGAGTTCTATTATATGTCTATTATAACATCAATTAATTGCATTTTTTTTTAATATGGCTAGCAATATTTTTTCAAATTGTGAAGAATATTTGATGAATAGTTTAACTCTTGAAACATTTTTTAGCAAAAATTTAATAGATCTTAAAAATTTCCAAGAACTTTGAAATATTTGGAACATTCTTATAAAATTAGGAATAACTGTGGTACAATTTGATCAAAATGGAAACAATATAAATTTTAATGTGTTTGACAAGTTCTGCTGTGTGAACACTTACGCCTTATTCATGTTTGCGCTATTGTAATATACAATGAGTTACTAAGTATTTCCAAATATTTTTCCTTCTGTGAGTTCAGGTAATTTTTTAAGATTTTCTTAAGGTTATATCTCTAAAATAATATAATTACCTGTATACTTGCTATATGATTCTTGGTTGATATTTTAATAATTTCTTCTTTTTCACTGTTTTGTAAGCTTATAAAAACGATTTCAAATTAAATAGAATCGTCGGAAATAAGAATTAGACCGCATTCCAAAACTCTATTCTGTTCATATTTAAATATCAAGGGTCAATAATTCCCTTGGTTTTATATAATTAGACATAACGTAAACACTATTTGATATGGCGATTATATAATGTCATTATTTGGTCAAATTAAATCTGAACAATTAACTAAAATGATTTTTTATTTACTATATGATGTTAACCAAATCGAATTTAAACATATTCTAGTAAGAAACATTGATGTGTAAATGTTTTAAAACGTGTACTTACATCAGAAAATGTTACGTCATTACTTATATGCGTTGAACACTTTGTATGGAGTGTCTTGGAATAACAAATAGAATTTGCATTTAAATCAAAAGTGCCAAAGTGGAAGTATTTCAATTTATATATATATAAAAAAAAAAAGAAATTGAGAAGCTTTGAATGAATATTATTGGAATTCTGTCAACTGACTCACTCAAATCTTCAGAGTCGTATTTTCCTTAATTCGGCTCCAATAGATTGATGGTAAAAAAAAATAAGGATAACATATTGAAATTTCTAAATCAATATTACAAGTTCATCTGAAAATGATTTGTATCACTCTAATAGCCGTCTATTAAAAACATGATATTTTAAATTTATTTCTAATTGTATATAATAATTGCATTAATTCCATTTTAAATTGAGTTAAGATTTGGCTGGAATATAGCTTCTGTAAAATTTTCAAATTAAACTTGAACTTTAACTGATTTTAAATTTTATTATAAGTTTAAAAAGATTTTATATAATGCCCATCAAAATTTACAATGCATCTAACATATAGTAATATAACAAGATTTCATGATAAACACATCTTTCAAGCATGACAAGCGTCTATGTTTATAGAACTATGTAGTCTATGTTAGAGTAATGAGGATCGCTGTTACGGTTGAAAGATCTATGTTGATAAAAATTACCGGTTTTTGTAGTGCACATCTAAAAAGTTCATCAGATTTAAGGTCGTTTTGAGTATTTTTTTAAGCTACGGAGTAACTGGGACATGCACAAGTACATGTTTAGTTATAGAATGAATGAAATTTTCTGTCACATTATAGACGCAACTAGGCATTTAAAATGATATTTAATCCAAATTCAGATAGTGAATATTGATAATTCTCAGTTTTAGCGTTAAAGTTATTAATTAGGCCAATAATTGTCTCGAGTAGCTATTAACAAACAAGGTTAGTTGAAAGCATTGATTGTACTTTGTTTTCGTTCTTTGTCCGACAAAAAGAACTACTTCTACCACTACCTTTTACTATAACAATGAGTTTTTTCAAATGTTCTTTTATAAAATCAAAACTGAACATTTGACTCTTGGTATTTCTCTTAAATAGTGCAATTTTATTATTTATTTTTAATTTACTGTGTTTTATATATGCAGTATATTAATTATGCTTAATGGTTCTACTATCTCATTTAATGTGTATGCGAACAAGTTAGAAATCAACACTGGACTGTCATAATACTCGTAGTTAATCTTTCCTTTTCAATATCAAACATGGATAGGTTGTAATAGTATTTTACTTCCAAAGTGTAATATCAACATAAAGGCAAATTGATTGGAAAAATCAATTGCATCTTGAATAAATCTATTTGTGTACCATTCTCATTGATGGACAGGTTATTTTTATGTAGTTATTAGAAAATAACTCTCTAAGACGGTGCAAACACATTTTGGTCTGGAGACCGAATACGGTTTAGTTTGGTCACAAGCTAGCCGGACCAGTAATCTCGTTGCAAAATGACGTAGAACTGACAATAAGTCTACCTTTTTCTTTGTATTGGTCGCTAATACTAATAATTAGTGCATGGAAAAATAAGTCAATTGTAAAAATGTTTATTAAAAGTATCAACTTTTTGACAGAGATATTTCGCTGGTGAAAGTGCGAGGATAACGGAAAAGTGGATAATGTACCAACAGATGTTCAATACTGCCACCCGCTTGTGTTAGTTGTCCTTTCATTATTGTTGCGAGAGTCAAATAGCCTTATGCGCGACGTAGTATCGTGTGCCTGCCTCCGCGAGGTCCACCTTGGACGCCCTCGGTTGGCTGTCGACCGAGGGTGACTAAAGGGCTACACGCTGATCGTCGGCCTGTCTTGATTCAAGTGATATAGCCTAATAAGGCTTAGACGCGCTAAAATCAAAACAGTTGTCCTTTCATGTTACCTGCGCGTACTAAAACACTATACCCCTAGTGGATAATATAAGAACTATAGGTTTTTAAGGGCATTAGAGTAAAGTCATTCTTTTTTTTTTTTTTATAATAATGCAGATTTATGAACCTCCCCGGGCAGTAATGAACCTCCAAGTGGGCCAGATTCGGCCCATGGGCCGAATGTTTGACACACCTGCTCTAAGACATAAAGTTACAAGCAAATTGTAATTCACGTAGGACCTAAAGGTATTTTTTTTTAAGATTATTACCAAACTCAATAACACACTTTGTACTGTCAACATAGAAAACTATTGAGAATCACTCTGAGTTGGTTACCCAGTTACTCAACACTGCCTTACCGAGGCTGATGTACCTGATGATAAACATTAAGTGTTCGAAACGCGTTGTAAAATAAAATCCTTGTGGTGAAGACATTGTTTTTTTCCTCGTTAATGCTTGCTCATATAAACGATCCTTCGGAGTTATTACCACCAAAACACTTAATGAGCTGGATCCCGGACCACACCTTGTCTCCCACCTACCCGACCTGACTTTAGAAAAAGATATTTATTTCAAATTAGCAAATGCCAGTAGAGGTAGACGAGTATTTCGTAGAGCTTAACAATTCATATAAAGCTGGGACATTTATAAAAATGCATTGATCTAAATAAAAGAGAAAAAAATCCATAATTTCGTAGAAAATTTTTCTATGTATTTAATTAATTTTTACCCTATATTTAAGGACTCTGGTTACAAATAGTATTTTTTAGACCCGAAATGCAGTCAAATTCAATTTCTATTAAAAAATGTCCTCTTTATTAAAATATATTTTGAAACATTACATTAGCAAGGAGGCTTTGAAGGTATTTTTGTTCAGTCATTTATGTAATTTTAATGTAATTAAGAGTTTAATTTTCATTATGATTTTTTTTTGTATATTTGAAGTTAATATAAACTTTATTAACCTTAACCTAATAAAGTATCTTTTAATCTGAAATAAATTTTTTTTTGTTTATTTTCTGTTAAAATAAACTTAAATATAAAAAAATTAAAACGTAAAAGAGGATTTAATTCTAATACCTTATAAATTACCCTTTTTTTAAACTTTTTTTTTTAGCTTTAATGAAGAATTAACCTTCTTGAACAAATGAAACAATTCAAACTAAAAAAGAAAAATGCTTAATTAGGCTGTAGTAGTTTTGTTTAAGCTCAGAATTGTTACAAAAAATAAATTTAATATTAAGGAGTTAGAATACCTCACCCTAGTAGATGGGATAAGCTTCAGCATTCGATATGACAGAATACCATTACCACTCTATAATGGTAATAGTGTTACCACATCGCTATTTCACCACCTTTTATTAGATAGTAGATGTTTTGAACATAATATATAGCTACACATGTATAATACATTTAGTTAGGGTCGAAGTAAAAAACTTAGTATTTATGACATGTCTTGGGTGAAGTGGGTTTATTAACTTGATTATAAAATAAATTATATATGATAGGTAACAGTTTTTTTTATAAAATGTTTTTCTTTAGCTAATTGGTACATAGAGAAATCAAAATGAATATATGTATGAATTTATATATGTATATTTATATATTGTACAAGTGGAATTCAGGTTGGTTAGGGTTTTGGTTTAGTGAGCAGACTCAGACAGTAGAGGGGGGTGGTTCATCCCCAGTCTGTGCCCGGCATCCCTTCTGTTCATGTTTCCTCTTCCCCTTAAGTTCTTCACGACAGTACTGCCCGTAAACCTTTCGTCAAGTCGTCTTTAACTTCTCTGCTCAAAGTAAGAATAAATAACAAAAACATCCCTGTACAGGGTAGTCATTAGTATTCCTTAGCTTCTTGGATTTATTTTTTTGGTGTTTTACGAGAAATTATTTCTTAATTATTAAATTATAAGTCTAGAATTATTGGAAAAAGTTCTATGTGCAATCAATTGCAATAAGAGTAATATACATTTGATGATTAAATTACTTTAATTGATTGAAGAAGCAGTTTTGAATCTATGAAATTAAAAACAAAGTATAGTTAAATATAACTAAATATATACATATATCAAACGATTAGAATAAAAGAACACTTAAAAACAACACATAATTTACTTCAATATTTCGACCTCGTCGTCATCAGGAGAAGGAGAAGAAGATGAGTTCTGCTCGGCTGGCAAACAGCAACTCTTTTGCCAGCAGAGCAGAACTCATCTTCTTCTTCTTCTCCTTCTCCTGTTCACGACGAGGTCCAAATATTAAGGTGAGTTGTTTGTGGTTTCTATGTGTTTTTTTATTCTAATCCTTTGATATTTTGTCCTAAAGGACCGTTTCATTTTTAAATATATATATCTTACATAGACAAGTAACTCACCAGAAAAGAGGTGGTGAACATAGGCATGTATTTTTATATATATAAAATGTGTGTATAATATATATATATATATATATATATATATATATATATATATAACAAGATTTCATATTGTGGTTTGATTATATATATATACACAGGTATACCGTTGACCTTTCAACTCTTTTATTCTAACCGCATGTTTCTTGTTCATTATTGACCTTTGACCTTCTCTTTATATTAACCTGTACCATCATTTTAATCTATTAATAGCAATGACTAAGCATGAGTCATCGATTTTAATTTAACATGTCACTTGGTCAACTCCTTTTCCAGTTGAACCCTGTTAGCAGGAGGTTAGTTCGTAGGATCGAATCTCTCAGTCTTAAGATCGTGAATGCCGAGACTGCGGTTATTTTAATGATACCTGTTTAAAAGAGGATCTACTGCCTATTTATACCAATATATATATATATATATATATAATATATATACACTTTAAAAACTTTGAGAAACACGAATGAAAAGCAGAAATTAGGACGCACATTCAATATTCGACCCTTTTAACGGTCGTCCTCAGGAAAGGAAGTTGAGTGGCTACAAGACGAAAGCCAACTGGACAGCTTCACAGAATATGTGCAGGTTGGACACAACAAAAAACGAAAATAATATAACTCTTATATATATATTTATATATATATATATATTATATATATATATATATAGTAGTGAAGGTTGGTAGCAATCCTTCTTGCAAACAAGTTTCTAAAAATTCTATGCCAATTTCATAAAATTGGCCAGAGATTTAGATTTTTGAATCTAGAAAATTGCTTAAATCCTAATTACATAACACATCTATTTTATCAAACGGTCACATTTTTTTTTTTCAATAACGGTTATATTCTTGAATTTGTTTTCTACATATATATATAACATATATATTGTCAGTTATTGAATACTCAGATCGGACCTTTGACATTGTTTATTCTAATATAGAAATTTTGAATGTTAGAACTACCTAGTGCTTTACCTAGAACTCCATTAGTATGCATGGAATCACTTCGATGAAATTGAAACAGAAGGTAGACAGTAATATAAACGTGATTAACTTTATTATAATTTAAAAGTTTCATTGCGCCAGATAAGCACAATCAACATGATGGCGAAAATAAATTACACTTGACCACTAAATTTCTGACTATTTTCAGTTATAGAAGATCTAAAATATAGTTACCAAATATACTACAAAACAGATTTCTGTTACACTGCATTCATTAAGCTTATATACTGCTATTATTTCTGCTTGAAATAAATATTTCATAATTAGAATGAAGAAAAATTATATTACAGTTAATATAATTAATATTCTATATCATATAATATATATTATATATATATATATATATATTAAAGTACATAGCAGCCTCTGCGTTAACGACTTTTAAGCTGGTCTGCTCCAATTTACGAACAACCTTGCGGTGGGCTGGTGTTAAAAGCCATATCAATTGCCGAAGAGACATCTTAATTTGGCATGAGCAGATCTAAAAAGAAAATCACAACTTCCAGACGAAAGGCAAAACTTTTTAATACGACATCAGTCTTTTAACACCAGTCCACCGCAAGGTTGTTCGTAAATTGGAGCAGACCAGCTTTAAAGTCATTAATGCAGAGGCTGCTGTGTAATTTAATGAAACATGTTAACGTGAGGATACATGTTAACGTATTCTGCCATCATAAACACACACACACGCACACACACGCACACACACACACACACACACATATATATATATATATATATATATATATATAACAAACACTTTTTTCTTCTTCTCGGAGTTTGGTCAGGGTAAATATATGGAATCACCTTTTTTGCCAAACTCCGAGAAGAAAAAAAGTGTTTGTTAACATTTAGTGGTCAAGAAAACAGTACCGTATATATATATTTATTCCTACGGTATGTAGGAAACATACTAAACTTAATGTTGGCAAGATATTTAATGAGGTATGTTTAAAAGAAGGTCTGCTCCCAAAGTATACCAATATATATAGTAATTTTTAAACTAACAATTAAATATAATTTTGATTTTATAAGAATTGCAAATGTAACTTTTAGTCAGTTTTTATCAAGATATTGCAATGTATATTGTTAACCATTTTTTAGTTGTTTCACGGATCAGTAGTTAAATTAGAAAAATGTTTTTTAACACAAATGATTATAAATGAATAATCATTTATTCTACTAATCATCCATCCTTGAAAAAGATAATTGCTCATTAAATAAAGTTAATTAGATAGATGAAATGTTGAGACTTTTTCATGTGATATATTGTTTATTCTAAATGGTTGATTGTTCTAAATATGCTTATATAATAAGATTTGATTATATTTTGGTTTAAATTTCAATATAGGATCGTGATTTGTCAACTGTGAACGTTAGAAGACCAGGTAGGTATTTTGTTTTGCATATTGAAGTTTAGTAAGGGTAGTGGACAAAGTGGCTGCAACTATTTATGTCCCTTGCTCCATAAACTCAACGAAAAAAAAATCATCCTTATTCCAAAACTAGTCGTCATAACGTTACTTGTTGTCATACTGGGATCAATGGATAAATCAAAGTCTCCGTACACAAAAAAAGAAGCCTTTGTATTCTACGCTTTTAAAAACTTCGTGTTTATCGTCAGATAAACTTGTACAATGCAAATTACAAATTATAAGTTACAAAAATGACGGGAATTATATAAAATAAAATAAAAAAAGAATGACATACCCAAGGAAAGGAGTGGAGAACTGAGCAGTCTTACGATTATTTTGGTGTGTGGAGATTTATCCATTTACCACAGTATGAGTAAATACCACACAATTGTGGATTACACGACTAATGACTTTCATGTTGTGATTATTTGTTAGGCTTTGAATTTGACTGCACATGAGGTGTAATGCCATCAATATTAAATTAATATTAATTAATTAATAAATATTGATCATTGTTGTGAGTGACACTTCTTGTCTAAAGCATTTGTATTTTACTTTTAATAACAACTTAACTTTATATAATAATTAAATCTTTCAAAGATCACTATTACATATTGGTTAAGAGGGGGAAAGTGAGGTTCATTTGACATTTGGAACCCATTTTATTAATAGGTTAGCTAGAGGCCAGATTAGCTCAGTGGTTAACGTACTCGTCTCTGGGCTGGTAGTCCGGGGTTCAATCCCCACCTGGCTCTCGATCTCTTCACTCGGGAGGTGAATAAATCTGAGTACCTCGTCCCTCGGAGAGGATGTTAATCCGTCAGTCCTGAGCCTGTACGATGTCAGGTACTCGTTAAAGATCCCTATTCTAAAATACACTCGAGTTAGGCAAAATTATGACTCCCAATGTAGAATCTGTAGAATTCACCGATCAAACAAAAAGCCGGTAAACGGCTGACGTTATCACCCGCTAGTGGATCGGTTTAAACAAAACAAAAAAAAGAAAGTAAGTCAGCTAAAATACTGGATTTTCGTTGTAATGCAGCTCATAAGTCTTGTTTTACTTACGTTTATAAGAGTAGAAATCTTAAACGAGAACCTGACGTGGCGAATACTTGAAACATACGCCGGCTCAACATCCTATCCTTATGTAGTGTGTGTAAGATCTTACATTTCCTACATGAAAAACTTAGGGCCATGAGTAAGGACAATAACTACTATGTTACACTTGACCCTAATACACGTAGGGACTAAGTTCTAGTAAACCAATCCCATTTTGCATTATTTTCCTGTGAGATAGTTGGGATATATATGTGATATATATTTGGGTTTATATAAGAAGAAATATGGGTTTTTATGAGGATATAAGAAGAGTGTATGGAGAAGATGCTTATGAATAAAACCGAAACGTTGGCAACGAGAGTTTGATTCTTTTTCCTGGAAAATTGACCGAACCCCGATTAGAGAACACACCTATATATATTTATATGATATATTTTTTTTTTAAGAGTTGAGGTCTAATGATTAGAAACTAGTTCTTTTGCCGACGTTTCAACATATATTTATGTCATCTTTAGGGATTGGAAATCTGTTTCTGTTGCAGCATACCTTAATTTACTCTGTTAAATGATTAACACATGCAAACAAACAAATAGTAGCCTGCATGTGTTAATCATGTAAAAGAGTAAATTAAGGTATGCTGCAACAATAACAGATTCCAAGCCCTGAAGATGACATAAATATATGTTGAAACGTCGGCAAAAAGGGCTAGTTTCAAATTATTAGACCTGAACCCTAAAAAAAAATTACATCATATAAATATTGGGTGAAGAAAACAAATCATGATATATATATATATATATATATATATATATATATATATATACCATGATAAATGAAAAACGGTCCGGCAGGACAAATAACAATTAAAATAAGCAGTGACACATAAACAGAAACACAACAAAGACTCACTTTTCAATATTTCGACCGTAATGGCGGTCGTCCTCAGGAGAAGAAGTGAATTGACGGAGGGACGACAGTCAACTAAAGAACTCACTGGGTGAGGGCTAAAGCAGTGCTGCCGCAAAGGAGACAAATAAAAAAGGAACTAGGAAGTCGATCAAACCACAATAAGAATTGGGAAAACAAGACTAAGATCTTTCAACCGTAACAAGAGACCCTGACGAAGACCGCTTGTTACGGTTGAAAGATCTTAGTCTTGTTTTCCCATTTCTTATTGTGGTTTGATCATTTATATATATATATATATATATATATATATATATATACTAAACGTATATCTAAGATATCTATTCGTCTTCACTTTTTTCTTTCTTTATTTTCGTTTAAAGCAAATATATTATTCATCTAACATATTCTTTGGACAACTTTTATTCCAATATACTCCGATCGCAAAAAAGTTGTTAGAGCTATGGAAAATACGATTCATATAATCATGTATGCCGAGCCTGAAGTAAAACATAACAGTAAATGTATAACGAAAGATCTATCATTTATTACGTTAATGCACAGAAAGTAGATAAAAAAAAGTAAACATAAGGTTTTTCATAATAATTTTTTTTTATTGTTCAAATTGTTTTCGAAATGATTTATTTTTGTAAATAAACATGGCTATTTTAATTGATTGTTTATATAAATGTAGGAGAATAGGTAGTTTAGTTGGTCTAATTGTTGATTATTTGGAGTGGGTAGGTGACTATAACAAACGACAGACATTATCCTCCTAAGGTCGAGGCTGGTTCAGCTCTCTCATTCACCAGCCTTTAATAAATTCCACATGGCTTCTACTAAATTTATTCTGATATCAGTCTTATATCATGCAATATGGTGATTCTATTGCACAATAACTGTGCTCATACCCTGCCTATTAGCCCCTCCCCTACTGCTCAATTATATTACTTGTGTATATCTATCTCACAAATGAGAGAGAGATCAACTAATATTTGATTGATAAAATAATTAATTCTATTTACATATGAATAGTTTTAATAGACTACTAATTGTTATTCTAAGTTTAAAAATAAATTAACTTTTAATAAACTACTTATTTCGATTTATTGGTTTTTAATAAAATTAATACATTGCTGTTTTTTTTTATTACTTACACCGATCCGCTAGCAGGTGACAACGTCAGCCGTTTACCGGCATTTTGTTTTGGTCGGTGATTCTACAGATACTACATTGGGAGTCCTAAATTTTGCACTATAACTCAAGTGTTTTTCGAGTAGGGCTCTTTAACGAGTACGTGACAGCGTACAGGCTCGGGACCGATGGCTTAACATCCCTCTCAAAGGGATGATGTACTTAGATTTATTTACCTCCTGCGTGAATAAATCGAGGGCCAAGTAGGAATTGAACCCCGGACTACTAGCCGTGAGACGAGTACGTCAACCACTGAGCTAACCTGGCCTCTTATCATTGCTGTATTATAGCCATTACAAAGGATCACTGCAAATGAAAATGTCTGGACGCTATCAATGTATTGCAAATATTTCTGAATTTTAATCTTTACCTTTTATGAAGTTTCTTTTTATTTTCATTAATTATATTTGCAACAATGTGCTTTTAGTTAAAACTTTTTAATTTTCTCAGTAAGTATCAAAAGTGCGATATACAAAATTATATACAAACATACACTTTATAAAGTTTAGTTGGAAAATATTAATTTTAATTACTGTAAACTCAAAAGTGATAAAGACATGAAAAAAAGCAGCTTTTGGAAAAAAAAGAATGGCCAACATTTCGTCACTACGTACATTATATCATCCTCATAAGACGCTCAGGAACTTAGGGCTCCTTCCTTACTTTCGTGGTGAAAAAATAGTTCCTTAATTTATAAAAACTACACTTGTACACCTTTTCTATGATGTTGTTTTATTTAGGAATTATACTGTTCATTCCCCTTTAGAGATTTATTTTTGTGTCAGATCAATTTTATTTGATTTTTGAAAAACTCTAAGAAAAAAAAATTTTTTTCTTTACGTTAGATGATATATTACTTTATTATAAATGGTACTTTCAATTCACTAAAGTTATCAGTTTAGGAGGAAAAATTCTTTCGAAATTCACCTTATGGGTTTACTTATGATCAAATATCGCCTATCAATTAAATAGAACATCTTCACTATAAGGACTATATTTAAGTATAATAGCAATTTAAGCCATATAGCGATACGTCAGCTGTAATGTGCCCAAGAACTTTGAGACATACTGACTAACACTGACTAACACGCACACACGCAAACAGACACAAACAGACATACGAGCACACACGCACATACACTTTCGCAAATAGACACACAAACACACTCACGCACACACATACACACACATCACACACACACACACACACACACACACACACACACACACACACACACACACAACACATATACATACACACACACACGAAAACAGACATACGAGCACACACATATACATAAACACACACGCACATACACTTTCACAAATAGACACACAAAAACACACACACACACTAGGATATTTGAACATGTATTAGATAGTAATTCACTAGATGTTAATTTCATAAGATATTTATATATTGTATTTAACAAAATTTTATATAATATAGATTGAAAAATTATTGTAAGTACTATTGTAATTTTATGGTCAAAAGAACATGCAATACTTTTAGTAGAGCATGTGCAATAAAGTATATTTAAAAAAAAAAACAAAAAAAAATACACACACAGATACGTATTTACATACCCAAACATTCAGAAATGATTAAAGAAATTTCAACCATCAATTCAAGGGACCTCGAAACGTGTAAATTTATTAAAATCTCTGCATATAGTTCTTTCATATTAACAATGTTTTAATTAAAGCAAAGTAAGAAAAATTGGTGTATTAATTATATATCAATGGTTACTTTTTGTTTGAAAATACATTTTTAAAAATTCATTGATAAAAGTCGTTTGAATTTATTTCTTCAATATTGAAAAAAAAAATATCTTAATTAAAAGTCCTTTACATATTTTGAACAAATTACCTAAAGTGAGAAAAACAATGAGGAAGCAAACACTATAGGTTGTTAAAATTAAACGTAATGATTGTTTGAGCAAAGTTCTGGTCTAGTCACCTTCTTAAGAGTTTTTCCAAACTTTCCTTAGTTTTCCTAATTTGTCTAGTCTGAACCAACGAAAAGTAAACAAAAAAAAAAGAAGTTTATTTTGTAACTTCTAAAAGTTAATGGCTCAAGTTTTTATTTCCAACCCTGATTCACCTCAAATAACTTCTAGATTAAATTTATTTACCCAATGGAAAGAGAAGTTTGGATAAAGAAGTAATTTAACGGAGAAATTTGAAACAAGGCTAACGCGCGGGTTGATTATATTTTGTTAACATTTCACTCGTAAAACTCTGAAGTAGGTTTGCGAGTAAATGCAGATTAAATAGCAAACAAACTTAAGTACTCAAATTATTTATGATTTTAACTTATTTATTCTTTAATTCAATTGCCAGATAATCACTTTTATGTAAATTGCAACAATTGAGGTATAATATTATACTATTATAAAAGAAGTGTGACCCTCATGAAACAATGATATGATATGCTTAAATCGACTAAGTTATTTATACGTGATTGCATTATATCAATAGATGAATTTAACAGTTTTTATAGTTATATGCCCTTTGATATAATAGGAATTTTAAGAATATTTATTGTCTTAGTTAATGGTTTAGGTTTAAAATTTTTTTGAAACATGAATTTCATATACTTTCTATATTGTTATGTGGTTTAGAGTTAAAAAAAATATCTTTTTATCCCGAATAATGCATTTAGAATAGTATTCTATTCGCAACATGACTTGTCTTTCAGTTCAGTTCACATGTAAATTTTTATTTAGAAAAAATACTCTTGTTTATCCACACGAATAATGCTCTTTTTTGCCAGATATTAGTTCATTCTGATTCTCAATACATATATGACCTGTGTACTTCTCACAACCCTTCAGATTCCCACATCAGTCAACATTTTTACATTTTACGGAAAAAAATTTTCAGTTTACACAACACAGAAATGCTGTTCTGCCAGAAATAATTTATTAATTTTGTTTATATATTTGCTATATATAATATATATATATATGTTAAAAATTAGACCATTTTAGCACGTCGATTGGTAATTTACTATATTCTGTGGATACAGTAGCAAGATCGTTATTCATGAAACTGAGAAACTTATGAAAAAGTAAGTTTCATCTAAATATGGTCTAATTCAACAATGTGTGTATAGAGGAAGGACTGCTACAAAAATTTACAAATATATATATATATATATATAAAGATTTCACAAAAACACGTGAAATAATAATCAATAATCAAACCACAATATGAAATAGGAAAAAAAGACTAAAATCTTTCAACCATAACAAGGAGTCTTCGCCAGAGTCAAAACCCGACTGCTGGGTTTTTGACTCTGACGAAGACGGCTTGTTACGGTTAAAAGATCTTAATCTTTTTTCCCATTTCTTATTGTGGTTTGATCACATATATATATATAAAAGAACTTTTATGTTAGCTTCTCAGTTTTTACTTTGTTTGCTCTCTGATGATACACATTGAAAGGCCTTAGAGCATTTAATTCTATTGTTTTCCATTTACCATTGTGGTTTAAACTTCATTGATTGCATCACATGTTTATGTATTGTGATTTTTCTGCATGTATATATATTATATATATTTGTAAAAGTTGGAAGCAGTCCTTCATTTAAACATATATTGTTAAATAACGCCCCATTTTTGGCTTGTATCTGCTTCTTACACGATTTCTTCAGTTTCCGGAATTCCTTCCTCGTCTCTTCATTAAAACTATAGTCTATCACCGATATTACTAATCGACATGTTTCGAATGTACCACATTCATCATCAGGACAATAATGAGAGTAGTAGTAGGAAAGCTAGTTATATAATAGAGATGGATTATTAATGGAATATTTACAGGGCATCGCCCTGTATCACGGAGCATTATGTGGGATTAAGGTAGGGTGGTTGGGCTCACCTACTAACTGGCTAATCTGGGTGTTTCTGTTTGCAAATAGTTTTAAAATTCGACAAGAATTATTAACTTGGATATTTATGGCTGGTTGCTTTTCTTGAATAATTATTGCTTCTAATAGTTGTAATTTAAAATGATTTCTTTCTCTAGCGATAATTTTCGTGGAATTTACCATCATTTCTCTTGTGAGTTTTGTCTTATGGACTGCTGTTGTATGGCATTTTGGCGCGCCGGCAGAAAGGTGCATAGTAATTCTTCTAGACAATGAAGTCGAAGTCATTCCTATATATGAGCTTTTATATAGGTATAAAAGTTCTTGTTTTTTTTTTTTGCTAACAGACTGAATTTTGAAAAGTGTTATAAAGAAATAGGAAAGTCATAGATGAAGAAAAAAGATAATAAGTGATAATGTCGAGATGGCTAAATTGAAATCTAAATTACGATTATTTTCACCAATCTTGTTATATTGAAAGAAAACAACAGAAGATGAGTGTAGATGATATTGAGAGATCAAGAGAATTATAACGTAAGAGAGTATTGCTACAAGGAGATAATCATGCAAAATTATGTTTATTTCTAACCAAATGGATTATAGACGGGAGTATTATAAAAGTTATAATGATAGGAGTGTTATAGAAGGTCAAAGTTTTCATATTCCTATTTTCTTTCGTAAATTATTTGTTTAAAATTATTTTAAATACTTTTTTCTTTCGATTTGAAAAAAAAAATCTGATACATTTCTTTGGTTTGAAAATTAAAACGTACAATACTACTTCCGTTTTTTTCCTTTTTTTAAAAGATATTAAAAATCTTACTTTTATATTTCTTTTTAGTTTTATTTATTTTTTATTATTTAAATTTCGGTCTGATCCTTTAAATTTAATAATATTAATTGAATATTGTGTTTGCAGTTAATGTTTTTATTTATTTAATTCGACAGAAGTTTTTGTTAGTATATACAAGAATGGCTCATTAGAATACTACTAACTCGTTGACCCTCGGCAAACTCTGCGAGTTTCAAACTTGGTCCCTTTCTAAGGACAACTCTACGAGGAGAGCATTAAGTGGGACGTGACTAGCAATTTCAAACAAAGTTTGAAAAATGTTTCCAACAGCAAAGCTGTGCGCGTTGTAGACCTATTTCAAGATATTATAATTGATCAACTTAGCATCAATACGAACTACAAACATTGCATATTCCTATCAAGTTAAAAACAAAAACATCTCTTTTTACTTTAGTACCACTAAAGAGTAGTAGACAATGAAGAATGAGACTAAATGGAGTTTATTTTTGAATTATCAACATTTGATGTTATCACTTAAGTTTCGTGACACATTTATATTATTTTTGTAATAGTGATAAGAGTGTGTGTTTGCATGCTCGTATGTGAATAGTTGGCTGTTTGTGTTTACCTGTTTACAAATAAACATTACAGTAGTACTATTTAGTCCATTAGAGTGAAATTATAATTAAATTATTCCTCACGAGCTATGTAAGCAGTTATTGTGTCGTATTTACTCATGATAGTGAGGAAAATATATTATATCTTTACGACAAGGAATTTATTTTAAGACGCGATTCGAACAGTTAGTGTTCATCATCAGGCACATGGTCAAAAAATTCAAAAATGTTATGTAAATTTTGTCTTTTTATTGTAGATGTGCCTGATGATGAATATTAAGTGTTTGAAACGCGTCGTGAAATAAATTCCTTGAAGTAAAGACGTATTATCATAAATTATTTCTAGTTTAAAAGAAATTTATAATTTATGGGTAAAATATTATCATATTGACAGTAATTTTAGTGAAAATTAGCTATTTGGTTTAATCGTTTAACTGATCATATATTTTTGAAATGTCGATTTTGTATTTGCACAAGTTAACGATAGTTATATTAATGAAAATCCTAACTTAAGCTGTTAACAATACAGTTGGAATGAAATTATCTGATAAAAGTAGACTCAGTTTTTCTAAACACCTTCTATCTGCTTCCTTTATCCTTTCAGCAACTTCATTCCTGAAAAGCTCCAGTGTTGTGCAAACAGTTTGCTGCTTGCAGATGGTTTAGTTGACTCCAACCTTTTCAAACCGTTCCACTGCCTCATTTACTTATATTCATTTGTTTCCAGGTACCCAAATAACAGTTAACTTATTTTTACTTTTCTAGTTTACTATAAGTAGAGAATAGTGATAGACAAAAATTTGATCTCAAGATTTTGACGGATTACATGTCTTGAGGTCCCCAAAGTCATTTTATGATGTTTTTTGATGATGATAATATGTGTGTATATGTGTGTGTGCACGCGTGCGTTTAGGTCTGTGTGCGTCTGTGGGTGGGTGTGCACACTTGTGACTGTGTCTGTGCATCTGTCATACGGGCGTATGCATTTCGGATGTATCTGTGTGCGTTTACGGGTGTAAGTGTGCGGGTATATGGGTCGGTGTGTGTGCGTCTGTGGGTAGTTGTGGGCACGTGTAAGCGTGTTTGTACTCGTGTGGGTGTGCGTTTATGGTTGTAAGTGTGCGCGTGTATGGGTAGGTGTGTGTGTGTGTGTGTGTGTGTGTGAGTGTGTGTGTGTTGTGCGCACGTGTAAGCGTGTTTGTACTCGTGTGGGTGTGTGTTTATGGTTGTAAGTGTGAACCTGTATGGGTAAGTGTAGAATAGATTGATTGATTTGTGTTTTTACATACTAAACCCTATCAAATCCGTAAGTCTATTGTTTTTCTGTTCACTCTGAAGCACCTCAGTTCCTGTTTTCTTATTATTTTATTGATAAAGTTTCTTTTGTTGACTTCTTTATCATATGCACAGTAGTTTTGCTTTATCATTGATGATAATAGTTGAAAATATTCTGGCATAAATGAATTCTCTACCTAAGGATCATTTATAACTGCTGTCTTCCCCCGCATCCTCTCCTTTCAGTTCTTGGTTATCTTATTCCTTAAGCCTCCAAGCCCCCTCCCTCTTCCTTCTTCTTATCATCCCATTAGTATGCTACTAAATTATACTTAATGGCTAAGTACTACAGCAAGTCCTTATAAGTAGAACAAAACTCATACATATAATTTAAGGAATATTATTCAATGAAAAATATTATTACATTTTTTACTTTATTTCATATCTTTATTATTCATTACGTACAAATAATCTTTAAAAATGATATCTCATTTTATTGAAATTTATTCTTAAGGACTAAAAATTCTACTTTTTTTAAATAAAAATTACATGATTATATATGATTTTTATAATAAAGTATTTGTAAAATGTAGTAAATCAGAAATGTTTTATAATGCATAAAATAATATAAAGAGATGTAAATATCTTTATTAATTGGAGGTTATTAAAGGAAGTAATTAAAAAATTAGTTATTAATAATACTAAGGTAGATTTTATTCACTTGTTGAACAAAAAACTGCCTCAATTAGGTTTAGATCAAAGGAATCTGTTTCTGATACAAAAGCAAAAGTTAGGAGTTATTAATATTAAGAAAGTATTAAATATTATTTCATTACATTACAGTATACCCATTAAGTATTTATAATAGATGAAGTCTTGTGGTTCTTCATTATTATATCTTCTCAATTTTGCTATAAGAGAATGTTTTGATAATTCTGACTATCCGATGTCTAGACCTCAACAATCTATTGAAAATAACTACTATAGCGTATAATATTTATATTAAATGTAATTCCATTAACAAACTAAAAGCAAAGGGAATGTATAGACACAAAAGAAGAGCTAAGAATTATTATCTTTACAATATTTTAACTGTGCATCTTGGAAATGGAGTTTGTTCAGCTATATCTTTTTTATTTACTAACTCATGTAATTTATAATGCTTGGGATTTAAAATTAAATCTAGTTCGTATCTTCTTCATAATAAACAGTAAAGTACATTTTTGCTGTACTGAATGTAAATATGATTATGGAATTTTAAATTCTAATATTTTATGAATTTCTACAGACTTTCTGAATATTCTATTTTGAATCAGTTTCTGTTAGGAGTAATAGTGGTCATATTTGCTGTGCATTACAGAAATATAACCTCACAGACTAAAGTTCAACGTATATGTCTCTACTGGTGAATTTCAAAATATAACTTGTTTTATAAACACAAAGATGTTAGTGAAGAAAATATATTACGTCTTCTCAATGAGGAATTTATTTCATGACGCGTTTCGAACCCTTAGTGTTCATGATCAGGCATATCTACAATAGAAACACAAAATTTATTACAATTTTTTTATATATAACTTCAAACGCTTTTTAAACATTTTGTCTTTATATTGTAGATGTGCCTGATGATGTACACTAAGTGTTCGAAACGCATAGTAAAAACATCCTTGTGATTAAGATAAAATGTATTTTTCTCGCTATCATAAATAATTTCTTATTTAAAAGAAATTGGATAATATGGGTGAAATATGAACAAGAGAATAGTACTTTTAGTCAATATAAACTGTTTGGTTTTATATGTATAACTGGTCATATACTTTTGAAACACTGATTTTAAATTTTCACAAGTTAGCGATAGTTACTACGAGTAAAATAAAAATCATAACTTTAGCTGTTAAAAATGCAGTTTGAATGGAGTTATTTCATAAAATTAAACTCAGTTGTCCTAAGCACCTTCTATCTTGTTCTAAAAACACACACAAACACATACATACACACACACACTTTATCTCTCTCACACACACACTCTCTCTCTGTCTCTGTCTCTCTCACACACGCTCTCTCTCTGTCTCTCTCTCTCTCTCTCTCTCTCTCTCTCTCTCACACACACAACACACACACTCTCTCAGACACACTCTCTCTCTCTCTCTCAGACACACTCTCTCTCTCTCTCTCTCTCTCTCTATACACACACACACACACACAATTACTTACTCGTACAGAAACTGAAATGAGTTTTGCATAAGGTCTATTTCATGTAAAATGGCATTTTCTAAGTATATATTCATTGATCACAGAACTAAATGAAAACTTGATTAGTTAATGCGTGTTAAATATGATTTCTCTTATGTAAATTTTGATTTATAGTCAAAGCGACCTTATTGGTATAACCATACGTACAATATAACACCACGCACACAGTACAGTTTGATAGTGAAATCGTAGTTTGGTGAGTGGGACCTTTCCAGAGAAAGCTTGCTTCATGCTACCAAATTATGGCAGTTTTCAGGCAATCGTATTGTCGTTTGGTCTTTAACTGCCTCTAGCTATCCCTTTGTGTTCATTGAACCGCAATTAAACATTAATCTCCATCAATTATAGCTCAGAGTGGCTTACACCAAACGGTGCACCGCTTTGTTGAGACTGCTAATTTAAAATATAATTCTATATAATAAATCAAATAGGGTCGCAACGACTCTTCCAGTGTCATTTAATTAAAGTAAGCATGCAAACATATACTTGATTGGCCTTTTTCGAAATAGTATGTATTTCAAAAGACATAAACTAAAATGTTGTTCTAAACACACACACACACATACACACACACACACACACAAACAAACACACTTTCTCTTTCACTCACACACACACACACACACATATATATATATAAAGATTTCACATTAACACGCGATATAACAATCAATGATCACACCACAATATGAAATGAAAACAAAAAGAGTAAGATCTTTCAACTGTTTTCTTTGTCAACAGCTGATCTTCGTCACAGTCAAAAACCCAACTCGGTTAATTAAAAATTAAAATAATTAAAAACCACTTGTTACGGTTGAAAGATCTTAGTCTTTTTTTCCAATTTTATATTTTGGTTTTATCACAAAATAATTTGTAATGTAACACTTAGTTTTTCTGTTTCAAAAAGTATACTTCTGCCTATGAAAAAGATTTTAAATAAAGACCGAAACGTTGGCAATGAGTGTTTAATTTGAACCTGAAGAACTGACCGAGTCTCGATAATTTTAGTTTTGTATCATTTGTGGTGAGTTACCTGAATATTTATATCACGTGTTATTGTGACAATTTTGTATGTATACGCAAACTCACGCACAGGAAAACTTGCACCGAAAAATGTATGCATGCATGCACACATAACCCACACTTACAGTACCTCTCTCTCTCACTCTCTCTCTCTCTCTCTGTCTCTCTCTCTCTCTATCTCTCTCTCTCTCTCCCACACACACATATACACACACCTCAATGTAGTTTTAATGTACGCATAAAACGTATGTTTATTTATGTTTTTCCATAAATTTATCAGACTACCCGTGTCTCTTTGGGTCAAATATAATTATAAAGATAACTTTGTAGGAGGAAAATCTTATATTTACAACATTCTTTGTACAATTTAAACCATTTAAAAATACTTTAATATCACCCTTAGACTTAACTCTGCTTAGCGCAACGTATAATTGTCTGAGCTGCAAAACTGGTAATCTAAATAAACTAAAGCTTTCTTTAATGAGGACCTTGATCCTTCTAAGTAGTTATAGCAAACACTGATTGGTTTGGAAATGTAACGAATTAAAACTGATGTTTATATAACTTCTTTCATAAATTTAATCCGATATATATGATCTACTCCTCCTCTGGTTTGAGGAGCTTCTTACGTCTAAACCTTATTAATGATTTTATCAATTACAATGTGTTCTCCAATTGATACTCGAGCCCCATTACTAACTGAAATTATGGAGGGTTCAGATAAATATTAGAGTTACCAAAAAATACATATAATTTATTACTTGTTCATTTGTATATATAATAAAGTTTATTAGTAGTACAATCTAATATACGTAGTGTGATATTTGCTCATATTGGGGAATTTCAAAAATTACGTCTCCACCCAAAAAAAAGAGTTTAACATTGAAACTAATAACGCGTTTCAAACACTTAGTGTTCTTATTCAGGTTTACATCTGCGCTGTTGAAATATTGAAACAGGATGAACCTTGGAAGGACATGAGTGCAAATGTTAACCTAAAGAAGAACACTAAGTGTTCGAAACGCGTTGTTAATTTTGTTATTTAACTCTTTTTTTGTTTGGAGTCGTAATTTAAGAAATTCCCCTATATAATAAAGTCACTATTTTCATTTTTTGAAGGATTTAACAAGTAAAAAATTCATAATTTATAGAAGTCAATAATTCATTGCAGTCAATGCATATTAATACGATCATAATGCCGGAGCAGATAGTCAATCTTCCGTAGGAGTTAATCGAAGACAATTTTTTATTAATTTCCATTTAGAAAATGACTGCTTGCCTTCTGAATTCTTTCCAAAATGGTAAAATGAATGTTTAATGCAATTTTAATACTCGGGGAGTGTAAATTAAAGGTTTTAAGAAGTTTTTTGCCTTTATAAATCTTTCATTAAAGTCTTCTTTTTTTAGCTTATCAAACAATGCAACCATTTCATCAACACTTTTACAATAAAAGCTGAATACATAGTTCATTGAAAACTGAAATATTATTTTAGAGTGGTAGAAATATCAAAGTTACAATATTTTTATAATTTTAAATATTAGTCGTTTCCTACTTCAAAATCTGTTCCATTTTCTTCTTTTTATCTTTTGGTATATAATTATGGTTCACTGCAAATTTTAAAAAGCTCTCAAGAACATGCTATTGAAAACAGATTTCATTTTATAATTGTGAGGGGAGTGGAAAACTGTTCTAACATATTGCATAAAAGAGTACGTCTATCATTATTGGTTTTGTCCAAATGCTTTATAGTGTTACCATAACCATGACTATTTGTTTGACAAATTCTCAATTTTATGTGGTATTTGACACATAGCGTGGTCAATTCATTCCCGCCCGCATATACTCAGACAAAAAAAAAAAAAAAAATGCAATCAGGGGACTACAAAGTGTAAATACTTGAATTTTTCCAATCAATTTGATCTTAACTACTACGATTTGTACTTGATATTTTAATACAATTAAACTTATTGTAGAGTTACATTCTATACATTGAATACAATGAATACATTTGAATGCATTGTATTCTAAGCAAATTATCTATAGATCAAACAATTCCTGAAAGCAATACAAAAAAAGGTTTTATATTTGAATTTCAATTATAACCATTATTTTTCATTTCTTATGGCTGTAAAAATATGAAATTTATTTTAAGTGAATGGTGCTATCAATTTATATAAATTTTGAATATAAAGAAGAATATTTAAAGTTCTTTCTTGCATTAACTTTTTTACTTTAGTGCACTGAGCCTGAATTAGTGCAAGAAAGAAAACCTCAAAAATATCATTTACTTTAGAATAAAACAGCAGCAGATTGTTTTATACGATTTCTGCTTGAAATACTATGAGACATATATTTGCTCATAATAAATTAAGACGCAGTTGTAAAGGTATAGTGGGGGTAGTTTTGCCAGTAGAATAAATGTAAGCGAACTTTTGAACCCTATAGTTGGATGCATGTCTCGACACGTCAGTCACATTCGGTCTTCGCCAGACAGAGCTCAACAAGATTACTTCTCCATCATGCTAAGGTATAGCTTTTATTTTGTAGCTTACAGATCATATTCTATGATATAATTTTTCATCATTTCCTTTATGTGTTCTTTCACATGCATTGTACATATATTTTATCCACAATACCTGTATTTAAAGTTAAATGGAAGTTATTTTACTTCTTTTTAATCTACCAATATCAAAAAAAGTCATAGTTCATGTAATTTTTTAGGGTAATTTCTTTGCAATACTTCAATCAAATTGATTACAATGAAATTAAGTATGCATTATTAAATTTCTTAGTCCAGTTGTTTTATATGATTATACCAAGCAATTGCAACGAGTCGGTTTGTCTCTTATCCGTATTTTATGCTACTTTTCAATTACTCACTACATGGAAATTTACTTTTATGAATTATTTGTCACATTCTGCAAATAGCGTCTGAAATTTATTTATTTCGAATAAATTAGGTTGTCTTCAACACGTTACTGTTAGGTGATCAACAAATTTTTGAAATTGATATAAGAAATGTAAGATAATTATTTAATTAATAAAATAGAACTGATTTTTTAAAAAATCATAGTTATAATTTTCTAGTTGAAAGCTTGTTTTAAGCTTGCGCCCTTTAAGCTTTGAATGTTAAACTCGTAAACTAGCCACCATCTTTGATTCCCCTCTCCTCTCTTCTTCTCTCTCCCTCTTCATCCCTGTCATACACTTCTCCCCCTCTACACTATGTCGCTCTCTTTCTTTCTCCTTCTACTCCTTTTCACACCACTTTATCTCGCTGTCCTCTTACACTTCACCCCTGATCCATGTAACAATATGCCAATTGTATTAGTTTTTATCCTTTTTTTTCCTGATTTTCTCGTAAGGAGAGAATGAATTATTCACCTGTTCCCTTATACAGATTAAATCAAATCTGGAGTGACCTGCATTCAAGTTTACTATAGGTAAACATAATATAATTCTTGGGTATACAATATTCTTGGGTATACTACAATATCAATATATTTTCCATTTAGCTATAATATAAATGTCTAAATGGGAGATATTTATTTGTCTTCATTCCTGGAGGCAGTAGAGATAGTGATTGGTCCACTTATCAATATATATGCTTATTTTTGTATATCACACCACTGATGCATATAATATCATAAGTATAACTACAACAGTAATAACATTTTTGAAAATCAAAATTGTAGATCTCGTGTTACGAAATAATTTCTTACAGGAGAACATGGCTTTTGTTCCAATAGCCATTGGCTATCTTACATAGTTTACCTGAACTCCTTCTACATTGAAAATTTAAGACAAAGTTTCCCATTTAAAACTTAAAAATATCCTTATTTTATCTGAAAAATGTCAGAAACATCAAGAAAATCGTTTTAAGTTAATTTTTAATTTCAGATGTAGATTAATTATATCTTATTGAAAGAGTATATTCAATTTTGAACTATGTTTTAAATTTTTGTTTCTTTATAAAATTATTATACTGGGAATTTTACGGCTTCCTAGTATTTCATTGAAATCACTTTTCTTTCCATTTGTCAAAAGTCATATATATGTTAATTCACTCTGAGCGTGTGTTATCTTTTTCCTGCGTGTTGTACTCTGTTATAAGGTTACTCTATAAAAAATATATTTGTAATTACCCAGTTTTACACACTCAAATCAAAGTCAATGGCGGCTATGCAGTATAATTTAAAACTTTTACAGCTGGCAGCTTGACATTTTTAAAAACTAGAATAGTGAAAAAACTGGACATTTCCTAAAAAACATGACTCCTCTTTCTTGAGGAAAGAGTCCATTCGTCATACTCCAATATCATGGAAAGATACTACAATTCACAAAGATAAAGTAATTATAACTGATATTAAGTTTTGCTCAAGAGTGCAATATATAGATTTATTAAAGCATTTCATGAGACAAATCCATCATACCATGAAGACAAAGGAAATTTATTTATGTTTATTGGCAGTGTTTTTTTTACATGTAAAAATATTATTCCTCTTATATCTCATATAAGTCAATAAATTATTTAAATTGTTCTATTATAAACACAATTTTATCTCAGTGGATTCGCTCAAAAAAATTTCTGTCAATATAAACAATGTAAAAAAATATCAAAAATTAGGTAAGTATAGCAAGTGTTCCCTCAGTCTAGGATAAACAAACAGTTTTTATAGCTTTCTCCATATAATGTTCTATATTTTTTGAAGCATAGTTTCATTTTGATCCGTCCAACGGTATGGCTCTCACAAGCATTGAGATTAAATTATAAGTCAAAATTTTTACATTTTATTGAAAAAAAAAAATATTCCACATTGTTTTAAAAGTCTGAATATATTTTTTGTTTATTGCATTTGTAACCCCAAAGATCATGCCAAAATTTCAAAACTCTAAATTAGCAGTTTAGGAGAAAAAAATGTTTTCTAAAAACCGGTTTTTGGCAAAAAAGTGACTTTCCTGTCATGCATAATTCTTCTCTAACAATAGGGATCTCCTACACTATGAGGCCCATCTTTATGTAAAATATCAACTGGATCCATAAAAGATTCTGGACCGCAGCGTGGTAACAAGCAATGCAGACACACTCACCTACCCACCCACGCACCCACACACAGAAATCTTCGAGAAAGCATCATAAAAAGACTTCTGGAACCTCAAAACATATAATTCCGTCAAAATCTTGAGATTGATTTTTTTCACGATCACTATACTTTACTTATTGTAAAGTAACAACACAATAATTGCTTAACATAATAATAATAATCGTGATATCTTTTTAAGTACATCTTATTTAGTTTTGGAACTGTTGATTGTATTGGCATTATATCGACAAAATTGTAGATATTTGAAAAAAAAGTAACTTTTTTTTTATTGCATAACCGATCCCTAACGGGTGATAACGTCGGCCGTTTCCCAGCTTTTTGTTTGATCGATGATTCTACAGATTATACATTGGGAGTCCTAAATTTTGCTTAACTCAAGTGCATTTCGAGTAGGGATCTTTAACGAGTATCTGACATCGTACAGGCTCGCGACCGACGGCTTAACGTCCTACTCGACGGATGATATACTCAGATTTATTCACCTCCCGTGTTAGTTTCACATAAAAATTAAAGTTTGTTTTGTTTAAATATTGTAAAAAAGAGCAAAATACGAGTATGTTATCATTTTCGGCCTTGGAAGTTACAAATCAAATTTGGTTTTATAAATAAACAACATAAACTGGCTTTATGCGGTCAAAAAACTCAGAGTACATTTATGAATACTTGTGTATGTAACTAGTAAGATTTATAAGTGGTATACTACGTCTCACAGTTTTCTTTGGGGTATTTGTGTCAAAATATGAGACAATGAAATAAAATGATATAACATTATATAAGTAGGAATATGGATTTTAGTATTAAAACGAACATCAAGATGAGGATATGACTCTAATTGAGAAAAATCAGATTCCAAGTAATTATTTACATAGAGGGAGCATTTTCAAAGAGTTTTTCTTCATTATTTTAAAAAATTGAAGAAAGGAGGTCTATCTTGATTTGTCTTGAAGGCTCCGGCTTTTTTTTTGGCGGCCTTGATTTAATCTTTACTGAAACCATTTTTTACAAATATTCACTGCTTATTGATTTTTATTTTAGTCAACTTTTCATACTATTTCTCTTAAATTTGTTAAATGTCTAAAAAAAACTTGGTCTAGGTGGATGCTGTTGAGTTGCTAAGGTTGATTTTTTGATAAGTGTTAAACAAAATCAGTGAAAATCTTTTGACTAATAATGTTATTAAACTTTGATAAACTCAATATAGTAATAGTTTAATTAGTTACAACATTTCTATTATTGTTTCTTGATATTGGGAATTTCAGAAAAAGTGTTTACTATCAAAACTAACAATGCGTTTCAAACATTTCGTGTTCTTCAGGTTTTCATCTAAAAAAATATATATATCTCTGAGCATTAAGAACATCAGAGTGAGTAATTTGAAATTGAATACAATATATAAAAGTTCCACTGTTTTGGGTTTTTAAGAAGAGAAACAATATATAAAATGTTGAATTGCAAACAAGGGAAACAATATATGAATGTTGAATTGCAATATTGGGGTTTTTAACAAGGAAAACAATATATTAATGTTAAACTGCAATACTGAAGTTTTTAACAAGGGAAACAATGTATGAAATGTTGAATAGCAATATTGGGGTTTTTAACAAGGGAAACAATATATTAATGTTAAACTGCAATACTGAAGTTTTTAACAAGGGAAACAATGTATGAAATGTTGAATAGCAATATTGGGGTTTTTAACAAGGGAAACAATATATTAATGTTAAACTGCAATACTGAAGTTTTTAACAAGGGAAACAATGTATGAAATGTTGAATAGCAATATTGGGGTTTTTAACAAGGGAAACAATATATTAATGTTAAACTGCAATACTGAAGTTTTTAACAAGGGAAACAGTGTATGAAATGTTGAATAGCAATATTGGCGTTTTTAACAAGGGAAAGAATATATGACTGTTGAATTGCAATATTGGGGTTTTTAACAAGGGAAACAATATATGAATGTTGAATTGCAATATTGAGGTTTTAAACAAGGATAAAAAGGATTTTTAACTAAGTGTTCGAACCGCGTTGTTAGTTTTGATATTAAACTCTGTTTTGTATTGAGACGTAATTTTTAAAATTCCCTACTGTGAGTAAATACCAGGTTATATCAGGCTGCATAAGTATATAATAGTATATATAAGTATATATATATATATATATATTATATAAAGATTTCACATAAACACGTGAAATAACAATCAATGATCAAACCACAATCAGAAATGGGAAAACAAGACTAAGATCTTTCAACCGTAACAAGCGGTCTTCGTCAGAGTCAAAAACCCAACTGACGAAGTATATATACATATATATATATATATATATATATATGTATATATAATATAAGTATATAATGTATATAATAGTTATTAGGATTATATACATAATTTTTGAAAAAAAATGTTTCAGCATAATCAAAATATTCTATTTTGTTATCAGCATATTCAAATATTATATATATATATATATTGACGTGGGTAAAATTTAAATATATAGTAGTTTTTTCAGAGGGAACTTATCGAATAAAGCTTTGTGTGAAGTTGGCACACTGGGCGGCTCAAGCCCTACCGTTCTAGACATGTGTTTCCTTAAGGGTTGCTAAACCTTCCACTTCATTGCATTTATTGCAATCTTTCCACTCTTTTCTTCTTTCACTCTCTTACATTCTTTCAGTTTATCTCGTGATCAAAGTATTTCGCTTGTTTAAGTATATATTACTGTAGTTTATTAGATGAATTCATTATTTGCTTAATATTCTCTATTTTGTTCAAACTTTTTGCTTCGGTTTTAAATTTAATGTAGGATATATAAATGTAATAACAGCTACCCGATATATCTTTGACCATTAATTAATGGATGCCAACTTCAATGAACAATTATAAGGGTAATTAACACAGTACGAGTCATCATCGGGAGAGAATTATAATGTTTTCTGACTTGACTGGAATCTAAGAATTCAAAAGGTTTTTTTGCTACATTAAAATCAGTTCGTTGCTTTTGAGATATGATAGTCTCAATAAAAAAATTCGTGAAGCACATTTATCACGTCTAGTTGTACTGGGAGGCAACCCTAAAGGTTGTAGTGGATGTCCCCCAAAGGAACACACGTAGGTCGAGCATTCGCCCTTTGTGATACCACACAATGAAGACATTGGGAGTCCTAAATTTTGCCTAACCTAAGTGTATTTACAGTAAGGATCTTTAACTAGTACCTGATATCGTACAGCTTTGGATCGACGGTTTAACGTCCTCCCTGAGGGATGACGTGCTCAGATTTATTCACCTACCACGTGAAAAAAAAATCGAAGGCCAGTTGGGAATCAAACCCCAGACTTACCAGTTTAGAGGCGAGTACGTTAACCACTGAGCTAGCCTAGCCCCCAACTACTTAGCCTAATAGAGGAGGAGGTTTCAGGCTGTCTTTCAAAGGCAAAAGCCTTATGTAGTTGAATGAGGTAGTCGCTTCCTGAAGGCAGTGAGTGGTCTTTCCTGCCTCTACACCTGTGACGTGCGGTCAGGTCCATGACAAATGACTTACTTCATCACAGTCAGATTTACAAAAAATACCAACCTTTCAAATTACCTTATTCACTATTTGATTGGCAGCAGCTAGCCAATTCTGTTTAAAATGTCATATGAGCTTTCTTTTAAAACATTTAATCGTTTTAATTTTGGATATGCAATCCTCCATTTTCGAAAGTAAGGAAGGTAAATAAATTGCAAGCTTTAGCGTGTTGACTGTATTCTGTTGCTGACTCACAAAAACAGTCCCTATATTCACAGGCGCTCCCTAACATGATTCAGGAGAACCATAGCCCCACTTAGGGACTTTTCGCAGCAGTTTTATGATCGCCCAGCACAGGAAAGTACTAACACATATACCATTGCTAACAAAATAACATGTTATTGAAAAACGTGTTTAAAAATTTTAATAGTGACATACAGAAGACATACCAGCACAGTGAACAGTCATTCCACACTATATCGAGAGGCACAGAAGGCGGCAGCCTCACAGCACATTTCTTTTCAGTATATAAGCAGTAGGTTAGGTTAGGTTAGGTTGCAGTCGCAGTCCCACAAGGAAAGACACGCAGGCCGAGCATTGGCCCTTTGTGATACCACACAATGAAGATTGATTCTACAGTGGGAGTCATAAATTTTGCCTAACTTAAGTGTATTTAGAGTAGGGATCTTTAACGAGTACCTGACATCGTACAGACTCGGGACCGATGGTTTAACGTCCTTCTCCGAGGGACGACGTGTTCAGATTTATTCACCTCCCGCATGATTAAATCGAGAGCCAGGTGGGGATCGAACACCGGTCCTATCAGGTTAGAGGCGAGTACGTTAAGCACTGAGCTAACCTGGCCCCTTATATATGCAGCAAGTATGAAAATCTAACGTTTTTGAATAAAAAAACAGTCTAAAACTGGTGAACTGAAATGAAAAATATCTTTACAGTGAAATTGATGGGGATGGATATAACCATTTATCTATTTAGCATTCTTTACTTTCCAAGCTTGATTGGTAAGGCATTGCCTAGCTGCTTCCCCTGTCTGCACGTCCTTCCCAATTCTGTCCTTCCCAAGAACCGTATAATTGTGATCAGTTAATTGGCTGTTTACCACTAAAGCGATAAATTCAATGATTAGTATATAACCATTAAATAATTTTTCCAAGCTTTATAAATAACAAATACTAAAACCAAATTATAATGGGTTTATAATTGAAATGTTATTGTCTGGTACAAAATCTTTCAAATGATAACCTTATTTATCTCATCTAAATCCATTTGTAAAGATTTCATTGGACTAAGTTATGGTTATTAATTATAAATGAACATTAAAATTATAAACTCTATTTTATTTCATTACAAATTATTCAGTAGACATTAATTTTAAGGAACATAGCAGCTGATAGTACCAGTCTACATTTTGGGCTTAATTGAACAAAAAATAATTCAATTATTTTTGGAGAAGGTTTGGATTTAGGAGGGAGCCTTTCATGCCTCTAATTGGAGACATATATAACGAGCAATTCTTTCCCTCGGCTGATTCTGTTTTTGCAGCAGATTTCACCCGCTCGCACACGCTTCTGAAACGATCCCCCGGCTACCTTTACATTTGATTAATACTATCTCTGTTCGAATTTGTCTCTAACGAAATTATCACCTTCCTAACTAGACCTCTATTAAAGCTTAAATGGAATATAAGAATCTTGTCCGGACATCACAACCTCATGATGATAAAACATTAATGTATGATTATATGATTCTGTATATATGTATGTGTAGTGTGGTATTTATTTGAATATAATCATGAAGGCAAATGGCTGCAGCTATCTTGAATGCATCTGTTACCGTTAGATTGACAAAGTTATGAACATTGGGCGGGATTACCACATTCATGCCGTTTGTTCCTCTAGTAATAAGACTAATTCATTGCTTCAATAGATGGAAAAAAAAAATATCTCTTATACACTTGTACGAACACTTTCAGAGTTAGGGAATTGAAAAATTACATAAGTTATTCTAATGTCCTACTTTTTGTGTTGATTTCCTTGAATAATTATATCACGTGTTATTCTGATATTATTGCATATATAATATATATCTACAAAACTAAAGTTTATCAGGACTCGGTCAGTTCTTCAGATTCAAATTAAACTCTCATTGCCAATGTTTCGGTTTTTATTTAAAACCTTTTTAATAGTTTCAGAGGAAATTAAGGAAATCTGACTTACAGAGATATACAATTTTAAAACAGAAAAACTAAGTATTACATAGAAGATTTTTTACCAGAAAATATAGTATGTGGATTTTAATAACAACTGCCTAGTTTGAATGAACATGTGACACTGAACTGAAGCAAGCAAGGAAACCAAATTTCACCAGGCGACCAAAAAGTCACTAATACAATTTTGTATCGATCAACAATGTTTAACTTAACACTCCCTCATAAATACTATTTAAATTTAAACCGTAACAAACAGTCTTCGTCAGAGTCAAAACCCAACTCTGACTAAGATCTCAACTCTAAGAAAGATCTTAGTCTTTTTTTCCCCATTTCATAATGTGGTTTGATCATTCATTATTATTTCACGTGATTATGTAAAGTCTTGTATATATATGAATCAATGTTGAATTCACAATAAGTAATGAGAAAAAAGACTAAGATCTTTCAACTGTAGCCTTTGTTAGAGTCAAAACCGAACGTATATATATCAGTATATACTCGTATATAAAGATTTCATATAAACACGTGAAATAACAATCAATGATTAAACCACAATATGAAATGGGAAAACAAGACTAAGTAAGATCTTTCAACCGTAACAGGGGGTCTTCGTCAGAGTCAAAAACCGAACTGAGTTTTCACATAAACACGTGAAATCTTGTTTTATATATATATATATAAAGATTTCACATAAACACGTGAAACAACAATCAATGATCAAACCACAATAAGAAATGGGAAAACAGACTAAGATCTTTCAACCGTAACAAGCGGTCTTTGTCAGAGTCAAAAACCCAACTGGGCAAAAACTGGAGTCAAAAACACCACGTGTTATATATATATATATATATATATATATATATATATATATATATATATGGATTAATTTACCACAATGAAAACAATTTTTAACGGGATAATTAAACATATGAAGACTTCATTATTAAACACATTCAGGGTTGCCATCAATTCTGGAAATTTCAATCAGCCAAGTTAACAAGTATTTATTGTTTTTTTAGTTCACTTGCTCTCCGAAGATGTGTTAACGAAAGGCCTTAGAGCATTGTTTTAAAAAATTGTTTTCATTGTGGTAAATTAATCCATCTATTATATCAAGTGTTATTTTGATTATTATTCATATATATATATATATATAATATATATATGAGATTAAATTTTCTACCCACTTTTGTCTTTATTAGTTTTCTGGATTTCTTTTCCAATTCTCGTAGTCTTACTTTGATTTCTCTAGGAACTAGGTGTATTAACTCACCATATGTTTTACTGTCCATTTTTTTATTGTTACCGACGTTTCGGTCTTCTTTGACCATTTACTGGGTGATTTTTGACAAAAGTGGGCAGAAAATTTAATCTCACATGTTTAAATGAAGGACTGTTCCCCAAATATACAAATATATATATATATAAACTAGAATTTAAAAAGAACACATAGAAAGGAAATCACTGAACTCACTACTATATTTCGATGTCCTCGTCTTCAGGAAAAGAAGTGAATCGCTCAAAAGGCTGATAACGACTCAGCTCATATATATATATATATATATATATATATATAAAAAGATTTCACATAAACACGTGAAATAACAATCAAAGATCAAACCACAATAAGAAATGGGAAAACAAGACTAAGATCTTTCAACCGTAATAAGCGATCTTCGTCAGAGTCGAAAACCCAACTGGAAAAAACCCAGTTGGGTTTTTGACTCTGACGAAGACTGCTTGTTACGGTTGAAAGATCTTAGTCTTGTTTTCCCATTTCTTATTGTGGTTTGGTCATTGATATATATATATAACACTTGATAAAGGTACTTTTAGGAGGGATTATGCTGTAAAGAGAGTGTAATTTCTTTGAAAAGACTATGTTTGTGTTTGGTTATGAGAAGTTTGATGAGGGCGTTGAACATGGGCCTGCAGTTGGCTGTCAATGGGCAAAAAGGGGTAAATTGCTTCTCGCACTTAGCTGGGCCTAATGGCGAGGCTCACCATTAACATTCACCAATGACAGTTTTAGTGGGGATCGCAGTCTAGTTTAATTAGCCTCTCTTGGCATCAACCTTGCAACAGGCTGGACAAATATTATAAAAATAAACTCCGAAAATGCCTTGAAAAAATAAAAATTATTCTAACTTAACAAACAAAAAAGTACTTTTTTCAACTTACTTTTAACATTAGTATTAGGAGTTCTTCAAAATAATACGAGTAGCTGAAAGATCGTATTACATTACACAAATGTAAAATTGTGTTTTATTCATGTTTCACATTAATAACTGAAATTTAATTTACTTATACAGATATATCTATTCCTACGTCATTTCGAGTTGAGTCGATTATACGTAGGTTTAAAAAAAATACATGGAAAAATAAATAAAATAAAAATAAAGTTTATGTCAGATATTCAACTTTACGTTTGTCTGCTACAAATCTTGGAATCATAATATCACTAGAAAACTATTAAAATCAAATGAAATCATATTACTGGAGTGTAAATAAAAATAAAAAATCATTAAATAATGTTGCAGTATAATAAATGAGAATAAATTTATAAATCTCATTTAAAAACGTTTGGTAGTGTAACCTTTGTTTACGTACCATGCAGTATTGACATGAAATTTATTTGTTTGTAAACAAACAGTACATGGGGGCTAGGTTAGCTCAGAGGTTAACGTACTCCTCGCCTCTGGGCTGATAGTCCGGGGTTCGATCCCCACCTGGCCCTCGATTTATTTACGTTGGACTTAGTACGTCGTCCTTCGGAGAGGAGGTTAAGCCGTCGGTCCCGAGCCTGTACGATGTCAGCAACACGTTAAAGATCCCTACTCTAAATACACTTTAGTTAGGCAAAATTTAGGACTCCCAATGTAGAATCTGTGGAATTACTTATCAAACAAAAAGCCGGTAAACGGCTAACGTTATCACACGCTAGGGAATCAGTTAAAAAAAAAAAACAGTATTTAGATGACTAAAATCTATTTTAACTCATAAAAATTTACATTAGTTAATGAGGTTTTACTGTTACAAACTGTATCACAATGGATATTTATTAGCATGATGGGGAATTTCAAAAATTACGTCTCTACACAAAGAAGAGTTTAGTATCAAAACTAACAACGCTATCGAACACTTAGTGTTCTTCTTGAGGTTTACTTCTCATAAACACATATGTATGAGCTTTAAAAATATCAAAGTGAATTATTTGAAATTGAATACAATATATGAATTATGAATTGCACTATTGAAGTTTTTTAACAAGGAAGAAGTATGGAAATGACTTAATTAATCCATTGTTATTAATTATACATTATTTCAGTTTCACATTAATAGTTTTTTTAATTTTTTATGGACAGTTCCATCACACTGAATAGCAACAAAACTATTAAATTAATTCTAAGGTAGTGCAATCAGTTATTATGTGGTATTTACTCAATGCAGGGTAAAAAGCTAATGAAATAGTCTCCACATATAGAAATTCAACAGCATAAACAACGCGCTTCGAAACGCATTGTTTATATTATAAAAATTGCAATATGTGGAGACAATTTCATTAGCTTTTTACACTAAAATGGCTACTAAATTAATTAAAAACATAGCTCACAAATATTTTAGAACAATTTTCAGTAGAAATTGTTAATACATACTGAAAGATAATGTAATGTACCTTGTTTATAATAACATTTCTATATACACTTGACAAAAATTTACACGTATTATACAAACAGTCGAATTTTGTCAAATATTTGTGATTAGAAAAAAATCTGATAAAAATGAATTTATTTCTAATTTTTTTTTAAAAATTTTAAGATTAAAGATTACAATTTGTTAATATAACAACACAAAGGTAACTTAAAATCTATTTTAATACATACAAATGTACATTAGCTAATGGGATTTTACGGTTGTAAATCGGGCACACAACTAAATATATCATCGCATTAATATTTCGTCACGTGTGGTGATATTTTTATTTTCTTATGACAATATTTAGATCAAAACTGAAAGAATAGGTTTTTTTTTAAGAGTACAAGAATTGAGCTAACAAACTAAAAATTTAAAACTAATACTTACTTAATGATTGTATGGCAATATTTTATAATTTTTAATATATTTTATTATTTTGATATTGGATTTGAAAAGATATACATTTCATTTTAGAGGGAACAAATATATTTGCTTATATTATTATATGAGGGATATTTCCTCGTTTCGAATAACGTTTAGAGGGGATAATATAGTTTAATTTGTGAAACATTTATTTTATGATATCGATTTCTACAAAGGCCTAACTAATTATTAATATATGTAAAATGTTTGATAATTTTGACTAGATATTTTGACTAGTTTTTAAAATTGACAAAAGGTTGTAATATTTAATTAATCTAAAATAATGGAGTAATTTCTAAAAGATTTTGTTTTGGGAAATAGAATGTAGACAGAATAATAGCTCTTGAATTTCTCAGAACTAATTATTCTCTTGTTTAGCTGTTCATTTCAGTCTTGTAGGAGGGCATCTTCAATCTAAAATTCTACAAAGTGCATAAAGTAATACTTACTTTCAAACAAATCTGATTTGAAAAGCTTTTTTTAACATACCATACTTATTTAAATATACAACTACGCATATGTTGCGTAACAATCATATGTATTGTGAATAATACAAATAACTTTGACAAACATGAGCAAAAAATGAAACCCACTGGATTAACTTTTCACTTCGTTTCCTGATTCTGGATCATCTTGGTAGTAGATCCCTCGACCATCTTCTCTTAAGTTGTCTTGGGGGATTCTAGGAAGGTGAAGAAGGAGCAAGCTTTTGTACGAGTGGATTTGGGTGAGAGGAAAGTTTGGTATGAAACGCCTTGTAACGATAAGTGGCTAAATTACGTATAAAAGCGATTTTTAGGTCTCTATGAAGAGTGTGGTTTGTGACATAATAAGGTGCATAAGTGATAGTACGAAGGATTTTGATTGTAATGATTGTATTTTATAAATGTTGGAAGTTTTTGCACAATCCCATAGTTTAAGTCCGTAAGTCCAGATCGGTCGCAGTAATGTTTTGTATAACATCACTTTGTTGTAGAGTGTCAATTTTGAAAAGTAATTTTAAATTTTAATAAGAAGTCTTATTATTTTTGTTTTTATTCTTAGATATAGTATTTCTCAAGTTAGACTGAGTGATCATTACAAAAAGTATTGTTTAGCTTTTTAAGTAACCCACAGCAGTGCTGCCACCATTTCAAAACTTGTAGTTTGAACAGTTGTCAGTCATATAAGAACTTGGAATAACATCTTCAATACTAATACAAATACATTTCTATAAAATAATAATACATGCATGCCAAACGTATCGTGGTCCTCGTTCTAAACTAAAATGTAGATCTCGCATCTTCAGTACTAAGACAACCAGCCCACATGCCAAACTGAACGTGGTCCTCGTTCTAAACTAAAATGTAGATCTCGCATCTTCAGTACTAAGACAACCAGCCCACATTCCAAACTGAACGTGGTCCTCGTTCTAAACTAAAATGTAGATCTCGCATCTTCAGTACTAAGACAACCAGCCCACATGCCAAACTGAACGTGGTCCTCGTTCTAAACTAAAATGTAGATCTCGCATCTTCAGTACTAAGACAACCAGCCCACATTCCAAACTGAACGTGGTCCTCGTTCTAAACTAAAATGTAGATCTCGCATCTTCAGTACTAAGACAACCAGCCCACATGCCAAACTGAACGTGGTCCTCGTTCTAAACTAAAATGTAGATCTCGCATCTTCAGTACTAAGACAACCAGCCCACATGCCAAACTGAACGTGGTCCTCGTTCTAAACTAAAATGTAGATCTCGCATCTTCAGTACTAAGACAACCAGCCCGCATGCCAAACTAAACGTGGTTGCGTTCAAAGCTAAAAATATAGTCTACTAATAATGATATTTGAAGCATTTACACACATTAATAGGGATAGTACAGTTTTTCAATGTTCATTGTTTATATATATATATATATGATGTAATTTTCTTGAGGTTTGAGGTCCAATGATAAAAACTAGTCCATTTTCCGACGTTTCGACATATATTCATGTCATCTTCAGGGCTACAACATGATTGTTTTACAATTAGCACTACTATTACTGTAAAACAATCATGTTGTAGCCCTGAAGATGACATAAATATATGTCGAAACGTCGGCAAATGGACTAGTTTTTATCATTGGACCTCAAACCTCAAGAAAATTACATCATATAAATATTGGGTCAAGAAAACAAATCATGATGAATATATATATATATATATACAGTGTTTACTGAATGTATGACCTTAGACATTTATAAATTATATTTCAAAATAACATACTAAGCGAGGAAAAACTTTTTTTTTTTCACTGGTTTGGTCAGTTGTTGAGATTTGATTGCTCTTGACTGGGCAGGACTCTTCACAGGGTCATTAAAAGCTTCAGCACAAAATGCTAAACAGCGCCCATTTAAATTTAGACACTTTTTTAATTAACTCTGAGACGAGGACAACTCGACTGTGCCTCAGGGCTTGCTGTGTTGTCTCCGCTGGATTAAACTTCATTTGTGAATGTAACAGGGCATACTTATCTTCCAAAAACTTTTATTGAAAATAGCTTTTCCACTCTTTATCAGCCTATATATTTCAACACACTTTATAAACTTAACAATTATATTTTTTTTTTATCAGTTTCCCCTAATACAATACAACCTTCCTTAATTATATAAAAATAAAATATCTCTTTCTCTGATACCTCTTCTTTTTAATATTCATTTTTAATTTTTGTTTTTTGTTTCTTAGTTATATAATGAATGCAAAATAAAAAGAAGTTATATAATTATGACGTACTTATGATTATATAATTATGACGTACTTATGATTATATAATTATGACGTACTTATGATTATATAATTATGACGTGCTTATGACTATATAATTATGACGTACTTATGATTATATAATTATGACGTACTTATGATTATATAATTATGACGTGCTTATGACTATATAATTATGCCGTACTAACGCATTAATGAATTTAAATAGTAAAACTCAGTTATTACTTTATTACAAGTAAAGAATAGTGATCGTGAAAGAATTCGATGTTGAGATTTTGACGGAATTACATGTTAATAATAACTTAGGTTATTTGTTAATAACTTATAACTTAGGTTATTTGTTAATAACTTAACAAATAGTTATTTCTTTTTAACAAAGAAACTAACTTAGGTTATTGGATAGTCATTTCAACTACTTGTATTTTGAAGAGTTTCTTTGCACATTGCTTTCTACAATATATTTTTTTTTTAATTACTAATATATCTTGTAATTTCTAAAAATGAAACACTTAAAGAATTATAGCTAAACATTCTCTTCAGGTAGAAATGAGTTCCTACATATGTTTTATGTGTTCCTACATATGTTTTATGTGTTCCTACATATGTTTGATGTGTTCCTACATAAATGAGATAATTCCAAATCCGTTAACTAGCTTAGTTTTTTAATGGGATTGAAAATTTATTTTATTTCTTTGCACAGCCAGTTAATTTAATTTAACTTTGATTTAACCTTGATCAAAATCAAAATACCTTAGTTAGTTCGCCCGAAAAATGTTATATAAGATCCATATGTTTCTTTGTATCTAAATGTCTCCACTTTTTCTTTTATAGCGGACAGACAGACAAACTTTGTATTTTATATGTAGAGATTATGGTTTAATCATTGTTCTATAATACAAGCAGTAAGGTGTTATTTCAGGCTTGACCGAATCCGAATATTTTCTACTATAGTGTTTAATTTATTCACTTATGGTTTTTTGTTTAGTGTCTTATAAATATGAATTGACTTGAATAGGATACAAGTGAACTCTTTAAAAGAGCTTCTAATCCTCTTTGTCACTTTCTTACTAGTGATCAACGACCAACGATCAACGAATATATCCGCGCACTGGAGTGCACGTCGTTACTAGCCGGTCCAGATCTTGCTTCATTACTGTGCTACTATAACTTGAACTGTCAAGTTACTAGTGCTTACCGTGTTTAATAACTATCCTATTAATAGATACTAATATAACTACTAACTAACTAACTAACTGCTAATATAACTATCTTATATTAGCGTCAAAGTTAGTGTCAAGAAATAAAACTTGAGTTTGTAGTGGTAGTCCCACACTTAGGCTGATCATTGACGCTTTGTGATACCCCACAGTGAATCCTAACTCAAGTGTATTTAGAGAAGGGATCATTAAGGAGTACCTGACATCGTGCAGGCTCGGGACTGACGGATAATATCCTCTCCGAGGGATGACGTACTCAGATTTTTCATGCGATAGGTGAATTGAACCCTGTACCTACCAGCCCCAAAAACGAGCACGTTAACAACAGGACTAACTTAACCCCCTCGAGTGTCAAAATATCATTATAAGATCTCTATCAGACCATCTTCATACTAAAACTTAAAAATTTACACCAAGATTAAAACTATACAGATGACATAAATGTAAATAGAATGAACGATAGGTATCAGGTGAAAAGATCACTGAAAAGTAATAAGTAAGGAATGGAAATATTTGAGTGAACAAAACAGTGGCGTAATAAGGGGGGGGATCGACCCTGGGCGGCACGTGACAGGAGACGGCATTTTGAGGGAGTAAAAATAGAAAAAAATTAAAGTTATAAAAAAGGTCAGAAAAAATCTGACATTTTATTCCAAAATGAGTTTCAAGATCATAATTGTTTTATTTTTTATTTGTGTATTACTGTTTTTAAACTGATTTTCAACTATAATATTTGCAAATTAAAAATAAATTTATTTTAAATTTTTCAAAACTAGTTTTTTAATGGGGTTGAAAATTTATTTTATTTATTTGTATAGCCAGTTAATTTAATTTAAGATTTTTTTATGATTTGAATGATACGTTTTTATTTTAAAAAAGTTTTAGTTTTGTTTGATGACGACTGTATATGTGTACGAGTACTGTAATAAGATATAAGTCTGGGATTAATAACAGCAGTCTAAAATTAAATCCTTGATTGTACGTACTGAATCCGTATTAAATACGTATTAAATCCGAGGGATGACGCACTCAGATTTTTCATGCGTGAGGAGAATTGAACCTCGTACCTACCAGCCCAAAGACGAGCATGATAACCACTAGACTAACATAACCCTCTTCAGTGTCAAAATATCATTATAAGCTCTGTATTAGATCATCTTCATACTGAAAGTTAAAAAATTACACCAAGATTAAAACTATACAGATGTCATAAATGTAAATAGAATGAAAAAATAAGCCATGGATTATCAACGATCAGAGGGTGGAGGGGCCCAAATCTTACGACCACCCCAGGGAGGCAGAAATAGTTGCTGCGTCACTGAAACAAAATGAACTGGATAAGAATGTAGAGTGGAAACCACTTAATTAAATTAACAAGCACTGCCTTCCATGACAAGAAATCTAAATTAAAAAAAATGACACTTTTTAATAATTAATGAATACATGAGACAAACTGATCAAAAGTTTCCTGGAGAGATTTTTTTTTTAAAAAGATATACTTGAGGTTAGAGTCGAAGAGATAAAGAAAGAAATGGATGCCAGAAGGTTGAGTAATTACGAAGCACTGGAGATCTACTTATCAAAGATGGTTGGCAAAACACGGCATTAAATGGAACAACGTTGTTGAAACTCGCCTGCTTTCTAGATATTCATAAATCACAGGAGCTAATGTAATTTAGAATTAATGTAATCAACTTAAAGGGAATGAATTATATCAGTGGTCCTAAAGTGGGTTCTGCATAACCCTTGGGTTGCCTGATGTAAGGTCAAAGGAAGTAAAGCTGCATTGAAAAACAACTTCAAATCTTGCATAGGAAATTAGTGCGGATAATATTTTAGAACTATGGACGTCTGTGAATTCTCAGTGATAGTATGATTTATGGTATGTGTGCGTTAGAGGTGGGCGTATTGAATACCAAGTATTTTCGAAGTCGTCGAATACGCAGTTTCGGTACCAACACGATTACATTCGAATACTTCGATACATATTCGGTCGGTCTCTTATGATCCAAATACAAAGTAGTCGTATCAGATTTCTTCTTATCAAGTAATCGTTTTCCTCCCTTTTCCCCCACCACAGATTGTGACGTCACCCACCGCCCACCAACTCCTACTCATTTCTCTCATCCTGCTAATTATAAGCTTTGCTTAGCACTTGCACCATTGCCTCAAGCGACCAGCAACACAAACTGGCAATACCTTTCATTCTGCCCTCAGGATTGAGACTGCGAGTGGCCTTCATCTGGTGTTTGACTATCTCTCCTACTTCGTTTTTATCTGTTTTTGATTGTCCTCTGTTATATTAAGAAATTCTACTATCGTTAAATATGTAAATTTATTTACTCTACCTAGTGTCTTTTTTGTTCTACTGTTTCTTTTTCTCGGTTCCAAGTAAGTCTTGTCAACTACAATATTTTTACAAATCATTTTTAGCTATTAAAAATGAATCTTAGCATTAAGTTGCATATTATAAGAATGCCAGTACCTAAATAGTAATATATTATTTTTTACCAACGATGTTGAATGTAAATTTAGTGGTTTACAATTTTACATTGTAGAAAGCTGTAAGTTAATGTATGTATGTGATAAATAATGGGATAAATAATAAGAGTACCAAGTGATCAGGAAAAATATACGGATAGCCGAATGAGTGCATTGTATTTGAAAGTAGACGTATTCGAAGTATGGAATACCGGCTCTGAGTATCGAATACGTATTCAATACGCGAGAGTATTACAGACGCTCATCTCTACAGTCACCTATTCACACAACCTGTGCTGTTGTTTAAAAAAGTATTTTCAACTGAGTACTTTATAATCCAATGATGTTTTGATTATTAAAAAATAAAGGAAGCAATTCATAAAGAAACTAAAACACTAAGTTTGTAAATTGGTAATACAACATCAACCAGAGAAAACAGAGAAAAACCTTCTAAGGAAGAATCTGCACCATTGGTATAAAAAACAGATAATTTTTTTCCTCTTGTTTTGAAGAGCAGTTAAAAAGGAACGAAAGTGTCATCCTCATGTTTTATGGCTGTACTAGTGTTAGTGGTAAAGAAGAGGCGTCAGACGAAATAAGGAAAAGCAAACTTGAAAGTTTTAATAAAACCAGTACATAGTAACTTAGTAAAGAAATCTAGAAAAGTCCAACAAAATGCTATTGATACGTATTTAAACAATCATATTTATCTTCATGGGGAGGCACACAGTAAAGGTAAACTACTGATAAAACCTAAATTAAAGATTGTAGGGTAAAAAGCTAATGAAATGGTCTCCACATATAACAATTTAATGGTATAAACAACGCGTTCCGAACACGTAGTGTTCTTCCTCAGGCATTAAATAAAAAATACAATGACACAAGAGAGTTATCTATAGAACAAAGTAAATATAGTACGAAATAAAAATAAAATAAAATAAGGAAGAGAGTACGAACCTAGGGGTGAGGGTAGGATTTATACAAAAACCGACATTTTAGAAAACCTGTTTTCGAATAGTAATTTTTCCAGGACATCGGTTTTAACCGGTTTCGAATTTTTATAAAAAGAAAAAAAATTCTAGAATATTCTGTAATTTCAACAAAAAATGTTAACAAAAAATTTAGAGTGATTAAAAGCATTTTTTGACTGAAATTATTTACTCTTCAATTTATTGATAGTAAATTTTTTTTTGCAGTTTAGTAGAACAAAGAAATAATAGTTGACCAGATTAAATAACTTTAAAAACAATTATTCGTTGTTTATGCGTAATTTTCACATATATGTTATATGACCCATATCACTTGGACCGTTATGATTCCAAGAACCAAACCGCTTGCAACAGTGTTTTCATCAATCTGGTACATTTGGCTACATTTGTCATTTTCAATTTTTTTAAAGTTTTATTTATACATTGAAAACTGATATTTTCTACTAAAAACCGGTTTTTGAATTTCATAATTTTCTCCAAAAAACCGACAAACCCTAGGTGAGTGTCTGTGGTACAACTGACAGGGAATAGGAAGGACGTGGGTGGGGTATGGAGTGCACATCTGTTTCATATTAGAAGGCAGGTATATTTCTTTGTTATTTTTTTTTCCTAAAGGTTAGGCCGAGCCTTTACATTTGCTCAAGACTAAGTGTAGGAAACATATTGAAAATATAACACAGAGAACTATAACGAAACAAAAACAAATATAAGAATTAGGAGAAAATAAAACTTTTTTTTTATATAAATAAATTAAGAAAAGTTGTACACTTGGGAATTTGTTCATTAAGGCAAGAAGAAGAATTATCGCACACTAATTTGTTAATTTCATACTCCTCTAAAATAGTTATTTCACGGAATTCATTGTTTCCATGTAATATTTGTATATTTTGGTCTGGGAAAAATTGGTGGTTATTGGTGACTAAATGTTTGGCAAAATGGGACATGAATTGATTATTGTTGGGGGATTTGGTTTTTTGTTTAACTTCTTGTACATGTTCTTTTATTCTTTTGTTAAATGATCTGAGTGTCATGCCTATGTAATGCGAAGGGCAATTAGCGCACGACAATTTATATACACCACTAAGAGAAAGGGATTCTTGAACTCTTTTTGGAGATAACAGGGACTTTAAGTACCTGAGTTTCTGTACCTGACATTTAAGCCGTATTTTTGTAATATTTTGGCTATTCTTAAGGATGGATTACTTATAATTTTTATATTAATTATTTTTATATTTTTATAAGTACCTAATTATTTTTATAAAATTGGTAGTAAGTCGGGTGATGTAACTATCTATGGATTCCATTTTCAAATCATGATGAATACCCACATTTCGGGCGTACCAAGGAGCCCTAACCTGTTTTGATTCACCGGCGTTCCCAAGCCTTCCGGCTACCACACCGTACAAGGAGCCCTAACCACATATAAGGCGGACGTATAAGGCGGCCATACTTATTCTGAACGATCTGGATACAAGCCTTGTTCGTTGGTGCAGTTCTCAACCAGACTAATCCATAGGTCATAGCCGAACGAACAACCTCATTATAGACAAGGTCCTTGACTGAGTCGACTGCCAGGAGTGCAAGACTAATAAACATCTTCTATTTAAGCATTTATATTATGTCTAAATACGAAATTAAATAACGAAGAAGTTTTATATTATATTTTCTTATAACAAAGTAAACACTTTATAAGCAATACCAGATATTTTGTATTAAGCTAGCCATTTTGTGATCTACCATCAAATGTCCAATGTTCTTCTCCGGAGGAAAAAATTCTACTTGGACTAATTAACCATGTTTTATCATTTTATCTCGTTTTCATGCACACAAGTAATAACTAGGTGAGGAGTCGGAGTCAGAGTCCGCTGATTTTTTCCGATTCCGACTCCTCCAGGTAGAAAATATGCCCGACTCCGACTCCACAGCCCTGGTTTCCTGTGTATTTTATGAAAAGCTGCTTAAACGAATCAACCTGTAGAAACAGGTTTTCGGCGATATTCGGTGATAAGGTAGTTTTTAACATATTGCTGATGACGATGAATCTGGTCTTATATAATAACACCATGGTTGTGGAATTATGCGATGAAAATAAATGAATTTATCAATAAGATGGACTGAAAATGTTACTTGTATTTGTTAAGTGTGACTTGGATAAAACAATTATCGGATAAAATAGATTATACAATTATACAATAACTATTGAAGAGAAACAATATAGTTTTCTGGAAAAGTTTCGAGCTTTATACTAAAAAATACTGTATTGTATTGGTAACTGTATAACAAATCATAGTATTGAATGAGTGTGTGTTGTGACGGAGGCTATGGAGGAAAAGTCGTTCGATACTGTAACATACATACAGATATTACAAATACATACATTCATACATACATAAAATGATCAAACCACAATATGAAATGGAAAAAAAAACTAAGATCATTCAACCACAACAAGTTGTTTTGTCAGTTGGGTTTTTGACTCTGACAAAGATCACTTGTTGTGGTTGAAAGATCTTGGTGTTTTTTTCCCATTTCATATTGTGGTTTGATCATTGATTGTTATTTCACGCGTTTATGTGATATCTTGTTATACATACACAACATATTCTATTACGATTAATCATACTATATTGATCATACTGTTACAATTTGAACAGATGTTTGGATACAACCACTCAGATCAGTGTCTAGAACTAACTACAGCCCCAGTTCTGTTCTTTTAAGCAAATTGTTAAAGTGTGCAGCGGGGAAGACAAGAAGTACCGTTATATGTATTCTAAAGGAGTCTACTTAAAAGTATCTTGAAATATCCAAAGAGGCCATGAAAATATTTAAGCATACTGGGGTCAGTTAATAATACAAAGTCTCCACATAAAAACACTCGACACATATCCACTTAACCCAGTATGAGTAAATATTACAATTTCTGATTGAACAAGCAATGACTCTTTAAGTAGTAAAGAAATAACTGTTTAGTCTGACTGGGAACAAATCGGTGACTTTTATTTTTTACTTAATATAATGCTATTCTAAATATCTCCTCAAACACCCATATGCTTCTAAACTTCATTTAATAATGCTTTTATTTACTATGATTTATTTTTGCTTAAGATACATTTCTTGCGATTATTCCTTTGAATTTGCTGCCAAGATAGTTTTCACAGTAATCTTTTGTAAGAGTTTCCAAATAATATTCGAGGCTCCATGAAATAATGTTAGTAAAATAAGAAGCAAGTCCTACAAGTGTCTCATATATTTATAAAATGATCCGAGGATTTCTAAGACGAATACTCCTATTGCAAGAACCGCAGTCCTTCAGAATATTCATTGCTTTCAATAATACATTACAACGACGAAATCTTCTTTTTTAAGTACTTTTACAGATAAATTCGGTTATATAAGTACCTTTTACTTGTTTATTACTTCATTAATAAATTAATACTCTAAAATGATATTATGTTTACAAAAAAATATTTTTATTTTTGTTTACAAGAAGCACTACTTGCCCCACTAGAACTTACATTATACGTAAGTTTATATATTGTTCTTAATATACAGGCTACTTAAGTTTGTTGAGACATCCCTGATAAAGTGCTTGTTAGAAACTTTACCGAGGACTTAATATTGAAAAATATTATTTTTTTTTGTTGATATAGCTTCTCGGCTAGAGATTTTTAAGGTTCAAAGATATGGTTTCTCGAGGATTGGTTTTTAGGCAAAAAAACCCTCAAGAAACCAATCTTTGAATTTTTGTTGTTCTGTCAAAATATTCAAATGATTGTTTTAAAAATTATTTGATCTTGATTGCGGTGTAAGAGATTGAAATAATTCAGAGTCAGCTATAAAATCATCTATTCATCTGCACAACTATAGAGGTGATTTGTAGTTTATAAACATTTTAGTAGCGATGGCGACTCCAGGAGATAGCCTTACGGGGGTAATCATGTTTGGAGATACTATTCCGTAATAAACCCTGGAATTAATAATTAAAGTACACTACTAAAACTCAGTTAAATTGCAAACTTGAATTATTATCATAGTAATGTTGATATTTCTTAAAGCATTATCATTGTTTAATCGTGTTGGAACAAACCAATTTGGAATATGTTAAACAAGGTTTACAAAGGACAGCATATCGAAGTCATCTTCAGGACTACCTACATAATCTCAAAAAGCAAGATAAGCAGAAACCTTCGTCAAGTTATATCTAACCCTGTCCATTATCTAGAAAAGAAATGACCGCCCCCACTGCCCTTTCACAAACCGCTGTCAACGTCACTGGCTTAACAACGCTTTTCGTAAGCCCCATTTAATTAGTTATTTTCGCTTTAATTCACCATCATTCAACATATCAAACCAAAAATATTTTATTTACAACATAAAGTCCACTAACTCAACATTGCCTTTCTTCATTTTACCTGTTGCAAAAGATTTTGCTTCCTCCAAACTGTAAATAAAATTCAAGCAAACTCTAAAACTGTAAAATTTTAACAGTCAGGTTTCTGATATTTCTAGTTTATTAATTTTTAAAGAAGGAGTAAATAAAAATGGCTTACCAAATTTAATGAAAATTTACTTATATGAAATAATTTTATTTACCGGAAAATTTACATGAATAAGGTGATTATTTACATGAAAATTTAAATGCACATCACATTTTTTTCTAAAAAAATAAAATGTGTATGTGCGCATAAAGACATTTTCTTTACTTTACTCTTAGTGAAGTGTAGTGTCATGATAAAAAATCGCGCACGGTATTTTAACAGATTTACATGTTTTAAGGTCTCTAAAGTTCTCAAAGTTCTTAATACACAAAGTACTACATGTTCTTTTGGCAATTGTTGTACAATAATATTTTATATACGATGAGACTTAATACATAACATTGTTGGAATCTGCTAAATAAATGTTATATTACTAATTTATAAAATTAGAACTATAATGTGATAATACAGTTATTAAATTAACATTTGTATACAGGTATTCAATTACTATTATATAATAATATAACGTTATTTAAAGACAAACTCTTAGGTATTCATGCATATGTACCAATATACTCATATATTTAGGTTTAATATCTAAATATACAAGATTCCAATATTTTTTTTTATTTTAAAAGTATAATTCATATTTTACTCTATGATAGGCCATATAGTGTAGATGAACCCTATTGTTTGAAGGCAATATCCTATGATATTAATCACTATTTATATACTTTTAATGTTTAGAAATTTTTTTCAGATTTTGATTTGCATCAGAAATTAAAATAGTTTTGAATTAAATATATCAACAGTTAAATGGAAATGTTTTGTAGAATTCATAATGTCTGCATAAACTTAATTTAACAAAGCCGTATGCAGTGTTAAGAAGCACTTCCTAAATGCTTGAATCTGTACAAATATAACCTGTTTGCACCATGTTTTGTTAAATCCATGGTAGTTTTATATGTATGATTCAGTTTAATTTGTTGACTTTGGTTTAGTATTTCATGAAAATGTCTTTAACTACAACACGATTCTGCAACCAATTTTTCAAGTATTTCATCTTCCTTCACTATTGATGTATAAATAACTCGCATCTTTCAATATCAACTTTTAATATTTCTCCATCATTAAAGTAACTGTTCTTCAGGACAAAATAATGAAGTAATGTATACCAACGCTGAAAGGCTCCCAATATTTTATACCTTCACTGTAAGACTTCACTTATTTTATCTTGTAAAGCCCAAATAAAGCTGTATTAGATACAGATACAAAGGACTGGAAGCTCTTTGTAAATCCAGATTAGCGTTCACTTCTTGTAATTAAAGCTCTTCCTCTATATTAGCTTCAAGTTCAGATCCCTTGCCATTACTTTAAGCGTATCGCACAGATACACTCATTCAGATGACAATGTCTCTCAAGCCTTACTCCAACCTTCTCTGCATACCCAATCCAAACTATTGTCTTATTTTCTATTGTAAAATATCCCTGTTCAATATGTTCTCACTTTTACATGATAAGTATTATTTTATTTTATCTTATCCAAAATTATATTTGTATGTCCTTGTTACATATTTTATTGTTTAAACCGATCCCCCTGTTTGGTGATAACGTCAGCCGTTTACCGGTTTTTTGTTTGATCGGTGATTCTCCAAAAGCTACATTGAGAGTACTAAATTTTGCCTAAATGAAGTGAATTGAATTTCGTGTAAGGATCTTTAACGAATACGTGACATTGTACAGGCTCGAGACCGATGGCTTAACGTCCTCTGCAAGGGACAGCATACTCAAATTTATTCACTTCCTGTGTGAATAAATCGAGGGTCTAGTGGGTATTGAACCCTGGACTACCAGCCCAGAGGCGAGTACATTAACCACTTAGCTAACTTGGTATTTTTTTTTGCTTTTTCATAAATAAAGTATAGTTATCGTGAAAAAATTCAATTTCGGGATTTTGACTGAATTACTTGTTTTGAGGTCCCCAAACTCGTTTTATGACTTTTTTCGATGATGTCTGTGCGTATGATTGTGTATCTCTCTGTTAACGCTACTGTCATAAATTCAAATTAAAAACACTAGCATGCCATAAAATTCCCAGTATAATTATTTTATAAAAGAACAAAAACGTAAATCATAATTCAATATTGAAAACAGTCTTTGAGAAAGAATAAATGATATTATCTTACATCTTAAATTAAAAATTATCTTAAACGACATTTTTTTTACATTTTGACGAAATGTTTTCCTGACGGGTAGTAACCCTTACTATGAGGGAGTTTATTTTTCTTTTTTGTAATCTGTTCTTATTTTGGTTGCAGGTTTACTCTAAATTTATACAAACATTTGAATTACATTATTTCATTATAAGAGCAATTCTATATATTACATGGTGTACTTATAGATGTATAATTATTTATGAGATATGTAATCTACATAGGCTTATGACTTAGAATATTTGTGTAATTGAAAACTCATTAATTGGAAGGTATTGATAAAACTAAACAATACTTAGTGATTAGGTTTTCATTCTTTTCCGACCACATTCCATCTTGCAGGATAATATTTTTTATGGGTGGTTGTATATGGTTAGCTAAATTCGAGCAGTTAGATACGATGTGTTGAAAGGTCTGTTTCTCCTTTCATGCAGAACAGACAATTGTCGGAGTCAATATGCCTTGGTCAGTACAAATAGGGCCTGTTTGTACCATGTTCTGTTAATACCATGGTATTTTTATATGTATTATTCAGTTTAATTTGTTGTTCTTGGTTTAGTATTTCATATATTTAACTGTAACACGATTCTACAACCATCTGCTCGTAACTCAGCTAATCAAACAACCCTCTCAGTTGATCTAGCATTGACTGAAATCACCTGACCTACATTTCTAAGGTAGAAACAACTAAATTACAGAACGTTCATCACTGGGAAATAGTACTAATCAAAGGTTAACATCACAAATCGTACATTGCGTATCGTTTAAAAAAAACAATATTAACACAGATAATAATGATAAGAAATGCATCAATGATATACATACAAGTGTAAAAATATAATTAGAATTTTAAAACAAATTAAAATTTTTCTTACTTTAAAGACGCTTTAAAACAATGGTCCCCAATCTTAAGAACTTCATGGATCAATAAATGTAATATTTTTTTATTGGGCGGACCACTATTCTAGAATTGAAAAAAAAAAGTTACTGTAAATGTTTTCGGGTAGGTTTCAACAAATCCAAATTTCAAGTAGTCTGAATCATATTTTCTTGATATTTTGCGTTATTTCTTTTCACCTGCTATTTGAATGTTCTTTCTGATGCTGCCTGACGATGACTTAGATGCTCTGATAAGTCTGATTCACTCATCAGGGCACTCTTAAGAGCATTATTACTAGTTTCATTAGTTATTTTTTATCTTTAGTTTTTTCTGAAGAAGTGCAAAATATTCTCCCTCATTATATGGGTATATTGGCTATTATATTTAAATCTGAAATAAAAGGTGTTGTCATGAACTCCGCGTTTTTCCAGCCAGAAACTATAACTCTGTACTATCTATTCGTTTTTTATATTGGAGCTTCAACACTGGAGACGTGACAGCTTCCTTTTCAAATATATAATAATAATAAATAAACGTAGCTTTAACATTTTTAATCTATGATAAGTTTCGCAAATTTTTGTCTTTTTTTCATGTTCTTGAAATATAAAAGAAAAGGTTGATTGTTTAGTAATAATAATATATTAACCCCTTTTCTTCGCGGACCAACTAAATATTTTCATGGAACATCAGTGGTCCGTGAACCACAGACTGGTGACCGTTGATTTAAAATATAACCGTACGGAATCACCTTATCTCGTTCTGTACTCCTCCATCGTGAAGAGAACCTTCTTCAAGAGTACTTGCCTGTCAGTTAATTTCCATATTGTATAAAGGTTAATAATTTGCATTTATAACGCCAGGGACTTATTTGTTTTCGAATCAGTACCTTTATGCATCGTTTATTCAGAAGTAATATACATTTTCCTCTAAAATTGGTATCATTTCCTCTCCAGTTGTTGTTTAATATTTTCCTTTATGATTCCACTTTCTGTTATTAATTTTGTTCGTCCATATTAAACCATTTGAAGTGTGCTCTTTTGAGTCGTTTCTTACTTTTTTTTTTCGTTGATGTTAACATTAACTCTGACATGACTTGTCAGATAGTCTATTGTCAAGTCTTTTCTTTTAATGTCTATATAATTATTTGACAAATATTAACATTAATAATTAGTATATTTAATTAAAGAGTAAATTATCTATTATCCTGTCTAACTGGCCACTTTTAAATAAACGAGAGTTGCTAAAACAGCAGAGCTTTATACAAGATAAATAATACCCATTTAAAGTCGTCTCACATTGTTTTTCAACTGCACAGAATGATAGAAAGTTTCGGACATTAGGTTACCGATTAAAACTGGTAAAACAGCCATAACTTATTATTTTGTTTAAATTATAATTATGAATGTATTTGTCCAGTTAACAAAACCCAAAACTTTTTCAATCAACATATTTATTATCATATATTATATATATTTTAATTCGTAATTATTTAATATGTAAGAAAAAAAAAGGTATACTGATTCTATGAGATTAGAGATTGAATAAGTTTCAATTCCACTAGCGAGAACATGAAATGAGGGAGACGTGTTTCCGATTTATAATATCAGAGGGAGAACTACCCCGTTATCAGGAACTATTCAGGAGTTAGTTCAGTTCTGTTTCCAACTCTCCGTTCTGTGTATATGAGCTATACTTGTTCAGTAACCTTATCAGACTTATGCTTATTTAATCTTCTCCACTCTAATCAAGTTTCAAACCAATTAATTATAACAAAAATTGAAATTTATTTAATTAATAAGTTAAATATATTTATTTGAACGTGTAAATCTTTTTAATTTAAAATTTAAAAATGGTGACTTATTAAAAGGTAACCAATGAAAAATGATATCTAATGGGGATTTTCTAAAAAAAATAAATATTTCCAGCTTTCTTTGATTTACTACTTGGTAAGTTGAGAGCGGGATCTCTTCCCTCTGGATGTTTTGTAATGCTGACTGCACGCAGAGTAAGGGTGGGATAGATTGTTGATGTATTATAGTATATGTATGATAGTTCATGTATGATAGTTCATGTATGATAGAAGGTGGACTATGTTTATATGACATGAGTTCTTTCTTCAGAGAATGTCAGACATGAATGTTGATATCGTCTCGGTTATTGGTGTTTTTTAAATAGCTGAGAGAGATCATTCTTGAAATCAGATGGGAGAGGTCATTTTTGAAATAGCTCGCTAGATATTATTCTTGAAATCAGATGGGAGAGGTCATTTTTAAAATAGCGTAGAAGAGATCTACTTGAAATTACTTTGGAAGGATCATTCCTGAAATAGCTTGATAGAGATCATTCTTGAAATCCGATGAGAGAGGTCATTTTTGAAATAGCTCGATAGATATTATTCTTGAAATCAGATGGGAGAGGTCATTTTTAAAATAGCGTAGAAGAGATCTACTTGAAATTACTTTGGAAGGATCATTCCTGAAATAGCTTGATAGAGATCATTCTTGAAATCCGATGAGAGAGGTCATTTTTGAAATAGCTCGCTAGATATTATTCTTGAAATCAGATGGGAGAGGTCATTTTTAAAATAGCGTAGGAGAGATCTACTTGAAATTACTTTGGAAGGATCATCCCTGAAATAGCTTGATAGAGATCATTCTTGAAATCCGATGAGAGAGGTCATTTTTGAAATAGCTCGCTAGATATTATTCTTGAAATCAGATGGGAGAGGTCATTTTTAAAATAGCGCAGGAGAGATCTACTTGAAATTACTTTGGAAGGATCATTCCTGAAATAGCTTGATAGAGATCATTCTTGAAATCCGATGAGAGAGGTCATTTTTGAAATAGCTCGCTAGATATTATTCTTGAAATCAGATGGGAGAGGTCATTTTTAAAATAGCGTAGGAGAGATCTACTTGAAATTACTTTGGAAGGATCATTCCTGAAATAACTTGATAGAGACCATTCTTGAAATCCGATGAGAGAGGTCATTTTTGAAATAGCTTGCTAGATATTATTCTTGAAATCAGATGGGAGAGGTCATTTTTAAAATAGCGTAGGAGAGATCTACTTGAAATTACTTTGGAAGGATCATTCCTGAAATAACTTGATAGAGACCATTCTTGAAATCCGATGAGAGAGGTCATTTTTGAAATAGCTTGCTAGATATTATTCTTGAAATCAGATGGGAGAGGTCATTTTTAAAATAGCGTAGGAGAGATCTACTTGAAATTACTTTGGAAGGATCATTCTTGAAATAGCTTGATAGAGATCATTCTTGAAATCCGATGAGAGAGGTCATTTTTGAAATAGCTTGCTAGATATTATTCTTGAAATCACTTAGGAAGGTGGTACACAATTATTTGAGAATTAATTCTTGAAACCAATTGGGAGGATCAAGGCCATAGTATGCAACCTCATGTGCTTATTTGAATATCCCTCGTCTATTGGTAATCTCAGAAAGTATTTAGATTTTTAGACTATTTACACTTTTTACCTTTAATTTTGTTGTATATAATGTATATATATATACGTAGATAAATTTTTTCAAAAAGGAGTATATGTGCCTACATCTTTAAAAGAATCTGTCACTCCGCATGTATCCCTACGGAAATGTTTAGAGTATAGGGACTACTTTCATTTCTTATATATATATAAATAAATAAAAAGATTTCACATAAACACATGAAATAACAATCAATGATCAAACCACAATAAGAAAATGGGAAAACAAGACTAAGATCTTTCAACCGTAACAAGTGGTCTTCGTCAGAGTCAAAAACCCAAATGACTCAACCCAACCCTCAGTTGGGTTTTTGACTCTGACGAAGACCGCTTCTTACAGTTGTTGAAAGATCTTACTCTTGTTTTCCCATTTCTTATTGTGGTTTAATCATTGATTGTTGTTTCATATAAACACGTGAAATAACAATCAATGATCAAACCACAATATGAAAAGGGAAAACAAGAGTAAGATCTTTTACTAAGGTACTAAGATCAACCGTAACAAGTGGTCTTCGTCAGAGTCAAAAACCCGTCAGTTGTTTCAGTTGGATTTTTGACTCTGACGAAAACCGCTTGTTATGGTTGAAAGATCTTAGTCTTTTTTCCCCATTTCATATTGTGATTTGATCATATATATATATGTTTATATTACTCAACATCTTAAAAATGCCATTGATACATTTAGATTTTAATTTAATATATTTGATATAATTTTAGCTCAATTTAAGGTTTAATTTTTAAGAAGTTTAAGTTTGAATTTAATGTTAATTTGAAATATATAGCTTTGAAGAGAACTTTGTGAGAGAACAGGCTGCCTCTCACAGCCCTGAAAAAGGAGAATTTGGAAATTATAACCACAAACACTCTCTTCCTTGGAAAATTATACATATTTAGTTCTACATGCGTATAATTTAAATTTAATCAAAGTCGTATATATATTAATTTTTAAAGAAGACTTCTACCCCTCTTTTTTCTTTTCTCAACCATTCTATAGCACTCATGGTTGGTTACTCAGTATTTTCAGTGCCTTAATCAGAATATTTTATTACATAATTTAACATAAATACATGGAGTTCTAATTTAGACCTAATCGAATGTTGTGGTAAAGTTTAAAGCTGACGTCAGCAGGGCATAGATCCATAATAGAGATTCGGAACACCATCTATTGTCTTTCTCAGTAAATCACTTATAAGACTGGACTCTGGACTTCTATATATCTTCTATTCGTTTTCGTTCTATTTATGTACAGATTGAATGACATACATTTACAGACAGACATTGAGTTATATTACATAGATGAAATAAATGCACAGAGGATAAGCTCACTACAAGAATTTTTATATTTTTCTCTGTGTTATACTTTTTATTTAGTTTTAAATCGTTTTCAATAATTGATAAAACACACACACACACACACACACACACATATATATATATATATATATATATATATATATATATATATATATATACTGAAATGTTATATCATATTTTACCTCCTTGAGTTGCGTAGAGAATTTTTCAGGGCAATTGACTGTATTTGGGTTTTTTAGTTTAAAAATAGGTTCACCATAGGTCTCAGTGGATGACTTATTTGACATTTTTTGGTGAATTCCTATCACCTTCCTCAGAAATTCATAAAAATAGATCCATAACCGTTTAATTTAATGAAAAACTTGTTGAACTAGAACAACTGTATATGTTTTTAAAATAAAAGAACGCGAATACAGGGTGTGTTTCAGAAAACTGGAAAAATTCTCTACGCAACTCGATTAGGTAAAACTGATATATTTCTTTTAAATATTTGTATTCAAGAAGGACTGCTTCCAACTTTTACAAATTAACACGAACTAAATAAGCTATATTCACAAAAAGAACACACAGCAATGAAACAGAAACTCACTACTATATTTCTATATTTCGATAGTATCGTCATCAGGAAGATATAAATATAGTAGTGAGTTTCTGTTTCCTTCCTGTACGTACAGTTTCTGTGAATATAGTTATATATATATATCTTCACTTAATTAAACGAAACACGATCCAAACTGGACACAACAAGAGTTCAAAATTCAAGAAGAGTAACACACAGAGTAAGGAAACACACTTACAGACTCAAATTTTCGGGTAATTCGTCTTTAGGAGAAAAGATAAAGGGAGACCAAACACGTTGTAGACAAAACGGCAAGTAACGGTTATTATTACAAAATTACAATTTTATAATTTCTTAATTGTAACTAATTGCACTTTTATGTTTGTTTGATTTTTGAATGATTGTATTATTTCTTATATTTCTTCTGTTTTTGTAGGCCTATTAAAAAAGGTTTTAAATAAATAACTAAACGTTGGCAATGAGAGTTTAATTTGAATCTGAAGAACTGACCAAGTCCCGATAAACTTTAGTTTTGTTTCTATTCCACGGTCGATACTTTTATCAATATTTATATATATATATATTATATATATATATATATATATATATATATATATGATCAAACCACAATAAGAAATGGGAAAACAAGACTAAGATCTTTCAACCGTAACAAGCGGTCTTCGTCAGAGTCAAAAACCCAACTGACCAACCAACTCGGTTGGGTTTTTGACTCTGACGAAGACCGCTTGTTACGGTTGAAAGATCTTAGTCTTGTTTTCCCATTTCTTATTGTGGTTTGATCATTGATTGTTGTTTCATGTGTTTATGTGAAATCTTTTTATATATATATATATATATATATATCTGTTTAAATTACAATAAGAAATGGGGAAAAAAGACTACGATCTTTCAACCCTAACAAGTGGTCTTCGTCAGAGTCAAAAACCCAACTCTGACGAAGACCGCTTGTTATGTTTGAAAGATCTTAGTATTTTTTTTTCCCATTTCTTATTGTGGTTTGAAGTTTGATTATTGTTTCACATGTTTATTGTGAAATATTGTTATTTCTCTTTCTCTCTCTCTCTCTCTCTCTCTCTCTCTCATATATATATATATATATATATATATATATATATATATATAAACTAGATTCAGAGAAAGGACACATACATGAAATGTCTTGCCATTAATATATTTTTAAGGTTAAAAACTTTATTTGGAACATTAATTTTACATATATTTTATATTGTTTTGTAATTAATAAAGACTACTTAACAGACAACTTGTCTCCACAGAGTAAAACCTTCCGAATAAGAGCCAGTCTTTGTGGATCTCTCAGATAATACTCATACACCTAGTGCCAAGGAGATTAAGGTGTCTTCGCTTTACGTGTGCATGCTGGACTAGGAGCTATTTTCAACTTGTACAGGTATTCTTTAAACAACTAATAAACATTTATAAATTGGAATAGTTTATAGTTACTTCCAAATGATATTACATTATTATTAAGACGTAATATTAATTGGATATAGTTACAGTGTTTCTAGACAGTCTTTTGACAATATAAGCCCGTTAAAATTATGTAGTTAATCAATTAATAAATTGAATGATTACATGACTGCTTGGTTGACACGTTTATGAATGACTTGGTCAAAACCCTTTCATCATTTAGAGGATACCATTTGTCCCATCTTTCACGATGACTTGTTGATTTTCTGTAAAGCCAGGTCTTATTACTGCTGATCAATCATACAATAATTGGATTTATTTTTTTATTGACTTTAGCTATTAGTGTTTCTCAAGTCGAAAATTGTTTAGAAACTGGCAGCTTATTATTAAGGTTTCTGCTTCTATTTAATACCAGCGTGACGAGGAATAATTCAGTAACTTTAATGATGACGCTCTATATGTTGAAAGATCTATATTGAAGATATAGCATTTATTTAGAATTTTCTTTTGCAATAACAACAGCATTTTCCTCGAAAACATTTAATTTCTATTCGTGAGGATTCGATGTTACCAGATCTATTCCCTGAAGATTTTCTAAAAAATCAAGAAATTCTACACTAATGTACGAATTATTATCGCCCCTAAACCTAAGTAGAATTCCATGACAGAAATAAAATCACCTAAAGCTTTATAGTAACTTCTGCAGCAGTTTTCCTCTGAAAAAGGAAAATATAAAACTAACGAGAATAATAATTTATATGTATGAATTCATTTTTTTCTATTATTGATAAATTTTGATTATTACTCATTTGAATATTACTTACATTACGGTAGTAAATAGTAAATATTCTTTCCATTAGGAAATGTTATTTTGAAGTTGATTTTCTCGATACTCTAATACTTGAGAATTTCTACAGCTGTTACAAAGTTAATATTGACTACCTACCCAATTATACAATTCAATTCATTAATATAATTGTTTAATGATTAATTGTTGAATATTATCAATCAGAGTTACTAAGATTACTTATTATATACTATATATGTACTATATATACTATATATATATTATATATTATATACTATAACTTGTTCAATTTCTTCTAAAGTCTTCAATTCAAAACTTCTTCTTCTTCAAAACTCTTCAAGATTCTAGTTTGAAATATTGAATTTACTAAGTGTGTATTTTATCTTTTTCTCTGTATAGTGTTTTGTGTAATTTAAAGTGTCTTTTCACAATTTCACTGTGTTCCTCGGGTCATGTACCACCGCAGTCCCTAATGGGAGATGTAATGGCTCTTTGATAATAACCTACAGGCAGGGTTAATAGGTAACTCCATCCATTTACAAACTGCATTCCTTTCTTTATTATATGACTATAGTAAGCAGGAAATATTCTTTCAAATAGAAAATATTATTTTAAAGTTAATTGATACTCCCGATCTTCTACCACTTGAGAATTTATACAGTTTAAATTAAAATCCATAACAAACAGAAAATTGAAGAAGAAATACGAAATACACATTGGATAAAAACTGTATAAAAAAAATTGAAAGCTGTTATAAGTGTTTATATACGTTTTTATAAAATTATTTTAAAGAGAAGGGAATATTAAATTTACTGAAGCTGCAAATTAAATTCGTTCCAGTTTACTTTGAGTGTATGAATGAAAAGCGGTTTGTTTTCTTTAATGTGGGTCAGCTGTGGTAACGTGATTATTATTAAGGCTAAGGTTTGAAAACCTGCGGCTTACCTGTCGGAAAATTGAAATCCTTGTCCACGCTATTCTCAGTACAAAACGTAAAGTTATCGTTCCTCAACCTTTACAATGTTAGGTGCTCATATATATATATATATATAAATATATATTATATATATATATATATATATATAATAAATTCAAAACGAAGAAAACACACAGAAAGACACAGACATAACTCACATCGATATTTCGACCATCGTCTTCATCAGGAGGTGTGAAGAGCGAAGAGTGAAGAGTCCCGCAGGAAGACAGGGCGGCGACTAGTCTTCCTGCGGGACTCTTTACTCTTCGCTCTTTACACCTCCTGATGACGACGATGGTCGAAATATCGATGTGAGTTATGTCTGTGTCTTTCAGTGTGTTTCCTTCGTTTTGAATTTATTTTATTTAAAAAAGTCCGCTGGACCGTTTCTTTTAATTATATATATATGAGTTTACATCGGCCAGTGGACGCATTTACGTCTCCGTTTCTTCATTCTTTCTCCTTTTATTTTATTTTCTTTCTTTCTACTCTCCTGAAGACGGCAAGACGCCGAAATAATCGAGATTCGTGAGTGTTCGTCCTTTTTCTTGTGTTCTCTAGCTGTAACTTTAATTATATATATATATATATATATATATATATATATACATATCATTTGTCTCCCACTGGTACACCTGTACACACGTACCTCTTCTTCTTCCCTTCTACTCTCTTCCTGACGAAGAAGTTCAGTTCGAAATATTGATCCAGTATGTTTTCTCGTTTCTTATATGTGTTGTCCTTTCATTTATATATATATATATATATAAAACTATAGTTTATTGGGACTTGGTCAGTTCTTCAGGTTCAAATTAAGCTCTCATTACCAACGTTTTGGTCTTTATTTAAAACCTTTTTCATAGGCAGAAGTATAAATTTTGAAACAGAAAAACTAAGTATTACATTACAAATTATTTTACAAAGAAAAATAGTATGTGGATTTTAACAACAACTGTAGTCTGAATGAACACGTGACTAATACTTAGTTTTCCTGTTTGAAAATTTATACTTCTGCCTATGAAAAAGGTTTTAAATAAAGACCGAAACGTTGGCAATGAGAGTTTAATTTGAACCTGAAGAACTGACCGAGTTCCGATAAACTACAGTTTTGTTTTTATTCCGCGGTCGATACTTTTATCAATATTTATATATATATATATATATATATATATAATATATATATATATATATATATATATATATGTGAGATTAAATTTTTTGCCTACTTTTTTCTTAATTAATTTCTTGGATACCTTTTACAAATTTCTTATTAGTACTTTAAATTCACTAGGAACTAGGTATATTATCTCACCATATGATTTCTTACCTTTTCCAAAATCCTTATGAGTCCTAGAAATGGATACCACATTTCTTAAGGTATCAAAGAAATTGATTAAGAAAAAAGTAGGCAAAAAATTTAATCTCACATGAAGTAACGAAGGACTGTTCCCCAAATATACGAATATATATATGTATATGAAAATTAACATTTAGGAGTTCTAATATAAAAAGAACACAACTAAAATTGGAGTTGGGGGCACTTTAACAAATGAGTTTCACTTTGCATTCAAAGATCAACACTTGAGACAAAAGCATTCAAGTGTGACAGATGAATGAATATAATGCGTTTGAATAGTTGGCCAGGGTAGCTCAGTGACTCGCGTTTGCTCGCGTCAGGACTGGTAGGTCTAGAGTTTGATCTGAGCACGTCGCCCTGAGCACCTTAAGCCGTCGGTCTCGAGTCTGTATGATGTCAAGTACTCGTTAAAGATCCTTAATCCAAAAGCAGTTGAGTTATGAAATATTTAGGACACCAAATGTAGAATGTTTATTGTGTGGTACCGCAAATAATCAATCTTTAGCCTAGGTGATTTCTCTCCTGGTGTGTCCATTGCAACGTAACATCTCCTAATGTGTTTGAATGTGTCTATCTCACTCTATGAACAAATACTTAAAATCTAAAATTATCCTACCGTCAAACAAAATTTGAAACTGTTTATTTAAAATAAAAAATCTATCAAGTTTTTCATAAACTAATTTTTATTTATGGTATTCGAATTTAAGTGTAAGAGACAGACAGTAGGATCAAAATGCAAGTCATTTGCGATTGGCTTGCATTGCACTTTAGGTACAATGGTATGTTAATAACCTCAATTATTGTTGGGGGATTTAAAAAAATTATGTCACCACAAAAAAAAAGTTTAATATAAAAACTATCAAGGTGTTTCAAACACTTAGTGTTCTTCTCAGGTTTACATCTGCACTCGTTCTTCCTACGTTACTTTCACAGGTCGACCCTCAATAGTGCAGATGTAAACCTGAAGAAGAACAAACACTAAATGATTGAAATGCATTGTTAGTTTTCATATTAAACTTTTTTTGTGCGGAGAGGTAATTTTTTTTGAAATCCCTCAATGTGAGTAAATACAACACTATAACAGATTGCACTAGTATGAATCTCAATATTTGCAGGGATGTACGTAAACCTTTCGTCATTGAACAATACCGGTAAGAAATATGTTTCAAAATAAGATAACCACTCTAATAACTAGGCAGTGAAGCTCCTGTACAGTCTAAATCAATAATTTTTACAGGGTATAAATTTAAATAACATTTTTATATTTACATGCATTTCATTTAAATAAATAAAAATGTTTTAGTAAACAAACACTTACTCATCTTTAGCAATAATCTACGTTTGTTATTGCTTCTACATCATCAGAAGGTTACAAAACTGGTATTATAATAACAGTGAGAAAAAATATATTAAGTTTTCACCATAAGGATTTTATTTTACAATGCGTTTCGAGCATTTGGTGTTCATCATCTCTACGATTCGAACACTCGGTGTTCTTCATTTTAGTGATGATGAACACTAACTGTTCGAAACGCGTTTTAAATAAAATCCTTGTGGCGAAGACGTAATATATTTTTCCTCAGTATCATGAGTAAATACCACACAATAACTGCTTTATAGCTCCTGAGTTAAAAGGTCTTTATTGTTATATTTATATCACTGGAGATATATAAAATAACTTATTTAAAAAAATATTTTTTTAATTTTTGTTTAAAATAATTCTTGTTTCATTTTAAAAAGGTTGAATTTCAAAGAACTTTTTTTATCAGGTATTCTGCCTTTCTATTAGTGATAAGTCAAACCGTACAGAAAAAAAGCAGATCATTCAAATAGTATTTCCTCAGTAAATATAAAACGGTTATTTAGAATTCAAAACAAAAGAGAAATTTATTTTAATATCAAAGGTTGTATATTTTTTAAGCCATTAAAACACATTTCTATTTATTTCCTATTCTCTGTTATTTTTTCCACTGCAACAACCAATGCAATATAAAACTGGTAGATTAGTATAAATTAAGGGATAGATTTTCAAACATTTCTTTCTTTATAATATTTGTTTATTTAAATAAAAAATCAATAATTCAAAACGTTTAGTGAATTTAAAATAATTAAACTTAATAGGTTAATTTCTTATTAAAGCCATAATAAAATAAATTCATATGATATCGTATATTTTTTAGAAAAAATTATATTTTCCTAAAAAAAGGTTAGTTTTGTTTAACAACCGTAAAAATCTAGATACTACACCCTTTATTAAAACTCAATTTTTTAAAGACATACTTTTTGGTGTATATAAGAACATCACTGTTTTTGTGTAATGTTGAAGCATGAAAAAGGTACTTTTTTTCTTTATGACACAAATATTACTAATTTTAAGCAACTTTTCATCTATTTAAAATACCTGTTTTATAAATTATGAGCTGGAAACCGAGTAAACATAAAAAGCATCACTCTGTTTGCATTCTAATCGGTTACCGGAAGTGCTTAATTAAGTAGTTAATTTTTTTTGTTCTAATCACTATAATGTTAATAGTATTTTAATTTGTTTGTTTATATTTATTTTATAGTCTTATATTTTAATTTTTTTTATATTAATGTCATTAGAATTCATTTTATATAGTAATTTAATTTATTTTCTATTCATTATATTTTTTCTCTTTTCATTCGTTTAGTGTTCATCTCAGCTATGATGAGTGTAGTTTGTAGTGTTGGTTTATCTTACAATCCTTTGCTAATGACGACGAATGTCGAAATATTGCAGTGAGCTTTTGTTGGTGTTTTCAGTATGTTTTTATTTTACATATGTGACTGTTAAATAGTTAAACATCGATCTTGAGCCGACATCAATAGTGGAAGAAGCAATTAACCGCAAACAGCTAATGTACAAGCTTATAATCTTAAATATTTGCTATTACTATCATAGGGTCGATATATTCACCCATTTTAGTAGTTTTTAGTAGTTGAAGATATTCACCCATTTTATAATATATATAGTTCAATGTAAGCAAAGAAACATAAAGAAATTAAAACACACACATATAGTCTCTAATTTTTGGTTCAAACTGTCTTCAGGAGAAATAAGAGAGGGAAACCAAGTGCACGGTATAGGTTGGAGACGGTGGGTCTGTAACCGTCTGTTTCTTTCCCTCTCTTATCTCTCCTGAAGACTGTTTAAACCAAAAATTAGAGAATGATAGTATGTGTTTTTCATTTCTCTATGTTTCGATGTCTACATTAAACTTTATTTGTCCGTTTTGGATCGTATTTTCATTGATAAATAAATATAACGAATTAAATGAAACTATTCCACAAACTAAATAAACTACATTGACAAAAAGAACACACAGGAATGAAACAGAAACTCACTACTGTATTTTGATCGCCTCGTCATCAGGAAGATAGAAACGAGTCACTCCGCAGGTTGACAACGACTGCTTTTGTCAGTGTAGTTTATATATATATATATATGCATTTACAAAGTAGATGTCCGAGTTTACTTTGTTCAGTTTTATGGAGCATTGTTCTAATTTTCTGAAGGATTTTTTAGTTCAGCATTTTGTATTTCATAAATTAATTTACCATAGGTTTTTCCTTTCATAAAACAAAAAGTTTTTCTTTTATAGAAGGAAAAACCTATGGTGAATTAATTTATAAAATACAAAATGCTGAATTAAAAAAATCCTTCAGAAAATTAGTACAATTCTCCAAAAAACTAAACAAGGTAAAATCGGATATTTACTTTTTAAATGCATGCTTTAAAGAAGGACTGCTACCAACCTTCACGAATATATATATTAGTATAAGTGGGCAGCAAATCTTCTTGAAGACAAATGAAATTAAAGTATGCAGCAGCTTCTGCATTGACGACCTTTTTGCTGATGGCCTCGATTTTTCTCACTATCATTCGGTGATGCTGAGGCAACTTCCATATATGCTGGGCCAGAGACATTGAGAAAACCAATAACAAACAATTTTAATGAAACACAAAAACACTGGGTTGTACGCTTGTTCAACAGGGGAGTGTGCAACCCTGAATTCGAGGTATATTGGGATGACGGCTACGAAGCTCTCAAGGCGTCCGACCATGCATCTCTCAACAGGAGCCCCCAAAAAACATGCAGAGGATGCCCATGGGATTAAACTCACCAGGGGTATGTTAGTGGATGGAACTTCGGTACTTCATTATAATAACGACAAAGATAGATTAACTATCTTGGAAGCCCTTTATATCAAAGATGTCAACCCCAACCTCAACATTCAAAATTATGACCTCAATGTGATCCCCAGTAGCACTATTTTCGATAATATCTTTAAATTTGTTAGAGAGTTAGAGCCCAGTAGGGTTGACAGCAATTGAGGGGCAAACCTGTATGTTGTTGCAACCCTGCTGGAACCTGCTCTTTGTTTTCCTCTCACCCACTGTATCGTTTGTTTTATATCTGTTAAAATTGTTATGTTTAATTTTAAAGATTACTTTTCAGTTAATTATATTAACATTCATTAATTAAATAGTAGTGTAACCTGAAGATGACCAAGGTGTGGTCGAAAGCTTGTTTCAACCCAGTGTTTTTGTGTTTCATTAAAATTGTTTGATATTGGTTTTCTCAATGTCTCTGGCCCAGCATATATGGAAGTTGCCTCAGCATCACCGAATGATAGTGAGAAAAATCGAGGCCATCAGCAAAAAGGTCGTCAATGCAGAAACTGCTGAATACTTTAATTCCATTTGTCTTCAAGAATGTATATATATAAATGATCAAACCACAATATGAAGATGGGAAAACAAGACTAAGGTCTTTCAACCGTAATAAGCGGTCTTCGTCAGAGTCTTGTTTTGTTACGGTTGAAAGATCATAGTCTTGTTTCACATTTTCATATTGTGGTTTGATCATTGATTGTTATTTCACGTGTTTATGTGAAATCTTTATATATATATAGTAGAAAATATTTTTCGATTTATATTCAATGAATAGAAATAAAGGAAATACATCAAGTTAAGTCATTGAAATTCCTTTGGCATTCAGTGTAGTCAGAGATATGCAGAGGTTCGTTTGTTTCAAAGGAGAAGTTTAATAACACTCTGTTTCTTAATTGAGTATAAAAGAGACACGTGTGCGTTGGGTTGGCGTGATTTGTGGGCCTGAGTCAATACACAGGCGAGGTGTGTCAGTACTGGAGGGTCACGTGCGGGCTGAGTAATGCCGCCTGTGTCGGGCTCCGCTGCACCGGCTAGATATTTATATCGGGCCTAGGGTAAGTAGCATGCGACGTGACTGGCCTTGTAAACATCACCCTACACACTTGACGATCGTCATTCATCAAATGCACCTGCTTTAAAAAAAAATAAGATTTACTCGCTAATACAGTTTTTTTTTTTTTGAATGAAATGGCCCAGTTATTCAGGATCTACTGCATTTCTTACTGTAGACTGAATTTTCATGTGAGCTACTGATGCCCAGCACTAGTAATACTAGAAAATAAAAAAATAGCTTACTAATTTAATAGAAATAAAAATAGTTGCGATTAAAGATGGAAACATCCGAAAGCACTCCAACGACTTCAAGAACACCTTACGAGGTATGCCGGTTTTCCCTGTTTCTAATATAAAGCATACTGACCTCAGTGGTAGTTACAATATGAATGAATAAAAAAAAATATCAGAATTTATTAATTAATAAGGAAAATCAATAGAAAACTCATCTAGCCACAATTTATATGGCTTAGAATTCAGTTTTATTATATTTCGCACGAGCACCTTGTGAAATATATTTGTGACGTGCAGTCAGAGGAGGCTGTGCCTTCCCTGTCATCATGAGATGAAAAAGAAACGAAATAATAAAATAACAAGTATTACTATTTGTAATGCTCTATGATTTTGGAATGGCTTTTAATAGAGTTTAACCATTTTTATAGTAGAAATCACAGGAAATTCTTTATCTCGTGCTCTAATTAACGGAGTCTCCTTCAGAGTCGATAGGTGAGGCATGGGCAGTCCGAGCCTCCCTCCAGATTGTGCAATCACTCACAAACTGGAATGAGCGCGTGCAAATGTCTTGTAGTTTTTCTCATTTCTGTGTGTTTCCAATATGATGGTTGAGGACACTTTCATATAATAAAAGTATACGTTCTCTTTTCAATAGCTTTTCGTGATGTATTACAAGCAAGTGTGTAATATTTACATCGTATTGATATGACATAACTCTACAGGGAAATACTTGGCTTGAGGCAGGTAAAGTACCTCTGCCTCAAGGAAGCAACTTATTTTCTGATTCTCATCCTATTCTATTGGCATCCTACTATATGTTTGTAAGTATGACTTGTGTGCTTCCTAAACCCCAAGCCTCCCTGCAGGTCACTGGGTGAGGAAGGGTGTCATTTTCATATCACGATTCATTAAGGAAGAATTGTCCTCTAAGAGTGATTTTTTTTTTAAGAAAATTTGTCGGAAAATCTTATTCAGAGAAATAGAATAAAATTCATTCAATATTAAAAAAAAAATCTGGAGTGGCCTACACTCTACTTTACTATAAGTAACTTAATGTCAAATTTCTTGAGTATATAAAACATAACGTCTCATTTAAGCATAACGTAAACATCTAAATGGGATATAATTATTAGCCTATCATTCCTGAGGTAGTACAGATAGTGATTGAAGGACATATCATTTTATAAGCTTATTTTTGTACATCACAAATAATTTATTATTTGCAAATAATTGCGTTAGTATAACTACAGCAGTAATAACATTTTTGAAAAACCAAAGTGAACATTTCTTGAAACGATTTATTCTCCTACAAGAGAATGGCTTTCGTTCAAACAGCCAGTAGATTTCTTACATCGTTTACTTGACATCCTTCTACATTGAATATTAAAGTAAAATTTTAAAATTTAAAACAGGAAAATACCCTTTTTTTCTCTGAAAAACATCTTAAACTGCGAAGAAAATGTTGTTTTAAGGTGATTTGTTAATTAAAGATGTACGATAATTACATTTATTAATCTCTAAACGAAAGATTCAGATTATGAATTATCATTTACATTTTTGGTCTTTTATAGAATTATCATACTGGGAATTTTAATCTTTAAAATAATAATAATAATAAGCTTTTTAGTATTTAATAAGATCATTTTCCTTCCCTTTGTCAAATAACATATATACGAATTTTTTCTGAGTGAGTGTTATCATTTTCCTGCACAATATTATTCCTCTTACATCTCATACAATTCAATAAACAATTTAAACTATTCCTTTATAAAATCAATTTTATCTCAGTGGATTCGCTCAAAAAATTTCTAAGTCAATGTAAACAATGTAAAAAAATACAAAAAAATCGACAAGTATAGCAGTGATCTCTTAGTCTAGGGTAAACAAAGAGTTTTTATATCGTTATTGCTCTTTCCCGTAATTGAAACTTCATGATTTTTTTTTTATGAATTGCTAATTTTTTGTTCCATTTTTGGTCAAATTTTCATTATTTTTTATTCAGCCGTTTAGCGTCAAAAAACATTTTCTGAAAACAGAAATCGTACTGTAACGCCCCATTAGCGAATGTAATTTTGAAAGAAAATATCTCTACTCATTCTACACATAATGTTCTATTTATAGGCATAGTTTCATTCTTGTCCGTCAAACAGTATGGCTTGTATCGCTCTCACAAGGTTTGAAATTGAATTATAAGTCAAAATTTGTACATTATATTGAAAAAAAAAATATTTCCTGTTGTTTTAAAATTCTGAATATATTTTTCGTTTGTTCCATTTGTAACCTCAAAGATAATGTCAAAATTTCAAAACTCTAGGGTTATCAGTTTAGGAGAAATAAATGTTTTAAAAAAAACGGTTTTTGGCAAAAAAAGTGACTTTCCCATCATGCATAATTCTTCCCAAACAATAGGGATCTTCGTCTAAATGGGGCCCATTTTGGTGTAAAATATCAACTTGATCCATCAAAGATTCTGGACCGTAGCGTGGTAACAAGCAATGCTAACACACTCCCCACCCACCCACCCACACACACACAGACATCATCGTAAAAACGTCATAAAACGACTTCTGGGACCTCAAAACATGTAATTCCGTCAAAATCTCGAGATCGAATTTTTTAACGATCACTATACTTTACTTATAGTAAAGTAAAAAAAAATATTTAAAAAAGAAGAGATCTGCCATGAGTCAACTGTGGCGCTCCCAGCGATGATGAGAGCAAACTTAAATGATTTTCTACTATAGAACATCCGAATACAAATTCTACTAAGGCGGTGGCATGTGCAAGTTATTTTTTCATCATCTTAATCATTTAGGAGTAAAAGTCTATTCACTTTTTTTTGTCGATTCCACCCGATCATACAGGTCAACGCAACACCAAATGACTTGTGGCCAGAATAGGATTAAACAGTGAAGAAAGTAACCGCAAATTTGACTAATTTATTAAAAATTAAAAAATACTATTTTAATTTAATTAATATTTTATTATCCATTAATATTTTAATTAGCATTTAATTTGTAAAATACCATTGTAAACATATTCTATGCAATTTGTAAATACATGTATATACATATATATATATTTATCGTTGAAAAAACCATAAATGGGCAAATATAGTTCAATGTAGAAAAAGAAACATAGAGAAATTAAAAGCACACACTTACAGTCTCTGAAGAGAAACAAACTTCTCTATGTTTGTTTTTCTACATTGAACTATATATATATTTATATACACAAGATTTCACATAAACACGTGAAATATCAATCAATGATCAAACCACAACATGAAATGGGGGGAGAAAAAGGACTAAGATCTTTTAGTTGGGTTTTTGACTCTGACGAAAACCGCTTGTTACGGTTGAAAGATCTTAGTCTTGTTTTCCCATTTCATATTGTGGTTTGATCATATATATATATATGTGTATGTATGTATGTAAATGTATTCATGATATGTATATATATATACATTACGTATATATATAAGTATTGATAAAAGTATCGACCGTAGAATAGAAACAAAACTGAAGGTCATCAGGACTAGGTCAGTTCTTCAGGTTTAAATTAAACTCTCATTGCCAATGTTTCGGTTGTTATTTAAAACCTTTTTCATATGTCTACAAATTTTTATAGTGACATTTTGGTTGTCTGGTGAAATTTGGTTGTCATGGTTGTTTTTGAGTTCAGTGTTACGTGTTCATTGAAACTAGACAGTTGTTATTAAAATCCATAGACTATATTTTTCTTGTAAAAAATCTTTCATGTAATACTTAGTTTTTCTGTTTTAAAATTTTTAGACTTCTGTAAGTTTTCTCTCTAAGCAATTGTCAAAATTTCTATTATAATTTCTTATTTGTAACTAATTGCGCTTTTTATGTATTTTTGATTTTTGAATGATTGAATTATTTCTTATATTTCCTCTGTTTTGTAGGCCTATGAAAAAGATTTTAAATAAAAACCAAAACGTTGGCAATGAGAGTTTAATTTGAACCTGAAGAACTGACCGATGAAGAAGTACTGTTGAACTTCAGTTTTATATATATATATATACTAATAAAGAAAACATAATTTTTTATATTATATAATTCTTTGCAACATTTGCATATTATGGAGAAACACTTTTTGAAATAGACTATCTTGGAGTGATGAAGAGGGGTAGGGGTGGGGATGACTCTGTAATAAATGGGAGAGGGGTGAATGGACCAAGCAAGGCTGAGGACCCCTGTTCTAGTGTATTACCCATGATCCAGTGACAACTTCAAGTGTGCTGTAGATCTTTTTGAGGACGCCCATATTTTATTTTGCTAAATATATATATATAGCTAGCGCCAGTTTATATTAGTGAATCCATTCTCTCCGTCCCCAGAATTCAAATCATGCTTTTACGCAGGAAAATTGAACATTCTTTCTTTTGGAAAAGAACTAATGTTTTCGTTATCTCTTCTCTATCCTTCCAATCAAGTATTTGGCAAAGAAGTAAAAGATAATTGGCTATACGTATTTATTACAGTTTGGTGAGATGCATACACACGAGAATAAGCCCAATCAATCCGCTGGCTGTTTTTAACAGGACCTCTAGTTTGGCTTGATTGTTTGAGCTGTACAATCTAAAGGTTTCATTATAGATTTCTATTACCTTTTCGATTACGGCTATTGCTCCTCCAATCTATTTCGCTTACTGCTATTGGTGTAGATGTGAATCCATAATTGGAATCAATATTAGAACCTTTGTCAATAATAACAATATCTCGGGTTTTCTTCCAGGATGTTTCTCTTAATAAAAACAAACCTGTTGCTTGTATTGATCTTGGGATAGCAGCTTTTCAATTTGTATTATGCACTGGTTCTTTTCTACGCCTCTACCATAATAGGTAAAACATCTGCTCATATACAAACTGATCTTGTTTTGTATAGTATTCCTATTAACACTGACACCATCTTTGTTTTTATTATGATTTTCTCAAGAATCTGTACCCAAACTGGCACTTCATTCAAAAGACTAAGAAATAACACTTCTTCATGAAGTTTAATCAAGGGATTCTCCATTTTTTATTTTCCATTATATTATGACACTTCTCGTAGATGAGTATACTAGGTAAGTAACTTCTCTGTTACTTCGCCAGTATGAGATGTGAAAAACAACATAGAATCAACTCTTATTCTTATGTATATAATATTGTTAAAAACTTTTATTTTTATTATTTTTAAATAAATATCTAGTTCATGATCAAAACCACGTGAAATAAACAAAATCATAGATTTTTTTTATGAATGAATACAATTTTATTTTCTTTAGACCAAATATAAACGATTATATAAGCATAGTGGGGTACATAGATAAAACAAAGTTTCCACACCAAAAAAACTTTTAATTTTATACTATCCATTTACCCCAGTATGAGTAAGTACCACACAATTACAGACAGCTCGACTAATGAATTATTATATGAACTTAGTTTGCCAATAAATCCACTTGAAATATAGTGTTTGATTTTATTATAATCAAAAAATCATTCACAAATGAACCGGTGATTCGGGAGTCGGGGATTTTCATAAAGAATTAAACTGGATTTTCCAGTAACTAAATCTGCTGCATGATTCTTAAGGACAGTTTTCGTTACTTTTTTAAACAGTTTTAAAAGACCTAGTGGCCGAGACAGGGCTTTTATCCGTGAAATAGCTTTTATAAAAAGTTAAATAAATTTAAAGGACAGTTACTCTTCTTCAGATTTAGCCTCATCAAGCACTCCTTTAACGCCCAGCATTATCATTAATATGACTTTTTCATCGTCTAGACTAATCTAACTAAAATCTTTAGCTCTTACCAACCTATCAACTGTACTTTTTTCAAGAATGAACCCGTACTGATTTCAGCTAATCCCAGATTTTTACGTCACATGATGATATTTGAAGTCGATACTGGTCTAAGGAAATAACTACTTGAATTTCTTGAAAAGGTTACATTACTCTGTTACTGCTATCAACTTTAAGAGTTCTAAAAAAATGGCAATAACCTACTTATTTTAAAAACAACAGTTTAGAGGTATGTTTTAAAGATAATATTATAACTACTATTAATTGTTTCCTCTTCCATTATTATATGTTGTAGGACAAGACAAAAAATCTGGAGTGACTTAATTTAACTTTACTATAACTTAAAAAATATGAAACTGCTTAACATAATGATTTTTGTCTCCTCAAAAGGTTTTACATTCAATTATAAGTCAAAATTTGCACATTCTATTGAACAAAATATGTTATTTATTGTTTTAATTGAAAAGTAATTAAAAATTTGAAACAATTTGTTTTTTGTATTAACTGTTGATTGTTAATTGTTAATTGTTGATGCTGCGTTTTCTCTCTCTCTCTCTCTATCTCTCTCTATCTATCTATGTTTCTATCTAGGTGAAAGATGTACTTTCCTTCCCAAAGCCTGGGTGAGCTCTTGTTAATAAGCAAAAAAACAAGGGAATTTTAAATATTAAGATGGAATTCCAAATAATTTCAAGGGAGGCACAAATATACATCGCGGTCCGCTTGTTACAATGCCCTGCTCTAATCTATAAAGAAAGACACGTTTAAAACTAAAGCACAAATCAAGGTTTTTTTTTACTATTTAAAACAACAAACACCTTTTGAAAAGGAAAGGTTTCTTTTCTTTTATTTCACATTTTATTACATCAGCTTTTACTTTTAAATGTGTTTCCCTGAGTTTTCCTGATCCTTTCCTCTTGGAATCCCTAATTGTTTCTTTAGCTCAACACCTACTCTCTTTTGTTTAAACTTCTTGCCCTAATAGTAATTGATTTACTGTCCCTCATCTTGTAATTGCTCTTTTCCAACTTTCTTTATCTTTCCACTCATAGGTACATCTCTTTTCTTTCTTCATTTATCTTCATCTATTTTTTCATCAATATCCTCTTTAATTTAGTACTGCTTTAGTATAATATTTAATTTTTCTTTCTCTTTAATTTATTTTCTTTCTCTTAACATATCTTTTTCTACATACATTTTAATTATGCAGTGTTTAATGAAGCATATTTTTTGTTTTTTTTTTATTATTAATTTCTTAAAATTTCAGTTATTTTGATTATTAACTGTTTTCATAATTTAAAAAAGAAGTTATTTTCTAATACATTTTTAAAAGATTTTTTAAGATTAACACACAGACTAAGGACACATAATCACAAACTGCAAAATAACAAACTATTTTAGCTGATAAAATTTAATAACATTGATTGGGATTCCGTCCCCAGATGTTTTTCTTTGGTTTCTTTTTCTTCTGTTTTGACTATTTAAAATAAAACTCCGAAGGTATTTTACCTGAACTTGTCTACTTATTTTAAAGTAATTCTCATGATAACAAGTTAAGAGTTCTCATTAAACGTGCAGTTAGATTTGAGCTTTTTTTACTTTACTATAAGTAAAGTATAGTGATCGTGAAAAAATTCGATCTCGAGATTTTGACGGAATTACATGTTTTGAGGTCCCAGAAGTCGTTTTATGAAGTTTTTACGATGATGTCTGTGTGTGTGTGGGTGGGTGGGTGCGTGTGTTAGCATTGCTTGTTACCACGCTACGGTCCAGAATCTTTGATGAATTAAGTTGATATTTTACACAAAAATGGGCCTCATAAAGACGAAGATCCCTATTGTTTGGGAAGAATTAAGCATGATGGGAAAGTCACTTTTTTTGCCAAAAACCGTTTTTTTTAAAACATTTATTTCTCCTAAACTGATAACCCTAGAGTTTTGAAATTTTGACATTATCTTTGAGGTTACAAATGGAACAAACGAAAAATATATTCAGAATTTTTAATCAACAGGAAATATTTTTTTTTCAATAAAATGTACAAATTTTGCCTTATAATTCAATCTCAAACCTTGTGAGAGCGATACAAGCCATACTGTTTGACGGACAAGAATGAAACTATGCCTATAAATAGAACATTATGTGTAGAATGAGTTGAGATATTTTTTTTCAAAATTACATTCGCTAATGGGGCATTACAGTACGATTTCTGTTTTCAGAAAATGTTTTTTTGACGCTAAACCGCTGATTAAAAAATAATGAAAATTTGACCAAAAATGGAACAAAAAATTAGCAATTCATTAAAAAAAAATCATGAAGTTTCAATTACGGGAAAGAGCAATAACGATATAAAAACTCTTTGTTTACCCTAGACTAAGAGATCACCTGCTATACTTGTCGAATTTTTTGTATTTTTTTACATTGTTTACATTGACTTAGAAATTTTTTGAGCTAATCCACTGAGATAAAATTGATTTTCTAAAGGAACAGTTTAAATTGTTTATTGAATTATATGACATGTTAGAGGAATAATATTGTGCAGGAAAATGATAACACTCACTCAGAAAAAATTCGTATATATGTTATTTGACAAAGGGGAAGGAAAACGATCTTATTAAATACTAAGAAGCTTATTATTATTATTATTTTAAAGATTAAAATTCCCAGTATGATAATTCTTTAAAAGAGCAAAAATGTAAATGATAATTCATAATTGGAATCTTTCGTTTAGAGATTAATAAATGTAATTATCGTACATCTTTAATTAACAAATCACCTTAAAACAACATTTTCTTCGCTGTTTAACAAGTTTTTCAGAGAAAAAAAGGGTATTTTCCTGTTTTAAATTTAAAAATTTTACTTTAATATTCAATGTAGAAGGATGTCAAGTAAACGATGTAAGAAATCTACTGGCTGTTTGAACGAAAGCCATTCTTTTGTAGGAGAATAAATCGTTTCAAGAAATGTTCACTTTGGTTTTTCAAAAATTTTATTACTGCTGTAGTTATACTAATGCAATTATTTGCAAATAATAAATTATTTGTGATGTACAAAAATAAACTTATAACATGATATGTCCTTCAATCACTATCTGTACTACCTCAGGAATGATAGGCTAATAATTATAGCCCATTTAGATGTTTACGTTATGATTAAATAAGACGTTATGTTTTATATACTCAAGAAATTTGACATTAAGTTACTTATAGTAAAGTAGAGTGTAGGCCACTCCAGATTTTTTTAATAACGGCAGGGTTTTCTTGCTCAAATATTCAATTACTTTGCCATGTAAGGAAATGTTTAATTTATCTGTTATTCAGGGGAAAATCTTTCTGGCGATTTTCCATTTCTTCTTTCACTGTTTCATGAAGAAATCTTTTCATTTTTCTTTTTAATATTCATTTGTGAATTCATCGTTGCCATATGTAAAGAATTTTTCCATTTTTATATTTTTATTGAGATAGTTTATTTGAAGATGAAATTTGTTATTCGTGTTCACTGCTTGTCTTTTACAGTTATTTCAATTGAATAGTTTATATTGCACAATACATTGTTCACATACATTATATAATTTGAAAGTAAGTTCTTGTGATCATATTTTAGACTTGATATTAGTTCCATTTTATATTAATGCTATCAGAGTCTTTTTTTGTTTCGCTCATTTCTTTGCTGTTTTATAAATACGTTTTGTACCTATAAAGAATGTATTAGTAGCGTGTAACATGTTTCGGCTTCCAAAATGTTACATGTTACATGTTGTTATGAAGAAAGTTGAAAACAACAATAAGAGACTGAACGTGTGTCTTTCTTTTTATTTCTCTTTCTTTACTTACTTTTCTTACTTTACTTGAGCTTCAATGAGTATTTCAGAGTTCAAATACTTAAAACTGTCCCTCCACACAATAGATCCTTAACTTTAAGAGCTTCTGAAGAAGCCCGTATATGGCTCTTAGGAGCTCGTTCAAATTCGGGCATCAACCTGAACCGTTAAGCAGTATTCACACGTAAATTTTTCTTAAATTTTTTTTAATAAATTTAATTTTTTAACATATATATTTTTATTATTATTTTATTTTATTATTTCATAATTTTCTGTTCTTTTGAATTTTATATTTATGAAGATTTCTTTTTTTATTATATTTTTTTCGTTACTATTCTTCTTTAGCATTCTTACTACTTTTTTCGTTTTCGTTGTGACAGACCTGTACATGTTCTGTGAAGCGGTCCAGTTGGCTTTCGTCTTCTAGCTACTCGACTTCATTTCCTGAGGACGACCGTTAAATGGGTCGAAATATTGAATGTGAGTCCTAGTTTCTGTTTATCAAAGTTTTTAAAGTATATATATATATATATTCATATATAAATTAGATTTCACATAAACATGTGAAATAACAATCAATGATCAAACCACAATAAGAAATGGGAAAACAAGACTAAGATCTTTCAACCGTAACAAGCGGTCTTCGTCAGAGTCAAAAACCCAACGTCCCACTTCTTATTGTGGTTTGATCATTGATATTCATATATATACGTATAAATAGACAGTAAATCTCCTTGAATACAAATGTTGTTGAAAACCATAGCGGCTTCAGTATTAACGATCTTTTTAAGTAAATGTTCCTTTTTCCTGAACACTTTGCGATGTTGTACAGTTAATTGATGGTGTAACTCACGCAGGGATATATTTTTGACTTCACTGTTTTAAAATACATTTAATTATCTAGATCAAGCTTTCGGCCTCACTGCCCATCTTCAGAATTATAAGTAATGCTATATATAACACTAAAGTAAAATAAAATTAAATAAAATAATAATAGAAAGTAAGTGATAAAACACATAAAAACACATACGTGTTATCTGTAGCGTTGTTTTATCACTTACTTTCTCTTCTTATTTTATTTCATTTTATTTTACTTTACAGTTATATATAGCATTACTTATAATCCTGAAGATGACCAGTGAGGCCGAAAGCTTGATATAGATAATTAAATGTATTTTAAAACAACTCGGTCAGTTCTTCAGGTTCAAATTAAACTCTCATTGCCAATGTTTCGGTTTTTATTTAAAACTTTTTTTATAGGCAGAAGTATACAATTTTGAAACAGAAAAACCAATTGTTACATTAAAGATTTTTCACAAGAAAAATAGTTTTTGGATTTTTGGTTGCACTTCAACCAAAAAGTTTTTCCTTCATTTATTAAGTGGTTAAATGAGGGAAACATTTTACACCATAATGTTAAAATGCCCTCATTTTTCACTAAATGAATATTAACATTGATTACGATTATAAAAAATTACAGTGAAAGATTTGTGAAAATTCGAATAAGAACTATTCAAGTGATAAATTGTACTTTGGCAAGTAAACTTATATTAGTAGAATCAAAATCTAGAAGGAAACTTAAATACAGAACAGAAGAAAATTTGTAGCAGTTAAGAAAAGAGAATTTTATAAAAAACTTTACAACTTGCAGTTTAATGAAATCTCTTTTGAAGTCATTGTTATAAATCTGAAAAAGGAAAGCTATATAATTGAAGAATCTTTAAACAAATTTAGTATTCCACTATGACTGTATTTTGTATTTCTTATCTTCATATGTATTTTAATAAATTACGATTTTTTTTATATATTTTAGGAGTAAAAGAAAAATCTAATAAAAATAAGAATTGAGATAATATTGAAGTGATGAAGTTGGGTTGGTACCAGACAAAGGTTTAAAGATAGAAAGGAGAAAGGTGGTAGCTAAATACTAGGAATAAAGTTGCTAGGCTTTCTTACAGTGCAGCTTTAAGTGGGGCAAGAAGGAGATGGGGACAAATTTATGACTTTTTGTAGCTCTATTAAGTTCTCGTGGTTATTGTATCGGACTAAGGCCTTTCACTTCGTCCTAATAAGATTTATAGCCACTACCACCTAGATTAGCCCTCTACACCTGAAATTATCATAAACTAAATGTCTCCTTACCTGCTAAATTTACCGACTTCTTTGACCTTCTAGCATTGATTATCTCCTGTTGTCTTAATCTTACTTCAATTATTAAACAACTAAATACTTTTTTTTTATATAAATAATAATATTAATCATATTTTTAATCATATTTAATAATCGAAGCAAATTATTTATTTAATTTTAATCATATATTGTTAATTTGGCTTGTATGTGTTTTTTACATAATTTTTCAAATTTACAAAATTCCTTCCTTGTTTCTTCGTTAAAACTGTAAAGTTTATTACCTATATTACTAGTCGATATGTTTTGATTGTACCACGTTCATCATCAGGATGATAATGAGTATATTAACGGGATATTAAGTTTATATATACAAGTTGGAGTTGTACTGGAATGTCGATTTAGTCATCCCCCTTGAATAAGGGATGGTTTTGGAGGATTAAGGTAGGGTGGTTGGACTCCCTTTCTATCTGGCCAATGAAGGTCGGTTTGTAGGAAAACAACTTTAAAATTTTTGTTTCTGAATATTGGAGAAACTATGCAGAAAACAAATACAAGTCAAATATTGTGCGTTATTTACAAATATATGTTTAAATGAAGGACTGGTTCCAACTTTTAAATTTTAATATGTACAATTTTAATTCTGGTCTATTACGCGGTCGATAAATTTATCACTTTTGTATAAACAAGATTTAACACTAAATTCGTGAGAAAAAAAGCAACCACTCAACAATTTTGTTTATGAAGAACAAAATTCATAAATAGGACTACGTAAATCGATCGGAATCGATTAAGTGGTAGTCATTGTCAGAGTGACTCTGTAAATTAAATTTGTAATGTATAATATATGACTGATTTTCTCTTTGAACCACTTTGTTATATGTCTTAAAAATTTAGTTTATACTTGCAGTTAATTTCGTTTATGTTTATGTAATTTATTTCATATAAATGTGATGTAGTGTTGTGCTGTCGGGGGAGATAGGGGAGGCTGTGCCTGCCCTCTCATCATGAGAGGAAATGAAACGAAATAATAAAACAACACAAGTACAGGGTGTCTCAAAAAATGTACTCACTCTTAGAATGACGAGAAAACCTTTATATATGTACATAGAGCGAAATGAAATAGCTTCAAATACATGAGACAAATGTAATTGAAGAATCGTCAGTTTGAACATTTGCGAACATGATTCTTCAATTACATTTGTCTCATGTATTCGATGCTATTTCATTTCGCTCTATGTACATATATAAAGGTTTTCTCGTCATTCTAAGAGTGAGTACATTTTTTGAGACACCCTGTATTAATATTTGTTCTCTGGACTATGATTTTGGTGTGGTTCTTAATGTATTTTAACCATTTTTAAAGTAAAAAATCACAAAATATTCTGTATTTCTTGCTTAAATAAACATAGTCTCCTTCGGAGAAGAGAGGTGAGGCAGGGACAGCCCGAGCCCCTCTCCAGATTGTGTAATCACTCACAAACTGGAGTGAGCGCGTGCAAATGTCGCGTGTTTGTTCTCATTTCTGTGTATGTTTCCAATATGCTGGTTGAGGACACTTTCATGTAATAAAAGTATATGTGTTCTTTACACGTAAGGATGTAATATTTACATCTTATTGATATGGAATAAAACCAAAGGGGAAATGCTTGACTTGATACAAGCAGTACCTCTGCCTCAAGGAAGCATCTTATTTGCTCTTATTCTATTCTATTTGCATCCTGCTGTATGTTTGTGGGTCTCAGTTGTAAGTTAGTATCTGCCCTACCCCAACCCTCACTGCACGTCACGGGAAATCTGATGTTGTAGGTATTCAGAAATCAAGGGCCAAGTTAGCCAGTTGTTAACGTACTCGTCTCTGGACTGGTAGGCCCAGAGTTCCATACCCACCTGACCTTTGATTTATTCACGCGGAAGGTGAATAAATCTGAGTACGTCGTCCCTCAGAGAGGATGTTAAGCCGTCGGGTCCCGAGCCTGTACGATGTCAGGTTCTCGTTAAAGATCCCTACTCGAAATGCACTTCACTTAGGCAAAATTTAGAACTCCTAATGTAGAATCTGTAGAATCACCGATGAAACAAAAAGGCGGTAAATGGCTGACATAATCCCCCGCTAAATAAAAAATTATGTATATAATTTTATTTACGATACATTTATGAGCCTTACATAAGTTTAGCTAAAGTTAACATAACATTCATTGACTGTTAGGCGGTAAGAGCTTCGCCGGGTCGGCTGGTTTTCAATACTCGTATAATATGAGAAGTAAAGTTAAAAAAATTGTCCAATGTTATATCCAAATATGATATATTGATCCATCTAAGTTGGATACCTAGTCTTTGGTATGTACTCTACTGGTGATTTTTCAATCCCTTCCAGTAGGGTTATTTCGTCTGTCATTTCCAAACAATTTCATTATACTTAACTTAGGATAATAAATAGTGTACACCAGTGCATTTTGGGCAATATTGTTTAATGGTAAATTAAACAATAATGTAACGTTATAATGCAAGCCGACTTGGCAAACTTCGTACCGCCAAACAGTTAATAAATATTGTGTTAACTTTAACTAAACTTTATTTAGGATGAAATTTATTAATTTATCGCTCATAATTTTAATAAATTATTTCTGAAACTCATTTTTCTTTTTTTTTTCATATTTGAGACTTAAAATGATTGGTCCCAGACTTTCATTTTATGACGGTACTCGCATACATATACAATTACTAAAAAAAATAAAGATTTTTAAAAACAAAAACGTATAATTAAAAATATAAAAAAAAATTACACTAAACTAATTGGTTATGCAAACTTTCAAACCCATTAAAAAACTAGTTTTAAAAAATTTAAAATAAATGTATTTTTAATTTGCAAATATTAGAGTTGAAAAATTTGTTTAAAAACATTAAAAGCTCATTTGGGTATAACATTTTAGATTTGTTGTTAGCTTTTTAAAATTGTTTCCTATTTTCTATTTTTACGCTCTCAAAATGCCGCCCTCTGGAACGTGCCACTCTGGGCGACCTGCCCCCCCCCCCCCTTTGCTACTCCACTTAGATATATGTATAAAGGCTCAATAATAATAAATCTCATTTATGTTTGAAAGAGGGAAAACTGTCATACCTTGTAAGATGTTCTTGGAGTCGTTGGAGCGCTTTTGGACGTTATCTATCTGCAATAGCAACTCAGGAATCACGTTGGGACTGAAAATGGACAACGTCCGAAAGCGCTCCAACGACTCCAAGAACATCTTACGAGGTATGACGGGTTTTCCCTATTTGTAATATAAATCATACTAACCTCAGTGGTAATAGCAACATGGGTAAATTTATATGGGGTTTGTTAGTAAAGGCTTCAAACCGATTGTAATAGGTTTTCTAAAATTCTTTGTTACGAGGATAAAATTTGTAATTTTTATTGAAGTATAAAACCCGTGTAGAAACTAAAGAAGGGGAAAAAGGAAATTCTGGAATCATAACAACAAGTCATGTTTAATAAATTCCTTACATGTGACACATCGAAAAGAGACTCTCAGTCAAGCTTGCATTGCAAAAGCAGCGACCCAGCATGGCTGGGTGCATTACCTTAGAAGCGATTTAACAAAGGAATTCCTTCCTTCTGTCGCCAGTCACTTGAGTATAAATTGCATATTCACTTAGTGTATTACAGGTCATGGAGCATTCAATCAATATCTATTTAAGGCTCAAGCCTTCCATTAGTCCTGGATGTAATCTAGAAGTATCCCCGACATCCCCAAGCACCTGATATATAACTGTCCTAACAGGGAATCAAGTAAATCCACCCTAATCAGAGCAACTCACCCTAAAAGCCCCCCCCCTCTCCTCAATGTAATTGAACTAATTAATAAAAATTAGCACAATTAGTGCTACGTTTTAATTAGTTTCATTAAATTTCTATATGTGGAGACTATTTGATTTAACATTTTTACCCTCCAATGAGTAAATACCGCATAATAACTTATTACACTACCTTAGAAAATTATATTTTATTATTTTGATTTCAGAAATTTCAATATCTACTTTGTGCGACTTGATTATTATCCTTTCCATCCTGGAGAAGGTGAAATAGTCATTGATCGAGTTGTTACCATACAACTCTTTCATTCGTATGATACTTTTGGTATTACCACAACAGTTATAATAAACATTATCTTACATTAAATTTTTACTTACTTTTGAATTCTACCTTATGTTTAATTCTCATTTCAATTTAAAATTATTTTGAACTTTTTAACTCGATTTTTCTTAGAATTTTATTCCAACATGTGCATAAATTTATATTAAATGAGTAATTGATTTATTATTATTCAATTAGTTTTAACTTGTTTATATAATTTTCCAATTAAATTTTTGATATTTTTCTTGATATTTTACTTCTCTAAGTAAAAGAATGTGATATTATTATTATGATTATTCGCTTAAAATAATGTATTACAACAATGTATTACATTAGCAGTGGCGCTGATAACACAGAAATAGGGAATACATGTGGGAAGAAGCAATCCAGTGACTACACTTCCTGGCATGGGTCTAAGTTAGGCATGGGCAACCTGCGGCCCGCGGGCCACATGTGGCCCAACACGTGTATTTGTGCAGCCCTCTAATATTATCTGGAATTCTATCTTCCTTTGCTCTTTGGTTATTAAAAAAGCTACCGTAACTTTTGGAAGGAAATTAAAACATGTGTGTGTGTGTGTGTGTGTGTGTGTGTGTGTGTGCGTGTGTGTGTGTGTGTGTGTGAGAGAGAGAGAGAGAGAGAGAGAGAAGAAAGATAGAGAGAGAGAGAGAGAGAGAGAGAGAGAGAGAGAGAGAGAGAGAGAAAGAGAGACAGAAAGAGAGAGCTCTATAGTAACAAAATGTTTTAGTTTTTTCATATACGACGCACTAATCTTTTGAAGATTGTGATCATTGTTTATCCTAAAGAAATAATGAGATATGAATAATAGTTCTCATTATAGGAACAATAAAAAGTTAAATAATTATTGACACATTAATACAGAGAACAGTATGTATTTCTATATATTTATAAAAATATATTATACATACAAGCTGTATATATCGAAATACCACAGAATTTACCATGCGGCCCGCAGTCACTTGGAAATTATATAATGCGGCCCCCAGTTAACAAAAGGTTGCCCATGCCTGGTCTAAGAAGAATGTAATAAAAAAGTATGTATTGACCATGCTTAAATAATAAATAAAAAAATGTAACCATAAAAAATTATTATAATAAAAAATATGAATAATAGTTTTGAAATTGCCATAAAGTAATATTTTTTTTATTAATATTTGTGGTTTTAGATGGGGATGGTTTATCAGACAAGCAAATAAACAACGCACTTTTTGGCAATATAATCTTTTTTTAAGAGTACAGTCGACAAGGGTTAAGGAAATGAAACACATTTTTCAATCAGTCAGTCTATTCAATTATTTGTGACAGTGTCAATTTGTAATTACGTAATAACATTCCTACAGCTATGGTCACTATTACGTCACGACAAGTTTTAGACTGTCAGGTAATAAATATTTATGTAGTAACAGTAGCGGAGGGGGCGGGCCACCTCGGAGGCACGTGCCAGGGGGTGGCATTTTGAGTGCGTAAAAAAAGAAAATAGGAAAAAATTAAAATCATAAAAAGCTAACAAAAATAAATTGTGAAATTTTATTCCAAAACGAGTTTTAAGAGCGTAATTGTTTTTGTGTTCTATTTATCTAATACAGTTTTAAACTGATTTTCAACTACAATATTTCAAAATTAAAAATAAATGTATTTCTAATTTTTCGATACTGGTTTTTAAATTAGTTCAAATTTTATTATAATTTTTTGCGTAGTCAGATAATTTATTTTAACAATTTTTTAAGATCTTAATTATATGTTTTTGTTTTGAAAAATCTTTGATTTTCTTTGATGACGACTTTATATGTATACAGATTGAAAACAGCAATGCGGGAGGGGGGGGGGGGTTAACGTACTCTCCAAAGGACAACGTACTCAGATTTATTCCACCTTCCACGTGAATAAATCGAGAGCAAGGTGGGTATTGAACTCTGGACCTACCATTCCAGAGAAGAGTACCTTAACCCCTGAGTTAACCTGCCCCCTTTTCTCTATTGTTCTATTTCTAATATTAATTAATTAATCTTTGTTACTTTTAAATCATTTGTTACTTTTAATGTAATATCACTCATTCTGTTAAGATTATTAAATGTTCGTAGCAAGATAATGAATGTATTTTGATATTTTATGTTTGTTGAACTAACGGATATGTGACATGGAAATAGAAGCTATGTTATCAAAAACAACTCAAAATGATAGAAGTGTTTGGCTTAATCATTAAAGAATGATTAATAATTAAATGGCTATTTAATTAATTCTTACAAATCTGCTTACAATTATTAACTATTTTTTTACACATAAAGGAAAAGAGATAATGGAAAATATAATTGTGTTTTCCAATGAAATGAGTAGTTAGTATGATAATCCATTCTTTTTATGATCACAATAATTAATTATTAATTTGTGTTCATGTTTCAATCAGAAATATAAGGTCAGAAAAATATAGTGTGTAATTAGAAATTTTAATTACTTTTACTCGCTGGTAATTTTTTTAGAATTATAAAGCTATTGTTGTTTTTGTGACAGTGCTAACGGGGGCTCTTGCGAAGTATTCGGGCCCCAACATTTCAATTAATTTCTTCCAAGTCATAAAGGCTACATAATTCTCCTCTGTTTGTAGTAAACAGTTCAACTCTCAAACACTCTGTAATTAAAAAAAAAGTTGTTACAATAATTCATGGTCGTTAGCCCATTTATTTTTTCTTCTAAAAAAAACAACCCTATTAATCGGTAAATTAGTTGTAAAATAAATTTTATTAAAATTATTTTTAATATTTTTCTAATAAAGTACTATATTGTAATTATTATAAATATATTATTTGCTAAGTTTAGAAATTTAACTAGTTCAATATTAACATTATCAAAGTTGCTATCCGGCTCGTGAAAAGGCCATTCCTAGATTCCTTTCTATTCGCTTCCATAAAATTTCCAGTAACTTACTTGATATCAATGTATTAACAACTTAAAATAGAAGTTCACTGATCGGGGATATCCTCATAATTTAATCAATTACTCTGTCTTAATTGCTGCAGCCCATTATCGATCTAAGACTAAGAAAGGTTATGGTAATTCCACATTTTTTAAAACTACTTCTTTCACTTTTGGTGCTCTCTTAAGGTTCTTTACACATCATTCCTCTTCTCCTTTACTTCTTCTATCTCCAGTAAACACTCATCAAATTGCTAAATACAACCCTCTAACCTTAGATCAATTTTTCAGTATATTTCTTCCAAGACTCCTTTTATGAGGTTGGTGGTATGTGAGAGTGTGGGCACTGTATCTGTCAGACTTGCATCATAATTAATCCTGATTCATCCTTCACTTCCTACCCTAACAAGTACCACCTCCCAGATAAACGCCAAGACTTTCTGTAAATCTCGAAACTGTTTACCGACTGGCTTGATGTTTATATAGGCCTGGCCTCTACCAAGCTGAGCCTGACTATGAATGGTTATAGGGCTTCAGTTGGTTCCTGTTGCCCTATACGCAAACTTTCACGGGCTCAAAAGTGTTTCCGTGTACAAATAGCTGGTGGAGTCACCCGTCCGGTTTCGCAAAGGCTGCATCATCGCAAATAAACTTATGTTCTAGAAGTCACAGATATAAAAATATCTATTTAAAACAATAGTACCGATATATCCTAAATTTCTTATCTATTTTTTCTTATGTAAAAAAAAATAAATGAAAACAATAAACACAGAAACACTGACAACCTAATAAGCGAACAAATCAATCACCAGACAGACATAATATTCAAACCAATAAAAAAAGCGAAAAAAAGACAGGACGGACACGACAGCGATGACTGAATTGTAAATTTCATATCTAACTTTTTTTAAAAAATAAATGAAAATAATAAACACAAAAACACTGACAACCTAATAAAGGAACAAATCAATCACCAGACAAACATAATATTCAAATTAATAAAAAAACATAAAAAGAAGACAGAACGGACGCCATTTCTTACGCGACGGACGTAAAAAAACAAAAACAGATTGAAATAAAATAAAAATTAGGCACGAAATTGTTTTAAAATAGCTATTTATATCCGTGAATTTTAGAGCATAAGTTTAGTCCCCATTGATAATGTAGTCTTTACGAAACCGGTAGGGACTCTGAGATATGACGGTTTTTTAATATCTTAGTAAATTTAAAGTTTGACTTCCAACTAATGACTCCAATAGATTTAATATTTAATATATCCTAGCTGGAATAGCAAGCCTAAACACTGTTGCTTTGAGAAGACGTTGGCTGACATGAGATCTCACCCGAGTCAGTCACTCTTTATCAACCCCTAACTTGTCAAACTCTTTCTCAACTTCCTCTCATCTTTTCAGAAGATATTTCATTAAGCATTAAAACTTCGTTAAAAGGATTTCCCCCCCCCCCCCCCCAACTTATGAAACTGCTACTATAAGTTTTCATCATTTTTTTTTTTGCTAGGTAGAAAAATATTTTATTAATTATTAAAAAAAAAAACTTAGTGATTGAATAGATCAAAGAAATAAACTTAATTTAGATTTTGTTTTAATTTGCTTTAAAGATAAACTAATTTCAAATTACTTTGCTGTTTTCTGCGCAATATCTATTTTATATTTTAGATAAGCATAACTGACAACACTGTGCAATCAACTCAAGTAGAAATATGGTTATCCATGAGACGGAGACTATATGAGGGAAATATAATTTCTCTAAAGCGATTTGAATTAACAGTTTATTTGTGACTTCCCTAGCGAAGTTAATGCATTTCAGCAGAGGGAATGGAATGGGATGTTTACTCTTCCATCGTATAATTCAATCCTTTATTAATCCATATCAGAATAGACGGTGTTTCTTAACAATCTCTTAAAAGACTTGGCTTTAAGTCTACAGCATAATGAAAAGGGATATAAATAACTAAGCACATTTCAATTATGTCTCTTTAAATATATTATTAAATTATTTACTAAAATATACATATGTTCATCTTTCATTATTATGGACCAGTAAAAGTTTAATAAGCTACTCAACCAATATTGCTGGAGTCTTTGAGAGTTATCTGGTCAGAAAACTCAACTCTATCTTCTAACGTTTCGAAAATTTATATTTTCATTTTCAAAGTTTTCTCTTCCAGGGTAGAGGTTGGAAGCACTGTTGCCATCTGACTTTCCCAGCTGAAGCTGAACATTAAAAATAACAAAGAGTCAAGTAAAATTAAAATACATGCACATTGTCAGTTCTTCAGATTCATTAACATTTAATAAAAAAAAAAGTTAAAAAGAACAAAATTTCATAAAATAGAGGGACTAGAAATGACTAAAAAACATGGAGTTAAAACATAGAAAAAATGATAATAATTGATAATATCTTATACTGAGGATTGTAGGGTAAAAAGCTATTGAAATGTTCTCCACTTATAAAAATTTAATGGTATAAACACCGCGTTTCGAACACTTAATGTTCTTCTTCAGGTCTTTGAGTTGTACTACAGACACTCACCCTTAGTTAATGCCTCAGGAAGAACACTATGTGTTCGAAACGTGTTGTTTATACCATTAAATTTTCATATGTGGAAACCATTTCATTAGCTTTTTACCCTACAATGAGTAAATACCATAAAATAACTGATTGCACTACGTTATAATTATACTGAAGAGTTAATGTAGGCTTTAAACTTACTTTTAACTGTTTTAACTGTAGGAGTTAAAATCGGTAGGTTCTAACTAACTTAGTCTATGATCTGAGAAGGTTATATACATAGTATGAGAATTATCGGGTAAATAGTAGAAACATTTGAAGGTAGACAAAATTTATGAATTCAAATAAAATATGAAGGGAGTAAACTAGGGTAAAAGAACAAAAACAATTGGTAATAATAGAAGTATAGAAGTGATGGTTACAAAAAGAAAATAATGACATCAAGACTGAGATCTTTTTTAATAAAATTATGATACGAGACACTCAATCTCTCTACAATAAATCCTTTCGAATATGCCATTGTTCTCGTCATTAATTATGGAAGCCATTTCTTTGAATAATCCGAAATTATTTTAATCCGATGTTTTTTAGTTACTTACTAATAGGGGCCAGGCTAGCTCAGTGGTTACGTTCAACGTCTCTGAACTGATAGGACAGGGGTTCGATCCTCACATGGCCCTCGATTTATTCACGCGGGAGGTGAATAAATCTGAGCGCGTCGTCCCTCGGAGAAGGACGTTAAACCGTCGGTCCCTAGCCTGTACGATGTCAGGTACTCGTTTAAAGATCCCTACTCTAATACATTTGAGTTAGGCAAAATTTAGTACTCCGACTGCAGAATCAATCTTCATTGTGTGGTATCACAAAGGGCCAGCCAATGCTTGGCCTACGTGTGTTCCCTTGTGAAACTGCCACGGCAAACTAACTAACTAACTAACTACTTACTAATAGAGTTTGCATTTTCTTATCACCTTCATAATGAAAATATAACTTTTCTAAACAATGGTAGACAGAGTTGAGTTTTTTGACCAGATAAGTTTCAAAAAGGTCAGCAACATTAGTTTTATAGTTTATTAAAAGTGTGTCTAATGTATTGAAATATACGCCTCATTTAATAATTTTGAATTTAGATTTCAAATTCTTAATTTAATATTTCTAGAATGGGTTACTTTAAAAAAATTTCATATCAATTATATTCTGTATATTCTGGAGATGATGTCCCTTAATATATTGCTTCTTTTTTTTTGTTAATATACTATTGTTTGCTGCTTAGGTTAATGTTGTAGGGTTTCACGTTCAGTACTTTTTTATACCAAGTAAAAATACTTAATTTGTATGAATTTATTATTATAAAAATCTAAATATTTGGGAAAGAAGATACTTTAAAACTTTTCCTCACATCTGAATCATCAATGTTGTCGTTGTTTTTCTTACCATATTGTTTCTAACCGAAAACAAATAAGTTACCCACATATAGAGTGTTTATATTATATTATCAAACAATCATATACTTTTCTTTTTATAAATGTTAGACATCTTATATTCTATTGTCACTATATACGTAGTCACTTTAAAAAGTCCTTGTAAATTTTATTTTTTTGCGAACTTTTTAATGACTTCAGACAAATATTTTCCAATTTAAATGAAATATATGAAGTTACCAAATAAAATTAGATTGTATACCTGTCTTAAAATTTTTTTCTTTCTTCATAATAACATATAAAATCCTCGAATTAGTGTTGAAACTTTTTTAACTAACAAAAGTAATTATTTAATTCAATGTATTTTTAATATAAAACGAATAAAATATTAGCCACTATCAGAGTTTAGTCTTGAATCTCAACCAAGATCAAATATTCTCAAACCAAGCTGCGTTTAATAGGTATAAATGTCTTCAGAAGATAAAATAATAGTCAAAAGCACTTTATTAGAAGCAATTCTGAAATATTATACCTGGCTCATGTGATATTTGGCATTTTAATTGTAATTGCAATCAAAATTACAGGATTTATTTTTCTTCAGTAGTCTTAACTATTATGCTACTTAATTTCAAGTCTGGATCTCTAACGGGGGACATCATCATATGTTTTTTTCTTTACCGTATAAAGACCCTAGCATCATGAAGAATATTCGATTTGTCAGCACTACTCACAGCACTACTTAAATTGTCTTGAATACTCGATATACGTGTGTCTTAATTTTGTGAGTGGACTACTTTAAAAGTTTGTAAAATCCATGTTTATAGAAAGTATTTAGACTCAGAGGACTTTAAAACTTATAAATTTGTTAATTTTTTTCAACGTTATTCCACTTTATGTATAAGAAAATAACAAACAGAATTAAACCTCCATTCTATTTATGCTGAGGCCATTAATTAAATTTTATCATCTGTTTTTTGAAATGGTGGTAAATGTTGGCAAACATTTATTTACCAGAATACTATCTTTAAACTCCCATCTTTATTGTGTACTACTAATATTTTTCAAAATCTTTGTTGAGTCATCTGGAGTTATTTCTTTGCTAAGTAAGCCATAATTTAGTTACATATATTCATATTCTTTAGAGGCTAAAAAGTTAAACAATTTTTCGTGAAAAAAAAAATAAATTTAATTCTTGGTGACCAACATTTGTGGAGGAATGTCTGAAAAACCTTCATGCTGACTTTGGTAAAAGTTTGAAAGCTGTTAATTTAGTAAAGGAGATCTGATACAGAGGGAAGCTTTGTGCTGTCCAGGGTTTTACGTTTTTTGGATAAGTAAACCCTTCTTATCTGAGTTAGTGACAACAGTATCGTGCTCTGGACCGCATTCCCTATTTAGTCTTTCTCCACTCTTTCATTTTAGATTAGTCTCTTTAAGATGTCTAATTTTTTTTTCGTCATAATCAAATATTTGAAATGCAACTCTGTATATGTTATCTTCTCAATATTAAATAAAACAGTAGCAGAATTTTTGTTTATAGTCCATATGGAAATATTAAATATGAAAAAGCAGAATTAAATTAATGCAGCGTAGTAACATAAGTGTGAAGAAGATAAAAAGTAACATAAATAACTATAAATGTGAGGAAAAAACCAAGACTGTTTAGAAAAATTACTTATATTACTTTACTACGAGTATACTACTACGAGCGTACTACTACGAGCGTACTACTACGAGTATTACTACTCGTATAAGTAAAGTACAGTGATAGTGAAAAAAATCGATGTTTAGATTTTGACGGAATTATGTTTTGAGGTCCCAAAAGTCGTGTTATGAAGTATTTCGATGATGCCTGTGTGTGTGTCTGGTTGAGTGGGTGTGCATCAAAAATGTAGTCACGCTACGGTCCAAAATCTTTGATGGATCAAATTGATATTTTACACAAAAATAGGCCCTAAAGTGTAGATGTGCTGTATAGTTTGGGACAAATTATGCATAATGGGAAAGTCACTTCTTTAGTCAAAATGTGTTTTTTAGACAGTATTTTTTTCCTCCTTAATTACTAACACTAGGGTCTTAAAATTTTGGCATTTAAGGTCTTTGAGGTTGCAAAACCAATAATTGAAAAAATCCTCAGATTTTTAGAACAACAGGAAATATTTTTTCTCGTTGTTCTAATTAGCAATATATAAAAAAAGAATTCGTGAAATTTCCATTTTCACAAAGAGCAATAACCTCCAAAAACTGACTAATAAAGCTCCAAGTTTATCCTGGACTAACGGATGGCCTGCTTTACTTATCGGATTTGATAATCTTTATTTACATTGTTTATAGTGACTTAGGAATTTTTTGAGTAAAAATTCCTTTTTGAGTAACAAACAAACATTCACAAATCGAAATTGATGTTTAGAGGTTTTAATAAAAAAAAATTTCAATTATTTAATGACTAAATATGATATGTAAGAAGAATACATTTCTTTCATTTAATAAATCAACGCTAATCAAACGTAATGTCTAATGCTTCCTATAGCATGATTGATTTGTCTAACAAAATATTCTAAGCAATCTATATGTTGGACCCTTGAACAAAACTTAATATCACATGAACTTAATGAAACTTTAAAATTAAGATATTAAGATGAAACTTAATATCAATATGTCATTGTTAACATAACTCATAAGTTGTGTTATAAATCATATTACCTTTGGATAATATTATGGTATGTTTAATTGACTTTTTCAAACTATAGAAGAGCTATGTTGTTAACAAATATCCAGTTTTTTCGCTATTCTAGTCTAATAGTGCCTATTTATTCTTTTTATTAATTTCAATCTTACAGCTATAAAACTTTTAAAGTATACTAAGAAGCTTGCTTTTATTTGATTTGAGTATTTAAAACTGACTATATACTGAATAATTTTTTGCTAAATATATATTTACAGTAACTTTATAACAGAGTACATTAATATAGTTACAATAATATAACAATGACTATAGCTATATTTAAAGGTTAAGTTACGACACTAAATAAATATATTTAGGTTACTAAAAATAAATTTATATAAATAAATAAAATAGGTTATTAAATTATAAATATAATTTACCCATTTTTCTGTTGATCCTAGAAAATTTAACATTTCTACATATTATATTTTTAAAATTATATGCATATTATAATATAGTATTACGAAATGTTTGAAAAAATGTTTTAAACTTTTATTTTAATGATGAAATAGAAAGGAAATCATTGAATTTATTAATAGTAACATTTAGGATTCTGATATAACATTAATTATATTTACTTTATTAATTAATGGAATTGGTATAACCATATTAAAATAAAATAATGATATTGAAAACGTGAGTGAGTACTACTCTACTATAATTTCTTTATAGCAGAGGTGAGTTTAGAAGTTTAGACTAATCCAGTTTATTCTTTTCAAGTGAACCTGTAAGTCTAATAATTTAGAAGGCATTGGCATTTATATTTATATGGCATTGCTTTGAACTGGATCGTGTGCATGACACAGGTCTAATGTTTCAACCGTCATCTAATTGGCGTCAAGTTGCTGGTTGAACTAGTAATTAGTCCATTAAAAACAGGAAACTAGTTTCTCTAAGTAGTTATTACCTTCATCTATGGCTTTAAAAGGTAAGCTGAAATAAATTATCATATCATTTATATATTTTTATATTCTTATATAGTCTCTATAAAAAGAATTGTACAATAGTAATGATTTAATATTCTACTGTTGATTTTCAATCAATATGGCCGCTAGTGTTTGTAGGTAGCATCCTTTTTTTTTCTTCAGTTAATTCATTCAGTATGAAAATGTAAACATTTTAAACTATTAAAGGCGAATACAACGTAAAAAGAGATATGTTTCAGAATATTATTCCTGATTTTACGAGTATGTATTTTTTAGTCAAGGCCATGATATCGTTCTTTAACAAATGTTAATAATTTAAAGAAGCAATTGTAAAATAATTACCTTCATCCATGAATTCAAACAGTAAGCAGACATTAACTCTTAAATTATTTAAATACACTTTTATTATTATATATTTAATTTATATGTAATAATATATTGATGATTTTCAATCAAAATGTGTGCTATAATTTGAAGCTAGGCATTGTTTCTTTCTCAAAGAATATTGAATTATTCACTATTTATCAAATAGGTAATGAAACAGTTCAAATTTATAAATATTCAACTAGAATTTGATTTTAAGTCAAAAATGTTTAGTTGAATGTAGAAATATTTGATGAATTATGAATAGTTATTAAAATTGAACGTCAAATAATATTAGTATTATTCTCATTATTTAAGAGTATTTCAATGTTTAATTTCGTTAATATACATGAAAATGATATTTTCTATAACATTAAACATTCTCTTTGTCAGAACTAATAATTCCTGATTTCTTTTATTAATCACTTAATATGTAATGCGTTTATTTTATTTTTATTTATTATCAAAAAGAAATTATGGCAAATGTGAAAGCAGTTCACAAATTTAATACTTACTAAATAGTTACCTATTTGAAATTTTATTCTTTTTGACACTTTAAGTTTATTCTTTTGTTTTAATTTATAGTGCTCCATTAATGATTGTTATATACTGATAAGGTTATAATACCACTCCCATAAAAGCTATCATATATCTTTTTAATTATACTTTTATTATTTTAATTTGATTATTATATATAATAATCTTATTTTCAGGATATAAACTTTAAAACAGAAATCAGTAAATCCTAAATCAATAACAACTAATTAAAATGTTAATAATACTTAATTAGTTGTTAATTAATTAGAAGTTAACTATACCAGCTTAAGTTAGCATTGGTTTAAGGTTCTTAGGATGTGCTTTATAACTTTATATCCTGAATAAACCACATTCATAGCTAAAATATACATTTTTCCATACATTTTTTCAGAAACAAAAGTTGTTATATGACGTATTCTTGAATTTCGAGCAATTCAAGCTTCAAACATAATTTATGCTAACTTATTCACCTCATTTAAACACTGCAGCCATTAAAAATATATCAAATAGATTATTTCAGATTTTGAATATTTTCTGGATCAAAACTAATTAAGTTTTATTAAGTTATAAAGAAAAAAAGACAAATATCTTTACTGGCAATAAATTGAAATACAGATTTCGTAAAACAAGTTTAAATATTTTAATTAATTATTTCAAAAATTGTTAGAACAAATTCTTTTGATTTTAACGATATATTGAATGATGTTCAAGAAGGTTAAAAATTTTTTATAAATTTTTAAAAGTTAAAAAATAATTATAATAGTTAACTAGTTCTAACGTAGTGCAATCAGTTATTATGTGGTATTTACTCTACAATAGTTAACTAGTTATTAGAATTACATGAAAAATTTGTCTTATTCCATCATGAATAGTGGGAATTATGACGTTTAGTTCTTGATTGAGTATCATTAACAAAGAGTGACTTTACATTGGAGAGGGCATTTATTAAGTTTGTTGTAACACTTTTTTGTTTGTTTTAAAGGCCTTGTTTGAACTTTATTAATTAAAATAAGGTTGAAAGAAATCTTTTATGGAGTTTAATTGCAAATTATTTATTACTTTACTATAAGTAAAGTATAGTGTTTGTGAAAATTCGATCTCGAAATTTTGACGGAATTTCGTGTTTTGAGGTCTCAAAGGCATTTTATGAAGTTTTTTCTATGAGCTGCATGTGTGTGTGTATATCCAATGTATGTACGTATGTATATCCAAAGTTTGTGTACACACTGCTGTCCAAAAATTTTGAATGGATCAAATTAATATTTTACACAAAAATGGGCCTCATATTGTAGATGTACCGTGCTGTTTGAAAGCAATTATACATAAGAGGAAAGTCACTTTTTTTTGCCAAAAGGGGTTTTTAGACAACATTTGTTTTCTCATAATCTACTAACCCTAGAGTTTTGAAATTTTATCATTATGTGGAAGTAACAAAAGCAATAACGAAAAAAATCCTGAGTTTTAGAACAAAAGCGATGTTTTCCTGTAAGACATCATTTTGTAACACGAAATCGTTACTTTGGCTTTACCAAAGTGTCATTACTGTGGTAATACAGTTGATACTATATGCATCAATTGTGTGATATACAGAAATGAACTCATACTATTGATGTCTGGTTCAATCACAAGCTGTACTACCTCCAGTAATTAAATACTAATAAACATATCCCATTTATTAATTTATATTAGGTCTAAATGGGACATAATGTTTACTTATAGTAAAGTTGAGTGTAGCCGACTCCAGATTATTTATATTGAACTTCTTAGAATACATTTGACGTTTTGCAAGTATATTACGAAGGCAAAAACAAATAACATTAAAATGCCGGTGATTTAAGTTTTGAATGAATCTCTACATCTTTTCCTGGTCAGATTCACAACTGTAGTAATTATTCCATTACTTTATGCATAATTTCAAGTTTAAAGCTGATGTAAACACTTTAAAACAGATGTATCATTTAGGGAAAATGTTTTTATAAATTTAATTCATTACTTGCGCTATCAGTTACAGAGTAATATTTGATCGTATTGGAGGATCTCAAAAATTAGGTCTCCACACACAAAAAAATAATTTGGAATCTAACCCATCTAAATATGAGTTAGTTTTCATATTAAACTTTTTTTTTGTGTGGCGATATAATTTTTTAAAACCCCCAACATTAATTGATTTATATGAAAATGGAATGAATAGTTTATTACATAATATATCTGTTATTTTGTTATTGAAAAATATTTTTGTTACCCTTTTATTGATAATGTTTTTAGGTGAAACACTAGTGTCTAGAATTACAAAAATCGAGATTTAAGTACAGATCTTTGTACAGAATTGTACAAAGGCGGAGGTTCAAGGAGACAAAGGAGTTTGGAATGGGTTCTTCAGGTTAGTGTCTATAAGAATTATTGATTGTTTAACAATGAGCTAGTGTATCCTTTATTTAAACACCAGTGGCGTAGCAACTATTTTTGCCACCCGAGGTGGTCGTAACATTTGCCTCTCCCCCCTCCCACACACAGCTGGCGTTGATAATCCCTTTAACTTTCAAAATTCCAGGAAGTCCTCAAAATATTTATTTTTATAGAATTATAATAAAAGATGCAATTTGAAACAGCTTTTATTAGTCTCAGACTTTCATCTCATAACAGTACTCGTATACATATACAGATATCATCAAAGAAAACAAATGGTTTTTTCAAAACAAAAACGTTTGACTCAAATCGTAAAAAAATATGATACATTCAATTAACTGGCTATGTAAACGAATATACGTAAACTTTCAACCACTTTAAAAAAAATAGTTTTGAAAAATTTAAAATAAAATTATTTTTAATTTGCAAATATTACAGTTTATAAACAGTATTACATGCATAAAACATAAAAACAATTACGACCTTAAACACTTATTTTTATAGAAAATTTCAGATTTTTGGTTAGCTTTTTAAATTTTAATTTTTTTCTATTTTCTATTTTTATACCCTCCTCACCATCCCACTTGCTACACCACTGTTAAACAACATTATGTTATGTGATCAATAATAGTTTATGAATCATTAATGAGAATAGCTGGTTATATTTCTTAAGTGTTTTTGAGAGTTAGTTTTTATGAAAAACAACCTTTCAGAAGTATTTTTCACCTCTTATAATGGCAGTATAGCGTTTTCAATAAACACGAAAGGAAGAGGAAAAAGGTTTTTCCTGGAGAAACTCATACGCGCAGTAACTCGTGTTGACTGAAAGCCAAGAATTACCGACTGAGTCAGAGCTGCCTTCCCGGTAACTACCGCAGAAACAATTCATTCTAATTAATGGGCTCGATCCATTCACTTCTTTTCGAGAGAAGAATTTCCTCATAACTTGCCTGGTTATTAGAGACCAAGAAACCAGACATTCATTTTTATAACTAAATAATAAATCTACTTTTCAGCAATTACACTATGTTTAAGTACTCATTATTACAATTTTAGAACAAGTATTTACAACTAACAAGTTTTTTTTTTAACAACAAACACTCTCGAATTAGTAATGATTTTCTTCAGGTTTACATGTTTATATAAAGGAAGCAGAAAAACCTTAAGGAGAACCATTTGCTTTGAAAACAATTTGTTTTTCTATTAAAACTTATTTATATTGAAAAGTTTTATAATGGTTTATGAAACCCCTATAAGAGGTTATTTATTATATTGGGGGATTTCAAGAATTACGTTTCCACAAACACACACACACACACACACACACACACACACACACACACACACACACACACACACACACACACACACAACACACACACACACACACACACAACACACACACACACACAAACACACACACACACACACACAACACACACACACACACCACACACACACACACACACACACACACACACACACACACACACACACAAACACAAACACACAAATTAATATGGAACTAACAAGGCGTTTCGAACACTTAGTGTTCTTTTCAGGTTACATCTAAAATAATACATATCTGTGAATATTAAATATATCAGAGTGAATTATTTGAAATTGAATACAATGGATGAATGTTGAATTGAATTATTGAGGTTTTTATCAAGGGAAGTAGTATAAAAAATGACTTAATTAATCCTGAACTGTAATAAAACATGACAACAAACTGAAACATGAACCAATTTATAACTTGAAATCACCCAATATGAGTAAATGCATATTATAATAGATTTACAAAAGTAATGAATCTATAACGGTTTCGTTGTAATCAACAGCAGGTTCTCTTTTTAAGTTAACAATCGTTTTGTTTCCTCTACGTCGTAGTCATTTGTTGGCTGTATTTTAGGTCTACTAAATGATGAAACATAATTCTAACGTAGTGCAATCATGGTAGTTACTATGTGGTATTTACTCATTGTAGGGTAAAAAACAGTCACATAGTTTTCACATATGGAAGTTTAATAGTATAAACAACTCATTTCAAACACGTAGTGTTTTTTTTCAGATTAGAGCAAATATACACTCATCCCCCCACCTATACCATCCCTGTTTCCATATTTTATTTTGTACCATATATTTTATACTATAGAAAACTCTCTGATATTATTGTATTTTTTTAGTTTATACCTGAAGAAGAACACTACGTGTTTGAAACACGTTGTTTATATTATTAAACTTCTATATGTGGAGACAATTTCATTAACTTTTTTTACCCTAAGACGAGAAATAGTACTGTGTTATCTCCAGTTATTCCTTCAGCATTCTTGAACCATGAAACTTTGAACTTATATTTCAAACAATGTTATTTTCTTTTGACTGAATTGCCAATTTTAAATTAGTTTTATTTTATGCTATAAGAATAAATAATTTAGTAATCCTTGTATGATTTTATGTGCAGTTATATGCAACAGATTTCAGCGTAATACTAAGAAATACATTAGTTCGCTTGATTACAATATGTCAAAGCGGAAACTTTAAAGATTTTTTTCCATTAAAACTTATTTATATTGAAAAGTTTTATAATGCTTTATGAAACCTCTATATGAGGTTATTTATAATATCGAGGAATTTCAGTAGATTCATTTTTAAGGGGGTAAAAACACGTAATCTTAATTGTTTTTTTTTTCATCCTTTTTGTAAAAAAAAAGAAAAAATCTACTAAGTGTTGCCTTATCGGCAGGAATGACATTCCGTTGGAGTGCAGATATGCTTAAACAGTTTGCTTCAGGAATGCTTTTTACGAGCTGAGTATCAGTGCATAGTCGAAATCTAGTAAATAAACAGCCTCCGTGTATTCCAGGTAAACAAGAAATTTGTAAGTGGTTAATCCATACTGATCTGAGGACCATTATATTAAACATAAGATATGAAGAATTTGTTTTATTTTTATTTAACTATAGTTAAACTACATTAAGGAATAAGAAAAAATGGTTAAGATCATTCGATCATAACAAGCGGTCTTCGTCAGAGTCAAAACTCAATTTAGATTTGACTCTGACGAAGACTTGTTACGGTTAAAAGGATCTTAGTCTTTTTTTGTCATTTATTATTGTGGTTTGAATATTGATTGCTGTTTTACGTGTACATTGTAAAATCTTGTTATCTATAGTTATGAATTGGAATACGAGTATACATTCTGATAAAGTATTATGGAGTTATAAATAATCAATTTAATCATTTCATTTGGTTTATTGTAGATATAAACATTTAGCTTCAAGACTTCGTGATATTCAGTTTTCATCCAGAAATCTCGAGTTTTCGAAAGCCATAATATAAGTTGGCTGTTAACGAGTTTGATATTTTTGTTTACTTATGGTAAAGTTTATGTCACTCCAGATTTTTTATCTTAGTTTTTATTCCTTTTTGAATTGAATGTTTATAGGTAAGGCAGGACAGCGTCTGCTGGGTTAGCTATTATATTAATAAGTAAATACCAAATTAAGCTTTGCTAAAGGTAAACTGACAGTTTGAAGTTCGCAGGGTCAGCTAGTTAGAAATAAAAACATAGTCGAAGATTCCAATAAAAGCATGAAAAGCATTCCGAATATAATTTTAAATAGCATCAGTAAAGAACAACGATCTGAATAGGAATATATGCTCTTACTCAAACATAATGTTTGGTGCAATTAATAAAATTAATGATGTTGCTATATCATTAAAATTCTGAAAATTTGATACTTTACATGATGGATAATGAATAGTAATGAACAAAGCATATTAACAATGCGAATTTAATGTCCTATATATCTGAAGCTCTCTGGTATGTATATGAGAGAAATGACTATTTAATATCGTATTTCTACCTTCATTAGTGTGATCTACTGATGGTTTAAATCGCTGGCATCAAAACTTATTTTTACTACCCCACCCTTATTTATTCTAATAAATGAAATATCTATATAAATAAAATAATGGTTTTGTTTGTACATTGCTTAGAACTGACTCATTTCAAGTTTTCTTTACGTTTCATACATTGGAGAAACCGAATTCACCCTTAGAAAAATTTCTGTTAGTTTATCGCAGTGCTTCTCAAACGGTGCGCCCTGGAAGGTAGCCAGGTGCGCCCCAAGATAATGGAAGATTAAGTTTATATAACAGATTTATATTTTAGTTTTTGCACCATTTTAATTTATTTGAGAAAACACCAAGTATGGGGTTTTCAAGTCTGAGTCAAGTGTCGGCTACTTCATATTTTGAACTGGAAGGTAAATTTCTTTAATCTTTAAGCATGAATGGATAATACTTCATCTGTGCCTTTACTCGGGGATTTAAATCATTTTTACTAGCCCTCCCTCTCTCTCACTCTCTCTGTCTCTCTCTCTCTCTCTTTCTTTCTTTTTCTTAAAAAAAACTATACATTTTAATTTCCAATCATTTTCCTGTTATCAAATCACAGGACTAAATTTTCTATATTAAAATCAGTGATGCGCCCCAACGTTTTGGTTTGGTTTCATAGGTGCGCTCCAAAGTTTTGGTTTGGTTTCATAGGTGCGCCCCAAAGTTTTGGTTTGGTTTCATAGGTGCGCCCCAAAGTTTTGGTTTGGTTTCATAGGTGCGCCCCAAAGTTTTGGTTTGGTTTCATAGGTGCGCCCCAAAGTTTTGGTTTGGTTTCATAGGTGCGCCCCAAAGTTTTGGTTTGGTTTCATAGGTGCGCCCTGAAGTAAAAAAGTTTAAGAAGCGCTGGTTTATCGGTTTGTCCTCAAAATATTGTCATAAGTAAACTCAGCCACCATAAGACATATCAAGCTGAAACTTTTACAGTAGATTTCTGTATGTCTAACTTAAAATATAGGCTCTGAATTGATTGGCAATTCAATGTAGAAGTGAAGTTATGGATGTTTAAAGTAAAAACGTTTGTCACAAGTAAACTCAGCCACCATGAGACATAGCGAGCTGAAACTTTGCCACTAGATTTGTGTATGCCTAACTTAAAATATAGACTCTAAATAGATTGATAATTCATTACAGAAACAAAGTTATGGGGCTTTAAGCTGTATTTTTCTAACTTCACAGACAAGTTTGTTTTGAAAATACACAGGTATGGCAAGTAGGTATTGTTGGTTGATTTTAATTTCATTGGAGCATATTAATATATTGCGTATTTAATGCTTTTGAAAAGGTGTTTCCCATAGTTGAGGATGTACTGTCTATTAAGCATAAATAGTTTCAAGTTAGCGAGACCAAGTTTTTTCTCACATGGTCAACTGTAGTTTACTTGCTCAAGAGTCAGAGGTTCTGTTCTTCCATGAACCTGAAGGACAGACAGCTAATGTGGTGTATACAGAGGCATTTGTTTAACACTGTACTAATAATTATATTTTCTAATATTCTATAATTTCTAATTATAGTATTAGTATAATACTATAATTGGTATGGTATTCCATGATATTTTTGAATACCAAGTATAATATAATTTTTGATTCCGTCAAAGACGAAAACGTTTGCTAATATATTATAAAATTAAATTTATATGTTATTGTGTGGTACTTCATTCATGTGTTGTGGGCAGGTGACTCATTATTACAAAACAAAATTTCAGTTTTTATAATTTGTTCGGGAGCACCTATTGAGTGGCCTTCACCACAAGGAATTTATTTTACGACGCAAAATATGTAAAAAGAAATTTGAAGTTATATTTTTACAAGGAATACAAATTGTTACTTAAAATAAAACAAGAGGAGTTACATACTCGCCTCAGAAGGGATGTTCAATGATTGAGGAGTTACCCTTGTGAACCAGGTATGTAACTCCTTTTTGTTTTATTTTGGATAACAATTTTGGTTCCTTTATATTAACTTGAACAATTTTTTATACATTTTGTCTTTGTGGATATGGATGATGATGAACACTAAATGTGCGAAACGCATCGTAAAATAAATTCCTTGTGGTGAAGTACCTGCTTTATTTGTAATTAAAAATGTTAATCTGTATACTGGTTATTGTAAACTGATATAAGAAGACTCCTTCTGTAAAAACACAGTTTAGAAAGGCAATGACTGCATACAGTATTTGAATATAATAATAATTTTTTTTTTTTGGGTAAGGAGGTGAAATTTACGCACATTGTGCTGGCTCCCAGTAAATCAGACTACCAACTAAAACACCCCCTTTTCTTCTAGGACACTAGCCTGGAACTGTTTCCCACATTACCTCAGGCTAGGCCATTCATTACCTTACGAAAGGCATCCTTGGATTTAGAATTAGTTATTCTCTTCAAAGTGTCTCTTTTTTGTTGAGAGGATACTTTTGACTAGGCCTTCAACCATTTTCCATACATCAGCTCTCTCTATCATTTTGTTCATGATGGCTATTCCATTTCTTGCATGCAAAGAATGTGTCTATTGCTGTACAATACAGGCACTGGGGAGTCTCGTTCACAGATTTGTTACTTTAATATTTGCCAGTATTTCATTCTATTGCTTTTAATTTCATTGTCAAAATGAAATACTCTGAAGTATATAATGTATTTGTTTAATATTTTTATCAACAATTATTTAATAATAATCATTATTTATAATTCATGTGTACAACCACATAATCATAAGTAACAGTTTCACCTTTAGAATGACTTATAACTTTTGATAGTTTAATTCTAACGAATTTCGATTCACTTTAAATTTAGGAAAAAGACGGTACAATACAACAAAACGCTAATACCAGCATTTAAACAGAAAAACAGTCAACTTATTTATAATTACTTTTGTAGGGTAAAAATCTAATGAAATGGTCTCCACATATAAAACTTTTAATGATATAAACAACGCGTTTCGAACACGTAGTGTTCTTCCTCAGGCATTAACTAAAAAATACAATGACACCAGAGAGTTATCTATAGTACAAAGTAAATAAGTACAAAAATTAATATAAAATAAAATAAGGCAGAAAGTACGAATCTAAGGATGAGTGCCTCTGAATAAGACTGACTGGAAATGGAATGGACATGGGTGGGGGTATAGGGTACATCTGTTTCTTATTAGAGCAGGTACATATTTCTCTTAAAGTTAGGCTGAGCCTTTACATTTTCTTTTAGACTAAGTGTAGGAAACATGTTGAAAAAATAACACACAGAGCTATAACGAAATATAACCAAATATATGTATAAGGAGAAAGTAGAACTTTTTTTTTTATTTTTTTTTTATTTTATTTTTATATAAATAAATTAAGAAACGTTGTACATTTGGGAATTTGCTCATTGAGGCAAGTAGAAGAATTATCGCGCACTAGTTTGTTGATTTCATAGCCTTCTAAAATAGTTATTTCCCGGAATTTATTGTTTCTGTGTAGTATGTGTATATTTTGGTCAGGGAAAAACTGGTGGTTAGTGGTGACTAAATGTTTGGCAAAATGGGACATAAATTGTTTATTGTTGGGGGATTTGGTTTTCTGTTTTACTTCTTGCATATGTTCTTTTATTCTTTTGTTGAATGACCTTATTGTCATTCCTATATAATGTGCAGGGCAATTAGCACATGACAATTTATATATACCAGAAAAAGAAAGGGGTTCTTGTACTGATTTTAAAGATAACAGGGACTTTAAGTCACCTGAGTTCCTGTAAGCAACCTTTAAGCCATATTTTTGCAATAATTTGGCTATTCTTAAGGATGGATCACCAATGTATGGGATCACCACCCAGGTTTGTGTAACTTCTGTAGAGGAGCTGATTGGGGGGAATGCCTGGCTGACTATTTTATTTCTAATGCCTGAGGAAGAACACTACGTGTTCGAAACGCGTTGTTTATATCATTAAAAGTTTTATATGTGGAGACCATTTCATTAGATTTTTACCCTACAATGAGTAAATACCACATAATAACTGATTGCACTACATTAGAATAATTACTTTTATTGATCCGTTCAAATTTTGGGTTAATAGACTTTTTTGTTAAAATAATGCTACTAAATTTTACTTTAATAAAATGAAAAATATTTTCAGGATGTATAATTGATGTATTCTAGCTAGGCTAGAATAAGTCAACTGATAAAGGAAAAGATATAATCGATGAATTGTAAGAGAAGGTTTAATATATGGTAACTATGTAATATATGGTAAATATATGGTAATACAAAATATCATTTTGTCTGCTCTTGATTATGGACAAAGTCCTAAAACAGATTAACTATGTAGAGAATGCATTGGACAATGTGGTATTGATGTATTTTTACTTTACTATAAGTAAAGTATAGTGACCGTGAAAAAATTCGATGTTGAGATTTTAACGAAATTATATGTTTTGTGATCGCCAAAATGATAAAATAGTAGAAAATATTTATCAGTGCAGTCCATAACTGTCATTAGATCTGGAGTTTCTTATATTTTTTTCAGCTTTTCATATACTTGCTACAGCATCAGGCACCTAAACATAACTGTATATTTTCAAAACAAAAATATCTGTGTAGCTAGCAACACATAGCTTAAAAGTATATAACTTCGCTTCTACGTTGAATTTCCAGTCCATTCAAATCTTAGGTTTTATTTTAAACATACAAAAATCTAGTGACAAAGTTTTAGCTCGCTATGACTTATGATCGCTGAGTTTACTTGTGACAAATTTTGCGGATTAACAAATTAACAAGTAGACAGAAATTTTGCTAAGATTGGATTTGGTTTCTCTAATGTATAAAACGTAAAGATAACTTGAAATGAGTCAGTATAGAGAAAACCTTGCTTTTTTTTTTATTTATATAGAATATTGCTTCAAAATATTGTGTTTGATGTAATAAAGATTTGATTGAATTAATATGATGTGAACTGTTTTGTTAGACAATTCAATCAGGTTGACAATACAAAGCTTAGTCAGATGTACAGGCAGACAATAGGGATAGATCTGTAAGCCTGGGAACAGCCAATTTACTGAGAGTTCACACTCAATGTGCTCTACTCAATCAACTAGCTGCAGTATAGCATTTAATTTAAATAATTCTATTTCATTCAAATCTATGAGAACAGCTGAATGTGTAATAAGACCTTTAATGATGCAATAGAATAATCTTATAGTCAAATTGCCGTTCAGACAAATAAAAAAAAAAAATTTTTTTTTTCTTCTAAGGAAATGCAATCAGTTATTACGTAGTATTTAGTCATTGTAGGGTAAAAAAAGTTAATGAAATAGTCTTCACATAAAGAAATTTAAAGCGTTTCGAACATGCAGTGTTCTTCTTCAGGTATTAACTGTGTACCGGAGACACTCATCTTGGTTAATGCCTGAAGACGCCTTGTTTATATTATTAAATATCTAGATGTGAAGATTGTCCCATTACTTTTTTTACCCTACAATTATTTGTTTACAACTTCATAGTAAAAACTAATATTTTACACAAAGTTCAAGATTATTTATGAGAATAATATCATTCCAAAAAAATTGAGAATATTTTTTATTTTAATATTTTTGCCAAATGTTTTATATAATTCAATAGATAAAAAAAAAATTTTTGTTAGAGAAGGAAATATAGATTTCAGCTTGGAATCTAGATTTAAGCTTGCAAATTTGACGAGTACAGATTGGGTTATCTTTCCTTGTTTTTCCTTTTCCGTTATTGATTAACTTTAAGTGGTAGTTTCCTTCATAAACCGCGTTAAAGATTTCTGAAAGAGGAAACTTTTAGTAACTAATCCTCAGAACAGCCGAGAACTTTGAACATGATTTCAAAAAGCTTCAGAGTCTGAAAATATTAAGTTTATTTTAAACTCTGAACAGGTGAGCTGTTAGCCAAATATTCTTGTTTCATTCAAATTTTTTTTTTTGTACGCTCATTTTTCAGTTTATCAGTAATTTTGATTACTGATCACAATATAGATTTTCTCAAGATCATTACCATGTAAAATAGAAAAAATAATCCTTTTGTACAGGGGTCGTGAAATAATTCGATCTCGAGATTTTGACGGAATTATAAGTTTTGAGGTAACAAAGGTTGTTTTATGAAGTCTTTTCGTTGATGTCTGTGTGTGAGTGTGGGTGGGCGGTGTTTTTGAATTCTGTAAAATAGCTGTAAAACTCACGTAAAGTTCTTACAACCTTTTAGCACCCCCCTCGCATCTCTTTAGCAACCCTTTAGCATCCCCTTCAGTATTCCTTTAGCATCCTCTTAGCGTTCCCTTCAGGAACCCTTTAGCATCCCTTCGTATTTCTTTAGCAACCCTTTAGCATCCCCTTCAGTATTCCTTTAGCATCCTCTTAGCGTTCCCTTCAGGAACCCTTTAGCATCCCTTCGTATTTCTTTAGCAACCCTTTAGCATCCCCTTCAGTATTCCTTTAGCATCCTCTTAGCGTTCCCTTCAGGAACCCTTTAGCATTCCTTCGTATTTCTTTAGCAACCCTTTAGCATCCCCTTCAGTATTCCTTTAGCATCCTCTTAGCGTTCCCTTCAGGAACCCTTTAGCATCCCTTCGTATTTCTTTAGCAACCCTTTAGCATCCCTTCAGTATTCCTTTAGCATCCTCTTAGCGTTCCCTTCAGGAACCCTTTAGCATCCCTTCGTATTTCTTTAGCAACCCTTTAGCATCCCCTTCAGTATTCCTTTAGCATCCTCTTAGCGTTCCCTTCAGGAACCCTTTAGCATCCCTTCGTATTTCTTTAGCAACCCTTTAGCATTCCCTGTAGCATTCCTTTAGCATCCTCTTAGCATTCCCTTCAGGAACCCTTTAGCATCCTCCTCGCATCTCTTTAGCAACCCTTTAGCATTCCCTGTAGCATTCCTTTGGCATCTTCTTAGCGTTCCCTCCAGAAACCCTTTAGCATCCCCCTCGCACCTCTTTAGCAACCCTTTAGCCTTCCCTTTAGCCTTCCTTTAGCATTCTCTTAGTGTTCCCTCCAGAAACCCTCTAGCAACTTTTTGCAACATTCAGTCTCAAGTTTCTCAAAAAAAAAATCTGGAGTGGCCTACACTCTACTTTACTATAAGTAACTTAATGTCAAATTTCTTGAGTATATAAAACATAACGTCTCATTTAAGGATAACGTAAACATCTAAATGGGATATAATTATTAGCCTGTCATTCCTGAGGTAGTACAGATAGTGATTGAAGGACATATCAATTTATAAGCTTATTTTTGTACATCACAAATAATTTATTATTTGCAAATAATTTCATTAGTATAACTATAGCAGTAATAACATTTTTGAAAAACCAAAGTGAACATTTCTTGAAACGAAATAGTATCCTACAAGAGAACATGGCTATTGTTCAAATAGCCAGTAGATTTCTTACATCGTTTACTTGACATCCTTCTACATTGAATATTAATGTAAAATTTTCAAATTTGAAACAGTAAAATACTCTTTTTTTCTCTGAAAAACTTCTTAAACAGCGAAGAAAATTTTGTTTTAAGGTGATTTGCTAATTAAAGATGTACGATAATTACAGTTATTAATCTCTAAACGAAAGATTTCAATTTTGAATTATCTTTTACATTTTTGGTTTTTAACAGAATTATTATACTGGGAATTTTATGGCTTCTTAGCATTTAATAAGATCATTTTCCTTCCCCTTTGTCAAATAACATATATACGAATTTTTTTTTAATGAGTGTTATCATTTACCTGCACAATATTATTCCTCTTACATCTCTTATAAGTCAATAATATATTTTCATTTTTCATTAGAAACATCAATTTTATCTCAGTGGATTCGCTCAAAAAATTTCTAAGTCAATGTAAACAATGTAAAAAATACAAAAAATTCGACAAGTATAGCAGGTGATCTCTTAGTCTAGAATAAACAAACAGTTTTTATATCGTTATTGCTCTTTCCCGTAATTGAAACTTCATGAATTTTTTTTTTGTGAATTGCTAATTTTTTGTTCCATTTTTGGTCAAATTTTCATTTTTTTTTAACGAGCCGTTTAGCGTCAAAAAATCATTTTCTGAAAACACAAATCGTACTGTAACGCCCCTTTAGCGAAAGTAATTTCAAAAAAAAATATCTCAACTCATTTGCCATATAATGTTATATTTGTAGGCATAGTTTCATTCTTGTCCGTCAAACAGTATGGCTTGTATCGCTCTCACAAGGTTTGAGATTGAATTATAAGTCAAAATTTTTACATTTTATTGAAAAAAAAAATATTTCCTGTTGTCTTAAAATTCTGAATATATTTCTCGTTTGTTGCATTTGTGACTTCAAAGATAATGTCAAAATTTCAAAACTCTAGGGTTATCAGTTTAGGAGAAATAAATGTTTTAAAAAAAACGGTTTTTGGCAAAAAAAGTGACTTTCCCATCATGCATAATTCTTCCCAAACAATAGGGATCTTCGTCTAAATGAGGCCCATTTTTGTGTAAAATATCAACTTGATCCATCAAAGTTTCTGGACCGTAGCGTGGTAACAAGCAATGCTAACACACTGCATCCCTCAGACCCTTACACCCTATCCTTACCACCCTTACACCTACATCTTAGACATCATCGTACCTAAAACGTCATTAAAACCGACTTCTGGTACCTCAAAACATCGTAATTCCGTCAAAATCTCGAGATCGAACTTTTTTCACGATCACTATACTTTACTTATAGTAAAGTAAAAACAACAAAAACTATCGGCTAAACAAAAATAAGATTTACAAAAGTGGAGCTAAGATCTTTAGTAGAAAACAACTGGTCAGATTCATTCTATATCGTTGATAGATTTTACATCTGGAGTTATTAAATTTGCATAACTTAGTTAAAGGAATTAATTTTTATTTATTCTTCTTTCTTTTTAAATGCGTTATTTATAAAGTAATATATTACTGTTTTCTTTCATATTTATTTGAATAATTTAGCACAAACTGGATTTAACAAATATTTTAATACCTGTTTCATCTGTATGCAATCACACAAGCAATCAAGAGCAACAGAGTTTTTATAATAAAATAGATATTATATTGAGTATATATTATATATTCGAGAAGTTTAATATTATGCCAACTTCTTGTAAAGTTTAGTGTAGGACACTACAGATTTTTTAATAAAAGTAAAACGGTCTCATAATATATCAAGTATCAATGAATCCAGTATTAGTGTATTAAGTATCAATGTGTCACGTATCAATGTATCATGTATTAATGTATTATGTATCAATGTATGAAGTATCAGAGTATCAAGATCAATGAATCCAGTATTAGTGTATTAAGTATGAATGTGTCATGTGTCAATGTATCATGTATCAATGTATGAAGTATCAGGGTATCAAGTATCAGAATAGTATTCAATGATTACAAGAAGGAATATGCAAGGAATATCTTTTGTAATAAGATAAGAAACTGACATTCAAGTATATACTTGCCTAGTCACGCATTTGCCAGGAGTGCAAAACGAGAACCCCAGCTCTGATTGTTACTGACAGTTGTATCATTTAATCTGTTCTTGATCTATAAGGCGTTTCTGAATATATCTGCAATCTGATAATTAGCACATTGGTTCTGTGTTATTAATAATAATACTTGATAACCGTTCCTATCCAAATTGAATATTCTTTTTTTTGTAAATAGAAATTAAATTTTACTGAGCACATTTAAAAAAGTATTATTATTTTTATTTATTAGCCAAGGGGTCAGATTAGCACAGTAGTTAACTTACTCACCTCTGAACTGGTAGGCCTGGGGTTCGATCTTCACTTGGCCCTCGATTTATTCACGTGGGAGGTGAATAAATCTGAGTAAGTTGTCCCTCGGAGAGGACGTTAAACCGTCGGCCTTAGCCTGTACGATGTCAGATACTCGTTAAAGATCCCTATTCTAAATACACTTGAGTTAGGCAAAATGTAGGACTCTCAAATGTAGAATCAACAGGTAATATGGCTCTTCCATTACTAAAATGGGTGCCAAGTAATAAATGAGCTACAATTTTCGTCTCTATAACAGAACTAAAAGGCGAAAGCCTTATAAGTGTGGGCGTTAGAAAACAAACGAACATTTATTAGTCAACGCCCACCCTTGGCTGTTGGGCATTTGGTGACGCGCTGACCAGTAGAGATCTGATAGAGAGTCAGAGCAGGACAGTCCTTGTAGTGTAGGGCATCCATTGTATCATGGTGGCAGAGAGGATACTCTTCGCGATGAAGAATAAGTTGAACCTATATATACTGTTTAGATTACGCAGAGATCACCACGAACAATCTATCTATATCCCCCCCATATTTGATCAAGTTTAATATTTATTAAAAAGATCATTTATTTTTCCTTAAAACCATATTACAGTGGCATGTAGTATAGGAAAGGCTGGTGTTGTAGGTCGTGAGTGGTGGATGGGAGGCGGAGGCGGAGGAGGCGGCGAGGATGTGGGGGCGGTGGGCCCGACATGACGTCACTGGCTCTTCTACTGCTCATTTCAGTGGCGCACCGCACACTCGCCGGACCCAGATACTCTTCTCGCATAGTTTCAACTTCTGGAGGCCATGTCAGAGGAGTCAGTACCCTTTCATTTATAAACTCCGTATAGGAATTTGGATCTGCAGAAATTATTGTGGTATCCAAACAATCTTTCAAAATAACCAAACACCGACTGTTCTTCAAAACATGTTATTTATAGTTGTAGATTGTATCATATTTATTAATTTACTAACGATATATCTGACGATGCCTGGGAATCAATTTAATGCCAACTCCAATAATAAATTACATTTAACGAAAACAATTAAAACTTTCTATAGTTCCGATACACGTAACTTATTTCAGATAAAGTAATAAATACATAATGTAAATTATAGATTAGGCTAAAAGAAGATATAATTCAAACTTATAATAAATATTCACAATTTTTTTTTCAAAATTAAAACGAAAGTATAGGAAAGTAGATTATCATCAAAATCAAAATTACATCATTAATTTTATCGAGAAAATTCAAATAAGTTTTAGTTATAAAATATCTTTTAACTTTTTCTAGTAACGGAAAGAGTAACATGTTAGGAGGAGCTTTTCTCCCAGAATCCCTAATTGGTAGATCCCAAAAAAGGACCGGTACAGTAGATCAAAATACCTTACTTAGTTCCACCAAAAAAAGTGATAGAAGATCCATATGTTTTTTTGTATCTAAATGTATTCAGTTTTATTTTTATAGTGAACAGACAGACAAACATTGTATTTTTCAGACAAGTATCATATGAAATGGTACAAGGCAGTACCATTTGTACTATTCGAAACATTCATTACTCATATTGTTCAAATAATTATATAAATGCTATCCTAATTACGTAAAACTTTATTTTCCATTAGCTTCACGAACAAAATGTTGATTTTACAGTTAAGATTTGATTTAGACCGGTGGTCTCAGTCTTTCCAAGATAGCCTTCTTCAAAAAGTATATTCTATATGATATTCAAATATTAGCAAAATATGTCGTTATTAGTATATATATCAATGATCAAACCACAATAAGAAATGGGAAAACAAGACTAAGATCTTTCAACCGTAACAAGTGGTCTTCGTCAGAGTCAAAAACTCAACTGGGGGTTTTTGACTCTGACGAAGACCGCTTAAAAGATCTTAGTTTTGTTTTCCCTTTTCATATTGTGGTTTGATCATTGATTGTTATTTCACTTGTTAATGTGAAATATTTATATAATTATATATATATATATAAACACTAATAACTTCTCGACCGTGTGACAGATATACAACTAAAAAATGATTGATCGGGATGCGGTCAGTTTCTTCCACTTTCAATTCAAACTCTCATTGCCGACGTTTCGATTTTATTTAAAATCTTTTTCCAAAGGCCTACAAACAGAGGAAAACAAGAATTTTAATACGTACATTTTTTTTAAAACACAAACAAAAGAAGTACACTATGAAAAAATTAAATACAATCTTGAGTATTAGGATAACAATGACAGAATAATAAAAAAGAGAAAAAGATGGAGTCTAACTATAAAAACAAAGTTTTTTTTTTTTTTTACAATGTACTTACACAAGTAGGAGTATTGGCAATTGAAGGAACTATTACAATTACATTTCTGAACTAGTAATGACGCTTAAACTATTCAAATGAAAACCGTTAATAACCGACTCTGTACAGCTGATAAGCAGGTAACTATTGAACAAAATTTCACTAAATTCTGTTAGGTATATATATTCAAAATTCGAAAAAACGATCCAAACTGGACGCAAATCAGTTCAAAAATGAAGAAAAGCAACACAAAGAGAAAGAGACACACTTACAAACTCAAATTTTTGGATGATCCGTCTTCAGGAGAAAAGTTGAGTTTGTAAGTGTATCTCTTTCTCTGTGTGTTGGTTGCTTTTCTTCATTTTTGAACTGATGTATATATATATATAAACTAGAATTTTCAAAAGAACACACAGAAAAGAAATCACTGAAATCACTACTATATTTCGATGTCCTCGTCGTCAGGAATAGATGTAAATGGCTCCAAAGGCTGATAACGACAGGAAGACAAGTGTCTTTGCCTCACTGTGCAATGACAGGTACTTGTTAAAGGTCCTTTCCCTTAATGCAATTGACTTAGATGAAATTTAGGACTCCCCATGCAGAATGTTGATTGTGTGTTATCACACGATTTGCTGATAAAGGGTCAATGTTTGTCCTATGTGCGTGCTCTCTGGTTGGACTCTCACTGCAGCCTAACTTAACATAATAATATCTGAATTGCTGTTATAGTTTGAAAGACAAGTGAATTTTGTTTCAAGAATTCTTAAAGTTAGATTTATTGAAGTAAAAAGCTAGGACGGTTTCCTTTTTCTTAATAATGTAATATTTTACTTATGCATTGGTCATGCCCGTTGTGAGCACACTATGCGCTCACATCTATGACACATTTCCAATGAACTTACTTCAATAAACGTTAATAATGAACTTACTTAGAACTTTAAAATAATAGATATGAAAAATTAATTACATAAAATATGTAAATTTACTCAATATATAACGTAATGTTAATAAATTGAATTTTAATGTAAAGTTGTAAAAAATGCAACTTTGTATCCGTCGTACATTAAGTTGCACGAAATGCAGAATAGCAGCTAAATAGATTTTTTTCAACATTTGGGTAACTAAATAGCAAAGAATGTAGTTTTTATAAAATTTGGTGTGGAACTCTAAGGAACTTATAACTGTTTTCAACTTTGAGAAAAAAAATAAAAAAAATAATTTTATCATTTTGTTTAAATATTAATAATTTAAGTAAATTCAACCTATTTTGTTCAGTAATTATAATATACGTCAATATTGTACTCGATAATACAATTTTCGTCCATTTTAAAATATGATAATTGCTGGGAACCGAAAATGTCTCGGTGCTACTAAACTAATCGTTGTTTCGTTTAGTAGCTTTTCTCTCAACGGCTACATTTCTAATGCTGTGGATATCACTGTGATACCTTGGAACTTATTTAGCCGCGAAAATAGACATTCTGGGACTTAACTTCCCAACTGCGTACTTAAAATTATCTATATGGAAACTTTTTTTTTTCATCTTTTGGCCAGCTTTTAGGAATTAAGAATTACGTATTGTTCATTTATTTACTATTTCTGATTGTTTATTGCTTTATTATATATATATAAATATATATATATATATATATTAATTAATAACTATTATCATTTTTATGAAATATAAATGACTTACACAATTTATATTATAATATTGTTTTAGAATCCGCTAGTCTATACATGGATAGCAATGATAAAGTTGGCTTCACATGAAAAGAAATTTTTATTTTATTTATTTATTTTATTTTTTTGTTTCTTTAAAAATTTCATACACCAAATATTAATACATTTACATGAAAATTAATTTCTTTTTACTTTTTAATATTTAATCCGCCATATTAGATCCGCCATTTTGTTTCTTGATATTTGGCATCAGAATTGTAATCAGCATGTCAAAAAACTGTGGTGTACAAAGCGGCATTGAATTCGGATAACGTTTTTAGATTTTGCCCACGATTTTGGGATTTTGCCCCACTTTGCGTCGTACAGGCTCGAGGCCAATGAATTGACGTCCTCTCCTGAGTAACGTGGTCAAATTTTTCCACCTCCTGTTTGAATAAATGGATGTATTACTAATTAATGCCAGATAATATTAATAAATTTTGGATCAACCAGTCCAGGAGTGAGCACGTGCCATTGAGCTACCATGGTATCTCAGATATTATTAACTTAGATATCTAATATTTCATCTGACTTGAGTTATTAAAGTGAGAAATATATAATATATAAATTGTATAGAATATTTAAATATTTGTAAATTAATAATTATAAAAAATATGACATATTAATAAAAGTATAAATAAAGTTCAATGTAGATTAACTTTATTCCCTCTGTTATATCTCCTGAAGATGATTCAAACCAAAAAGTGAAGACTGTATGTGTGTCCTTAATTTTTCTATGTTTTTAATCTACATTGAACTTTATTTGTTGGTTTCGGATCATATGTTCATCAAAAAAGTGTAAAAGTACAAATAAATACATAAACATTTATTAATATATAAGTTTAATGTATTCTTGGCGATAGATAAAGAGTTTGAGGATCATCTATGTACACTATTAACATACATGCTGAAATGAAGAGTGATTAGTTTCTTTTAATACAATCTTCTTCGCTTTTATTTGAATGTTCAACTATTGCTTGAAGTACTTAAACTTGTTTATTGGGATCTGTTAAAACATACAGTTAAGAAAATTAATAATTCAATTAGTTGTGAGATGAATTCAAAAATGATGGAAAATCGTCACTGATAGATATTTATTAGAAGTAGAATGGTTGGCAGGAATAGCAGTGAGGTGCAAGCTGGGGAGGAGGCTGTATTGACTTCCTCTATGGCCTTTTCAATCCAATTTAGGTGGGCAAAGGAATTTTCAAAAAAGATGATAGCAAGAGAGCTACGACCACAAGGCACGTCTGGAGGAGATGTGAGGCCTCGAGAGAGCACTCCTACGTGTAAACCTCTGCACACCATGGGCCCGCCCGAGTCGCCCACGCATGGCCCAATCCCGCTGTAGCTAGTCAAACAGGATATCCTTGGATCATGCACAATTCGAGTGCAAACTATGCTTTCCATTGGAATCACGTTCATCCAGCTCAAATAGCCGTAATTTGTTTCATCAATCAAACCAAATCCAGCTATCGTACAACGAACCCTACCCATTTCATTTAAATTTCCAATATTAATCGGTTGAATTCGAAGTTTTCTTCTTGTTTTTAAAATTGCTATATCATTTTGTGCTAAGTAAATATAGTCTGGATGTATGACAGCTTTATGAACAGTATAGTCGTGATATCTTCCGTCGAATCCATAACTGATTCTAACAATGGTTTCTTCATCAACGTTTGAAACACCTTTTGGAAAACAATGCGCAGCTGTCAAAACAATCGAATCGCTGACTACAGAACCAGAACAAGAGACAAACTTACCTCCTACATGTGAAATTATCATTACCACGAATGTCAAATTCGAGAAAGTATCACCAATGTAACCTCCATACATCACTTTACTTGAAATTTTCTAGAAAATAATTTAATAAAATAAGAATGAAAAAAAAAAGAATGGCTGTCACTTGTTGTAATGAAGAAAAAACACCTGTCAATTTTATTAATACAAAAACTATCATGCTAAAATACTTAAGAATATTTTATAAAAAATTGTATTTCCTTTGAAGACGTATTACTAATTAGAGAGAAGAAATGTGACGATGATCAAATCATTGGCGTATGAAGTATATATTTACTTACAAACTTCTGAATGTAAAGTTTGGTTAAACAAAATATTGATCTTAGTGCAATATTTGGGTTTTTCAATAGAGTTAATTAAACCATCAATTAGCTGTTATTTGCTACTGATATTGCGAAAGATGTAGGTAAATTTGCAAATTAGGTACTGGAGTATATATATTTAATAATATATCATCTTATCTCGCCTTTGAACTTACATGATATCAAACAACGTTATTTGAATTTTCCAATTACTGTCATTTGGAGACGAAGGAATAAAGTTAACGAAATTGTTTATTATAAATGAGGTAAACGGAGTAATAATAATTGTTGAATGCATTTTCAAATTAAAACTTTATAATAAATTCCTGGATTGATTAATTCATTATATTTTGTACAATATAAAAGGGCATATCAAAATTATGCACAAAATTAATGTATTTAATTAATGAATCGATAATTATTCATTAATGGAAGGTACTTTCTTATGGGGTATATCTTTAAGTTATGTTCTGGATTGTTACAATAGTTATTGACTGGAATTGTAATTCCTACCTGTGATTTGTCAAGGCGGAATCCGCAAAGTGGAATTCTGAGCTGCAGACCACATTATTTAGATACAACTGATTGATTTCTAGTCATTTAACGTTCATTTGATTTGGTCATGTCTCATGACAAATGAGATTGTCATTTGTATCCTTAGTAAGGATGTTTTTTTCGTATCCTTACTAAGAGGATGCCCGCCATTAAATTCCTCCTGGATGATATACTCAGAAGAATAATTAAACTATACCATGTTATTTTTGACTTTTTTTTTCAAGGTGAATTTTTTTTGTTGGATAAAAGAGTTTTTAAGAAAATTTTTCATTTTTCTTTAAATATTAAAACATATATGGTTTATATTATTGTAATGCCTACTTTGTGAAGTACAAAAAAAAACCTAATGAATGCTAAAATTGTATAAGATTTAATCAAGTATTATCAATAAACCTGAGTCATAAGAGACAATCGGTTGTTTCGCTATGTGCTTGTTTAATTAAAATCAATTCTTGAAATTTCAAAATCCTTATAATATTATTTAGTATTGGAGTAATTGCAATTAAATTGCAGTAAAATTGAGTTGAAACTTTAACGTTTCCTGTTGATTCATTCATAAATTTTTGTTAAATGTTGATGAGTTCTATTTGTTAAATATAAAACTTTCGTAATTAATAAATTCATATTTTATTAATTATGATTTAATTAAACACGTAACAAAACAAGTAGTTTTGTGAAAATAATTACTGATGTTTCTTTTGAGGTTTATGTGCTATTACCGAATGTGGCTTTCACTTCCACTCATGTTCATGTGTACTCAATTGAAATACTTAGAAGTTCTGTCAAAGGTCTTTTGCAAGTTCTCAATACCAAATATGTGTTTAAACAGCCCGAGATTACAATTAAAAAACACGTAGTATTTGGTTTACAAGAAATTAAAATAGAAGTAATTTCTGAAGCACATTTGAGAACTGGTCACAAGAAATCTACGTATTATTATAGTCTCGATGAAAATAAAGTTTATTGCAAACCAGAGTCTTTCAAATATGTTCTAAAAGTTCATCCTCAAAAATTAAAACATTGTATAGGGCGGCAATTACTAATGCAGCATCTTTGGGTCCGGAAGGGTTACGAAATACCCATTTTTACTGATTAATGATTGATTAGTCTAGAATACAGAAAACCAAGTAGCTAACTACCTCATTTCAAATTTCAAAATACTCCTTATTCCAGTTTTTTGTTAAATGTTTTTTTGCCTCTTCCTTCACAAGGTCACTTCAACTTCAAAAGGTCAGAGTTCAACGCCTTCCGTTTCACGCAACCTAAACCATCTTGTGATTACTTGAACTAGTTGTGCATATTGCCTGGTTTCATTCGTTTCCTTTCAAACATTTGTTTCTTCGTCCCACTGTTCGCAAAGTAGCTGTGTAGCGTTTCTTTATATCATTGGCTGTCGATGATCTAATGCTTTGAGATCACACATTCTTCTCACAGATTCACCCTTTTTTTTTTATTTTTTTGAATAGTTCAACCTTTTCGGATATTGAAAATGATTTATGTTTATGCTTGTCACTTCCCTTATTCATTAGAGCTATCGCTGGAGATAGAATGGACTTTTTTTTTACAAAATTTTCTTTACAAAAGTTTAAAAATCGCGTAGTGTTTCAATAAAGTATCTTTGATTTGTTTATGTCGGAGACAGCGGTATTTGATCCAAATATTCAGTGGAATATTCCACTGACAAGTTAGTTTTTACCGGAAACATAATTCCGATTAGAATAATATTTTCAAAATAATATTATCTTTTTCGCAGCAGTCTACATACCGATTATTTTTTTTTAAATTTACATAATCTGATATCAAACGCTTTGAAAAAAATGTCTGATATTGAAAAATTTATAATTTTTATCAAAAAATTCTATTTCTAAAGTACTTTTATCCTAATTTATCCACCTTGTTTAATTCAAATAATTTAATACTTAAATGATGAATTTTGATGACTGGTTTTTCCCTTTGACAACTTTTTAGCAATTATATATAAGTAATATATAAAGTAAAGTAATACATACTTGTTACTTGTCTAAAAATGCCTGTATATTTTCAACATAAAAATGTCTGTTTAGCTAGCAACACATAGCTTAAAAGTCTATAACTCGCTTCTAGGTTGAATTTCCAATCCATTCAAATATTAGCTTTTAAGTTATACATATACAAATATACTGGCAAAGTTCCAGTTTGTTATGACTTAGGGTGGCTGGGTTTATTTGTGACATAATTTTGTAGACAAACAAAGAGACAGGCAGTTTTCTAAGGGTGGATTCGATTTCTCTAATGTATAAAACGTAATGATAACTCGAAATGAGACACTTCTAAGCAACGCGCAGACGAAACATTTCTTTTATTTATATAAATAGTCTCAATCATGATAGTACAGATGTATTTCTTTCTCGCTGCCATTCCTATCAGGGAATATAATAAACTAATTCATATCATTAAACCAACGATATATATATAAAAATTGGTATCTGTATATATTCAACTTATGTAGGCTTTGAGAAAATATTAATGAATTCTGAATCTCTAAACAGATTACTGAATGAAGTTGCCACCCAATTTTTAAGCAGCTTTCTATCAATCTGGTACAGATTACTCAAAAGTTTCATTAAAACTTTCATCGAAAAGTTTTTCTTTTAATTTTTCATCAAGAGCAGCTTGCTACTCAGTTTATATTTTGATTTTCACCTCTTAGTATAGATCACCTTATTGGAAACATTAATATGTTTTACTAATTTGCCCAACTTTGATGGCTTCGAGAATGAAAAATCGGTATTTAATCATAATAATTAGATTAACTACTGTTTAAACACGTTTACTGTTTATGTATTGCAAAGCATCAATGCTAATTGGAACTGCATTGGATTTTTTGAAATTAAAGTTTCAAACAAAAAAAACATAATTCATATTAGTAGATGATAGGTAATTTCTGATTTACGATAATGCACATGAATCGAAAAAGAGAATAATTTTTTAGCAATCAATTATGTTAATGCATCTCACGGGGACCAGGTTAGCTCAGTGGTTAAGGTAGTCGTCTCTGAACTGGCAGATCCGGGGTTCAATACACACTCTGGCCCTCGATTTATTCACGTAAATAAATCTGAGAATGTCTTCCCTCGGAGAGGATGTTAAGCCGTCGGTCCCGACTCTATGCGGTGCCAAATACTTGTTCAAGGTTTCTTAGTCTAAATACACTTGAGTTAGGCAGAATTTAGGATAAATCTTCTTTGTGTGGTATCACAAAGGTTCTATGTGTGTTTCCTTTAACATAACTTTAAGCGGTTCACTTACAACATTGAAATAAGAAATGAGTTGAAAGCCCAACTTTCCCCGATAACAGGACTGAAGCGTATAATTGTGGGAGTTAAAAAGTACTCTTAATAATTTGCTTACAGTTATGAATGGGATCAGTGTATTGTTGACAAAAATTAATCAGTTTAAATGATTTTTTTTTTAACTGTTCATGTCAAAAATGGTCATGCGAATTAGACAGTTAGTTTCTATTACAGAATGTGTATGCATGATGGACATCATTAGTACTTCGGAGAGGATGTTAGACCGTCGGTCCGTGCTATAGGGTGTCAGGTACTCGTCAAAGATCCTTACTCTAAATATATTTGAGTTAGGCAAAATAAAGGACTCGCCAGGTGTAGAATCAACATGGCAAAATAGTTATCCATACAAAACTCTTCAACATGAAATTAACGATACCACGATGATTTACTAGCAGCGACATACAGAGAGTAATGTCCATTGTTTTTTTATTGTTTAAACCGATCCCCTAGCGGGTGATAACGTCAGCCGTTTACCGGCTTTTTGTTTGATCGGTGACGCTACAGATTCTACATTGGGAGTCCTAACTCAAGTGGATTTCGAGTAGGTATCTAACAAGTATCTGACATCGTACAAGCTCGTGACCTCTCCGAGGAACGACGTACTCAAATTTACTCATCTCCTGCGTGAATAAATCAAGGGCCAGGTGGGGATCGAACCCTAGACTACAAGCCCAGGTACAAGTACGATAACCACTAAGTTAACCTGGCCCTTACTATTGCTGTCCATTAAAGAGATCAAAACAAGTCACCCGCAGAAAACTCTTCATCATGGAATTAACGATTTGTTCAAATTTATTAAACAATTTATTAAAGTGATAAAAGAAAGTGCTAAAATACTAATTTTCATTCATCGACATTGGTTTATATCTGAACTAATTATACAAAGTTTTTTACACCGAAACTTTTTCAGGAATATTTATAAGAAAAAAGATTTCTTTCAAATGAAATGTTAAGTGATCATTTTAATAATACATGTGATTTTTATATTTATAGTTGGACATTATTATAAGAGAGTCAGGTTCTAACAAATACCTAAATATTTGATGTAATCAAAATACATATTTATAAATTATACTTTTCAATTAAATCGTAAGCTTCAGTTCATATTTCATTTCATCATCAATAATTAGGAATAAACTGAGAACAGTCTGTTTATTTATTTTTAAATAAATAGGGTACATATAGCAATATGGAAATTAATTTGTTACGTGAGGAATTTCTAAATTCAATTAAGGATTTTATAGTAATTTGAATTAATTTATGCATATTGGTAAATGTTTTTAATTAAAAATAACAATACTAGTTGTTGGGATGGAGTTAATTATAATAAAGAAGCTATGAATTAATAAAAGCTTTGAAATGAATACCCTGGGCTCGTTAGAGTGCCTAGGCATTCAATAAGCACTAGCAACACATACCGATGAAATTAACTGACATCTCCTTTAACAGGGGCGCCCCACTTATTGGTTATTTCACTGAAAACCTTAATTGAGGACTTCATTAGTTTGAGAATTTTCTTTCACAACTCTTTAAATTTTACTTTTCGATTTCTTGTCATCTCCAGCAACCGTCTGGATATTTTGAGAAATAAAAAACAATAAAAATAAAATTATTTTAATTTATAATGTAATAATATCTTTCTTTATACCTTTATTTAAGATTTTGGCTTTTGAAATTCAATAAAAAAAGTTTTAAATTAAATTTAATATATCTATATTTATATTTAATTGATGTGTTGTAATAAATTATATTTATTATGCAAACAAAAAAATATAATTCATATTAAAATAGTTTATAAAGAAAAAGTAAACCAAAGGTCAAACGTTTTTTACAATTATAGTTGAACACTCGCAATATATTTAATGTAAAACACTTTTTCTTCTTCTTGGAATTTGGTCAGGGTTAATATAGAATCACCTTTTCGCCAACGTTTCGTCTTTATTTTAAGACATCCTCAGGGCTATAAACTAACAAAAGACAATTGAAATTTGTCATATCTACTTTATATTCATCATAAAAAATTCAAAAAACATACTCAAAGTTTTTAAGTAAGTAAGTGAGTTTTTTAATTTTTTTATGATGAATGTAAATTAGATATGGCAAATGTTTATTGTCTTTTGTTAGTTTATAGCCCTGAGGATGTCTTAAAATAAATACGAAACGTTGGCGTAAAGGTGATTCCATTATATTAACCCTGACCAAATTCCAAGAAGAAGAAAAACTGTTTATTAGTAATTGTGGTCAAGAAAACAATACCTTATAATATAAAATGCAATGTAGAATACAAAAACATTGAGAAAATAAAAACACACACTTACGTTTCTTTTTCGGTTTGAACCGTCTTCAGGAAAGATAAGATAAGAGAAAGAAACGGCAATAAGAGAGGTATGGTTGGAGACCATCTCTGTGTACCAGTTCGCTTGGTTTCCCTCTCTTATCTCTCTTGAAGGCGGTTCAAGACAAAAATTAGAAACTGTAAGTGTATATATATCATATAATATTATTTAGAGTGCTGGGTTATTAAACATAAATTTTCATGTTTATTTTAATATTTCATTTGTAGAAATTAATATTTTAATGGAATTTCAATATTAAATAGATTAGCCCAACTGTTTGAGTTGAACAGGTAAAAGTGAAATTAATTAATTCGGGAGTGGTGGAAGCTTATCTACTCAGATTGGGTCGAGAAATAATTAGAAATACAATAACAGTTAAGAAAATGTCCGAGTTGGGGCCCTGCCATTCTCCCAAATAAGAGATTACTTTAATATATCTATTTTAGGTAAACTCAGTTTTTCCTCTTATTGTAAAATATTTTTATTAATTATTTTAAATAAGTATAAATAATAAGGAAAATTTTTTTAACTTCATTTCACATAGTTACAACAACGTAAATGTAACAGTTACTTATAAAAATAAATATTACTAGTGAAAATGATAAAATAAATACATACGCTTGCACATGGAGGCAGAAAGAAAGAAATAATCCAGCAACTATACTCCTGGCGTGAAAAATAAGTTATAAAAATTAGATTCAATTTATAAGTCATTAGAATAACTCGCACTAATAAGTCTCTTGGCCACTTTCTCTTCAGACGTCTTTAGGGATTTTCTGGAATATTTGTTGAGGAGATGTTTAGAACTAAGAGTTTAGAATCATAATCATTTGATTATGATTACTATCAAGATTTTTGTGTAAGTCTTTGTAGACTGATATTGCTACTTGATGAACAGTGAAATCCTCAGGTCTGAATAGATTGTTTGATTTGGTATGTAGAAGGGACAATGAGGAATTTTTTCTAAGAATATTTGATTGAAGAGATTGTATCCTCTATGCATTGCTACATGTTGTTGCTCCTCATATCTCATTACCGTATGTTCAAATAGGCATAATCATAGATTTATATAGTAATAGCTTATTGAAAGTTGTTAATTTTGAACGATTATCAAGTAAGTGAAGTAAAAGTCCATAGCGTCTGTTTAGTTCTATTTTTTCCCTTTTTGTCATGATTTGAAGAAAAATATAAAGCAAATTTTTAAAAGAATGTAAAAGTGAAAGTGCCTTGTCAAGTTGAATCCTATTATCGAAAAAAAAATAGTCAGTTAAATGATTTTTTTGAAGTATTTGGAATCGTCATGTGAATTAGACTGTCAGTTTTATTACAGAGTGTGTATGCAATGATAGTAACATCTTTAGTACCTCGGAGAGGATGTCAAGCCGTTGGTCTGAGCTACAAGGTGTTAGGTACTCGAGAAATTTCCTTACTCTAAATATATTTCAGTTAGGCAAATAAAGGGCTTCCCAGGTGTAGAATCAACATGCTAATGTAGCTTGCTCATTACTAAAATGGGTGTCAAATAATAAATGAGCCACATACTCAACCCTTAGAACAGCTCTAAAAGCTGAAAGCTTATAAGTGAGGATACAGGAAAACAAATAAAACCATTTTAATTTTGGGCTAACATGAATTATAGTATATCCCATAGTCATTATTATATTATATATTATATAGTATTATATATATATATATATAATATATATATATATATATATATATATATATATTATAAAGTAAAAGTTTATCAGGACTCTGTCAGTTCTTAGGTTCAATTAAAATATTGTTGCCAACGTTTTGGTTTTTATTTAAAACGGAACGTAGGTACTGAGAGTTTAATTTGAACTTGAAGAACTGATCGAGTTCTCATAAATATTTTTTTGGTCCTACTTCAAGGTTGATAGTTTTATCAATATATATTGTGGTTTGATCATTGATTGTTATTTCACGTGTTTATGTGAAATCTTTTTATATATATATTATATAAACAAAACTAAAGTTTATCTGGACTCGGTCAGTTCTTCAGGTTCAAATTAAACTCTCATTGCCAAAGTTTCGGTTTTTATTTAAAACCTTTTTCATAGGCAGAAGTATAAATTTTGAAACAGAAAAACATTAAAGTATTACATTACAAATTATTACATTATAAATTCAGTGTGACGTGTTTATTCAAACTACAGTTGTTTTTGAAATCCACAAACTATTTTTCTTCGTAAACTAATTTGTAATGTAGTCCTTACTTTTTCTGTTTCAAAGTTCATACTTCTGCTAATTATAAAGGTTTTAAATAAAAACCGAAACACGTTGGCAATGAGAGTTTAATTTAAACCTGAAGAACTGACCGAGTCCCGATAAACTTTAGTTTTGTTTCTATTCCACGGTCGATAATTTTATCAATATATATATATATAATTAAAGTTGGCAGCAGCTTCTGCGTTGACCAATTTCTTACTGATGTTCTCTAGTTTCCTAACTAGTCTTCGGTAACTTTCGGGTATTTTCCAATCATATTAACAAAAATTAATAGGTAATAATGTACAAACCGTCAACCCAGAAGATCGATTGAAACGAACTATATTCTACAAAAACCTAAATACAAAGAATCTACTGATATATAATAAAGTAAAACAAGAAACCGCCGAACTGCAGCGTAGCCATCTCATATATGAGTATAATGTACCACAGGGGACTGTGCAACCCTGCCTTCTAAATATATAGGGCTGACTACGACTAAGCTATCACGGCGATTGACTCTCCACCTTGCAGGAGGAGCACCGAAGAGCCATGCCGAAGAGTTCTACAAAAAGAAACTATCAAGAGAGAACCTGACTGAGGGGACAACCATCTTGCAGAGCTTCCAAGACGACATCAGACTGCATATACTCGAAGCCCTATACATTAAAGAATATAACCCTTTGTTAAATATTCAAAATAGTGACCTTAAAGCTATACCGAGTTCAAAAAATTTCCATAATACTTTTAAGATAGTAAGAGATGTAGGTGAGGGGACAGGCAGGTAGTTGGGGTTCAGTGCCCTGCCCTGCATGCCCTCCCACTCACACCTCCCTCCCTTCCGCATTTCTTGCTTTTCTATAATAGCTAGTTGTTAACTGCCCTTTGTACTGTACCTTTTTGCCTTGTTTAATATTTTCGTTTTTACCTGATGATGGCTAATGTGAGCCGAAAACTTGTGTTTTAGATTAAGTTTCAAATTATAGTTTTAGTTTAAAGTGTTAAAGTGTTTAGTGTTCAACTTCTTTCCTTTCATGTCGTTACCAGAACTCCTTTAGAAAATACCCGAAAGTTACCGAAAACTAGTTAGGAAACTAGAGAACATCAGTAAGAAATTGGTCAACGCAGAAGCTGCTGCCGACTTTAATTATACCTGTTTAAGAGAAGACCTGCTGCCTTCATACACCAATATATATATATATATATACTACGGACAAATATAGTTCAATATAGACAAAGAAACATAGAGAAATCAAAAGAACACACTTACAGTCTCTAATTTTCGGTTTGAACCGTCTTCAGGAGAGATAAGAGAGGGAAACCAAGCGCACTGGTTCAGAGACGGTTGGGGACCCAACCGTTTTTAATTTCTCTATGTTTCATTTCTTTATGTACATTGAACTGTATTTGTCCATTTCGGATCGTATTTTCATCCGAACAGAATATATATATTCTGTCATAATATATATGCAAGCAATCTATCTTTCAATTTTACTATTTTTCTCTTTTCAGTTGTAATTATTACTTTAATTGTTTGAAACTAAAATAATAATTAAATATTTATAATGATTAATGTTTAAATGATTAGTGTTTAATTAGCACGATTATCATATTATCACAAATACTCATGAGGTGGGGAAACAGGCAGTCTATTATATTAACGACGCTTTGAATATATCTCATCTGGTAATATTAGGACGAGTAAGTGTAATTTATAGACGTTGGCCTGGTAGGGTTTGTATAGTGCAATATGTGAAACTATCAAGGATATTGGATATAAGGGTGCATAACATCTACCTCTCGCCCGCTAAAATTCAATATGGTTCCTCACAAAATAACTTACCTATTCAAATTTATTATTATAAATTACCGCATAATTATTTATTATTTCATTTCCAAGTACGAATAATATTTTTTTATTACAAATAATTTTTTTCATAAAATATAGTTGGAAGAATTTTTTTCATAAATTATATATTTACTAGATGAAAGGTAACTAGTTAAAATGGTTTTCGTAATAGGATAATTTAATATATTAACTTTTCATTACGATCCATGTCTTGAAAGACATTTTGAAGTCACTATACGTTGAATTACTGTTAGTTAGGGGTAGTAATGGCGTGATTATGCGCCTCTAATAACCTCTAGCACTCAACTCCGACTTTCAGCCTTCGTGAGGTTACCTTGATAACCTGTTAACCAGGGGCTGGGCTTAACCACCTTCGTTTCACATCCTTCTAACTTCCCAAATCTTCTCCTCGTATTCCAGCCCCAATACAAGGCGTTATGTGATCTGTGCTGAAGGATGGATGATACAGGGGTTACTGTATTATGAACGGAGCCTCAAGGGTGCCAGGCGACCCTCTTGAGTAAATAGTCAAGGTAAATACTCCGGTATGCGGCGCTCTACCACAGAGGAGAAATACCACCGACAAATACTAAGGGGAAAAAAGTCTGGAGACAATCCTTCGGAAGCGCAGAGGGTCCACAAGCGCTAACTAGTGGGAGCCAACCTCCCACAAGTGCATCTAAGGGCCCGAGAAGACCCTCCCGATGAATGAGAAACGAAGTCACTTTCCCTCGAAACGTAGGAAGCCTGAATGGACATTATCAATGATGAGTTTGTGCAGATTCTGCAAAAAAGAGGAAGAAACACCGTTGTGCACCTGCTAGCTGACTGTCATCCAACTTTACTGCACATATAGCTGCTTCGGGACACTCAACAAAACCGTAGAAAAACTTTTACCGCTGGAACCAGCAAAAGTGCCGAGCTTCTTAGAGGGGCTGAACCTAACTGCTAAGGGAAGAAGTACAATAGTTTTTAAGACTCAGTGCTATAGCCATCCTCAAATATTAATAATAATACTATTACATACATATGGTATGCAGAAATAACCATTACAGTTAACGAATATTGAAGCTGCATGACTCTGCTTATGAGTGGGCATGTTTGCACGAATGTTTCCAGTTTTATAACATAACAGAGGGATTTATTCACGAAGTTTTAATGGTACCTTGTACTTGGGCTCAAATGTATATCATGATAGTTTGTACATGTGAATATGTAAATTTATATATAACGGTTTCATATTCAATTATTAAGATCATAATTTGATTATCTTTCACCACCTTAAATTGCTATGTAATAAGTGTGTTAAAGAAACATGCATGTTTATGGTTCTCTTTTGTAAAAAAATGCTTGAATTTGTTTATTTATGTATTTGTGTCAACTATGTTAGGGAAAGCTCGCCTTCGTGTGGTTCACCTCGGGCGTATTTACAATTTTTTCTGACATAAAATAATTCAGGAATTTTACTTCAAACCCATAAAGAAAAACTTCAGTGGGTTGGGCGTATTTGATATATTACAATAGAACCTTGTAGAACAAGTACCTCCGTGTACGAGCAACTCACTTTATAAGCAGTAATGCGTAATAATTTTTACTTCGAATGACGAGAAAAAATTGGTCGACGAGCGATCGTCATTTGCCGCGGTAGCTATGATAAAGTGTCCATTGCTCAAAGTGACCCAAGTAGGCCGAAATGCCAAAGTAAGTGATGCCGATAGAAGTATTAAAACACCACAAATTGTCCTACCTGACGTTTCAATGAATATATTCTCATGACAAACACTAACCTTCGTTGGTGAAACACTAACACCGAGTTCCTCACGCCTTCATAGTCTTCGTTTCTTTATTTAGTACATGATTATTTCGTTGATGCATTTTTACTATTCATATTGCATTCATAGAATTGTTTATTTTTTCTAATTGTAAGTTTTCTGTTTAAAAAATAAACAAACAAGGGCATTTTCGGAATGAAACGGATTATTTATTTTCATATTAATTTTAATGCTTAAAAATTGCTCGTAATACGAGTAAATCGCAATATGAGCTCAATCCGGAAACGAATTGAACTCGTACTGCGAGGTTCTACTGTATTCACACATGTAAAAACTAAACCATCAGAGGAAAACCGAATACAACTTAAAATTTTAAAGTTAGGTAAAGGTAAGCTACTAGAATATAATAATAATATTTTGTTTGTCGGATTTTACAGTTTTAAGAAAAGGAACGATTTATTTTACGTATATGTTGATATAATTGACTGATAGGGGAGCTTCTGAAGGTTTCTTGGTAAAGTGCGATGAATGCTATATACATAGATTTGTCAATTTATGTTATAAGGTTATAAAAGAACTGAATTATTCATGCGGCTCGAGGCCGCATTGCTGACAATTCCCTTGCCGAGTCGTTTTATCCCGCATTACCTCCTTGAGCGCACTCATTGACGTTCTGACCCACACTCTTCCCATATCTGGTGTTTCCAGGCCTCAACTCTTAACACATCTCATTGCCATACATTGTCCGACTATTTCGTAACACCACAGCTCTACAATGCTCTTTGACTCTACCTACCTATTTGACTCTTTTTCCCTTCAAGATGTTATTGTTTGCCAACCTGCTCAAGTTTCTCTAAACCATTTTTCACTTGTACTTGTCTAAAAATGTACTTTATTTTTTTGTATAATCAGGGTTTTTTTTTTGAATATTTTATTCTCATTAAAAATCTCCTACTCACTATTCATTATTTCATTTATTTTTCTTTTTACTATAAGTAAAGTATAGTGATTGTGAAAAAATTCGATGTTGAATTTTTGACGAAATTGTATGTTTTGACGTCCCCAAAGTCGTTTTATGACGTTTTTTCGATCATGTTTGTGTGTGGATGGGTGGGAGATCCAAATAATTGTATAGATGCTACGGTCCAGAATCTTTGATGGATCAAATTGATATTTTACACAAAAATGGGCCTCATACCGTAGATGAGCCCTTTTATTTGGGAGCAAATATGAATAACGGGAAAGTCACTTTTTTTGCCAAAAAACTGTTTTTAGACAATATGTTTTTTCTCCTAAACTGTTATTCTAGTCTTGAAATATTGGCAGTATCTTTAAGGCTACAAAAGGAATAAACGAAAAATATCCTCAGATTTTTAAAACAACTGGAAATATTAGTCCAGGAATGAAAGACTAATAAACATCTCTCGTTTAGACATTTATATTAAGTATGAATGGGACCTTATATACTAAATAAGTTTGATATTATATTTTCTTAAAGTAAAGTTGAGTCTGGTCATTCCAAATTTTTTTCTTAAGTTACCCTCAACAAATTTACAAGTAATGACACTTTTTTTGATGATTTTAGGTGATAGCAGAAGTGGACTGGGAGCGGCTGGAGCCAGTGGAAGTGTTCTTGGGTGTCAAGTACGGCTCAGCCCGCCGGTGGCAAGAGCCGACCGACCCCACGCCCTGGTCAGGCACCAAGCTGGCAGACATGTCAGCCCCCGTCTGCCCCCAGGCCTTGCCCGACATAGCCAACGCCTCCGCTGCCCTTCTCCGCATGCCAAGTCATCGCCTCCGTTATCTCTCATCTCTTATGCCTCTCCTCGCCAACCAGTCCGAAGACTGTCTCTATCTCAACATATATGTTCCTGGAAGTGGTAACTATATTTTAAATCAATAATACATTTCATTAAAACTCTGTAATCTGCTTGTATCCGAGCAAGTATATATATACTCGTATATATATATATATATTTGAATCTACATAAGTGGTCTGGATCTGACATATGATTTCTGTAGTCGAGGTCCCAGACATTGTTCATTATATACTGAAATCTACATAACTTATAGGAGACCCTCCTCCCCTTCATCACACAAAAGAAAAACAAACAAGTAGTATTATCAATTGTTAATTTGAAACTCTTGCACTATATAAATAATTTATATAATATATATATATATTATAAACGTAACAATTAGGTCTCAATTTTCAATATATCAACCGCCATAACATTTGAAATATTAAAAAGTGAGGCCTAATTGTTACGTTTATGCATAGCAGTTTATTTTAGTTGTAATCAGTCCTTCTAGATAGCATTTTGTTTAACACTTTTTATATATATACTAGACTACCCGTGACCCGCTGAGTCATCCAACACCTTCTTTTTAATCCAATCATGTTCACATAAACGCAGATAAACTCTAAATTAATTCATTTCTAATAAGGAGGATAGTGCACATATTTTAAGACAGTTCTCCTTATTTACATTTTTTGTACATTTTGAATTTTCCAAAAAACACTTAGGTGTTTTCCTTCTGTTTGCCCTACTGAGAGAGCAACATGTAATTTGCCATGTTGAAATGCTGTTTTACATGAATGAACTAAAACTTTCTGTAGTGTCTCTCTTTGAAACTTATGAATAGTCATGGGAAATGCTAACTGAATTGGAAATAAAATCGTTGAAAAAGGTATTTTGTCCTCTTCAGATAAAAGAATTTTCAATTTTGGAATTAAAACTATTTCCCCTTGACACTGTTATGCAATAATTGTTTAAATAATGACATTATCATAAAGCTCCTAAGTTCCATTACATAAGCGCGGTGGATCAATGTTTCTTATACATATACATGACATAAGCTTCTTCTTTGAATTCTAGCTTATGTTGGAGCAATCGGGACAACCCTAGTGAGTAAAGAAATTCTTGAGGGTAATGTGTGGGTCTTGTTCCTACACAAAAACACATGAGTTATATGATAGATTTTGTTTAATTTCTCGTGGAAATTATTCAGTGAACCTATGATTAATTTCACTTCGTGTCTCGTTAAATGGAACTGATATACAATTTTTTGTGAACAATATTTTTGGGTTGGCGAATGAAGAGTAAATGTATTCAATACACTAATCACCATTACGTGCACTGATAAGCATATCTTCGAGCAGTAATAATTTCTTTGTTTTAATTCTTTTATTCTCGGTCTTCACCAATATATATCACAAATTTAGAGTATTCCTCATCTTCTTCGTGAACTTTGATATTGCGAGTTAAATGGAATTGAGTGAATTTGCACAACATGTAAGACTGATACAAGCATTATAGATGTCAGTATCAGTTCCTCTCTTGACAACTGGAAGAAGTTGTCAATTCCTTAGATGCTACAGCCAATGCAATTAGCCCTCAACTCCTTAATTTGAAGAGAATTAGTTTCATTAAGAACTTTACTGTACCTTGGGATCAATTGGGAGCCTTGCTGCATCATTTTTATTGAAACAGATATATCAAAAGAAGAAAATATAGATATTATGACAAAGTTTTTTTTGATTACGGACAGAATTGCGTGCTGATAATATATTACTTATTAATCTTATAATTTCTAAAACTTCTGTTAACTATAATAATTATCATTTGTTGATATATTAAATAATTATTTCATATTCTGGTCGATTATTTGAGTCATTATAATGAAGGATCAAAAAATATTATTTAACCTTTTGAGGTGATTTATATCAGGTTCGGAAGCTAATCGTATAAAAGACAGTAGCGCGCTGGACCTCCGCTGCCAAGGTCGTGGGTTCGATTCGCACAAAATTCCTAATATTTTATTCAGTTTTGAGCGTGTGCAAATATTTCAACAAGAACATCAGAGTATATAAAAAATAAATAAGTATAAGTATATAAGTGTTTATATGGCATAGATAAGTGGCCATATATATATTTATCGAAAAAAAGATTTCACATAAACACGTGAAATAACAATCAATGATCAAACCACAATAAGAAAATGGGAAAGCAAGACTAAGATCTTTCAACCGTAACAAGCGGTCTTCGTCAGAGTCAAAAACCCAACTAAGGGTTTTTGACAGTCAGTTAAATGTTTAACTGACCCAACAGGACAGTCAGTTGGGTTTTTGACTCTGACGAAGACCGCCTGTCACGGTTGAAAGATCTTAGTCTTGCTTTCCCATTTTCTTATTGTGGTTTGATCATTGATATATTTATCGAAATATATATGCTCTGGAGGCCAGTTGCAGTCTGCTTCTCGACACACGTACATCATACATTGTAATTAATTAGGTCTTAGAATTAACATCTTTATAACCTACGAAAGATACGAATTCAACAATGCTCTTTTTTTTTAAATGAAATTACATTTAGAAATGTACAACTTTTGATAAACTCTATTTTATAAAGAAACTTTTTACATTCACTACTTGGCCCTACTAATTTAAAATACTTTTTTTAAGTAACAAATGAATTAATATTTGTCTCATCAGAAAGAAGAAAAAATATTGTGGAAAGTGCACTGATAAAGAACTTTTATGAGAAATTAATGAACAATAGTCTAGGACTTTATAAAGTGGATGAAGTTTTGATTAATGGAATAATTAAACAGATGAAGACTTCTTCATCGTTAAACACATTCAGGGTTACCAACAATTCTAGAAATTTCAATCAACCAGGTTAACAAGTATTTATTATTGTTTAGTTCACTTTGCTCTCTGACGATGTGTTGACGAAAGGCCTTAGAGCATTGCTTCCAAATTAGTTTCATTGTGGTAAATTAATCCATATATATATATATATATATATATATATATATATATATATATCAGTTTCGTTTTTGACTCTGATGAAGGCCGCTTGTTACGGTTGAAAGATCTTAGTCTTTTTTTTTTTCATTTCTTATTATGGTTTGAAGATTGATTGTTGTTTCACATGTTTATTGTGAAATCTTGTTATATATACACTATTAGTCTGGTTTATTTTTTCATAATTTGAGTTCCATAAGTTATCGTATTAATGAATATTTTAAAAGTTTATAGAACAATTAATACTGACTATTATTTATTTAAAATTTTGAAATCCATATTTATTATATATTGGTTATGGAAGATAGGATAATAAATGTTACTATTTTTTTTGAGTTTTAAATAGTCTTAATCTTTAGCAATAACTAAATAGGACAACATATACGTCAAGAATTGAGTGTTTTAAAACTGTTATAGACAAAAATTAGAATAGGAAATTAAAATATAAAATGGAAATCCTATTTATTTTGGTTGAAGGAAGCGAAAGGCTTATTTTAGAATGAGATTTTTCAAGTAGGAGAATAAATAGTTTTCCATCATATATTTCCAGTAATCATTGACTTTGAAATATGGAAAATATTTACTGGAAGGTGAAGTTAGAGTGGAGATTGATTGAGGAAGGGATGAAGAAGGGGGATATCTTGGGGGGGGGGGGGGGTGATGGACTGCGGGCTGTTATATTAGGTCTGGGCTACTCTTAGTTACAATAAGCCTCTCTGTAGGAAGCCTATTCAAAAACCGGTTCTTGATGTCAATGGAACCTCCTTCAGTTCCATCAATACCTGGCTTTCAGTAGCACTCCAACACTGCCCCGCTTCCTTCATATATTCTTTTTTTGTGAAGACAATGAAAGCATTGTCTTCAACAAAACACACAAAACGCAACGATAATAATAAACTAGGCATTGATTAGCTCCATAACTTTTACTATTTAAAACTTAATTAATAGTATAGTTATTTTCATATTAATAAACAGTTTACTTTTAAAAACCCTTGAAATGTTGAATAAAATCCAAACAAAGTTTAATACAGTATAATTATATAAGGCAGGTTATAAAAAAAAAAAGTCAGGAAATAACCAAAGAACTTGAAAGTAATAAATGATCCTCTGTAAGGTAAAACTTGGTCCTCTTCAGTCAATAACAGCGAATGGAAAGCCATAATATATATCTGCCTCGAATAAACTTATTGATCCGGAAAGAAAAGTTTATCTTTTACCATTAGGTAAGTTACAGAGTTAGATGCTCCACTCTTCAATCTGCCAAACCTTTAGTTTCTAAACAAATCAATATTATATATATATATATATTTATCAAATTAATTTTTTTTCTAGTCAAAATATTTATTATTTTTTATTTATTTATGAAATTATTTATTTATTTATTTTAGTTAGTAATGGAGTGATTATGCGCCTTTAACACTCAACTCCGACTTTCGGCCTTCACGAGGTTACCCTGTTAACCTGTTATATGTAGGGACAAACGAAAGAGGAGATGGAGACCAGGGGCTGGGCCTGACCACCTTCGTTTCAAATCCTTCCTAATCCCCAAATCCCCTCCTTTTATCCCAGAGCCTAATCTAAGGTGTTATGCGATCCGTGCCGTAGGATGGATGATACAGGGCTGAATGTATTATGAACGGTGCCTATAGGGTACCAGGCAATAATAATATGCAGAAAACAAGATATTATGTATGTGTGTGTTTTCTAAGTAACAAAAAACTCGAATCCTTATCTAAAGCCTTAAAACAAGTTGCATGCCATCTATGATTGAATATCACCTGCACTGTATATTATTAACTTACAGTATCTCTTTTCTTTTCTGTTTTTTGCTAAATAGTTTAATGTTTGCTGTTCCACTTACTGAAATAATAGCCAAATCTAATATTTTTGTTTTCCTTATAAAAGTATTATATATTATTAGTATCTTTCTTGTATATGTTCAAAAACCGACTCCAGATTGTCCAGAACAAGTGTTCCAATGCTTCTTTTTATGCGAGAAATATCGATATCTAGCGTGATCTAAGGATGGAATCAATAGAAACTTACATTAGGCGTCTAACTATCAATGAAGACAGAAAACTTCCCGTACACTCTAACCTGCTGCTAAGAACACTTTTACCTCAAATTCCCTGAAACCAATCCCCCTCCGACTAATCAGATCACCAAATTCACGATAATAGACGACTTTAGACTCAAATACCATACGACCACGAAATGTACTCACCTGTTTTGATCGCTGTGCACTTTAGCTTTCCAGCCATTACACCAAAAGATCAAATCAGGCCGACGATTTAACGTGTTGCCCTTTTGTCACCTCCAAGTTTTGCAACCCAAAACTTGGGGTGTCCGAGGTGGACCTGGCAGAAACTAACATACCGACCTACCTGACAGACCTGAACAATTAAAGTAGTACAAACAGACAAGCAGGTGAAAGCCTCTGGCTTGGAACTGCCTGACCTGTTCTGATTCACCGGTGTTCCCAAGCCTTCCGGCTACCACACCGTAAAACCAAACCAGGCCGACTTGATACCATACATGCTGCCCTTTCGTCACACCATGCTTACCCACAAAGCATGGGGCGTCCGAGATGGACCCCGCGAAGGCGGGTAGCGCGATACTACATCACGCAACAGACATATGAAACCGCACAACAGTGCCAAAGGTCGATGATTAACCGTATTATAACTTTTAAACAGATTAAACCATGGCACATTAAAAGACAGGTGGGTAGTTAATTAATTAAGACTACGTTTCCTAGGGGTACTGGGATATTTCCCCTGACCTGACCCCAACGTGCATCAATGCACGGAAAATCTCGTTGGTAGTTGGTCGTTGGTTGTATATGTTAGTATCTTTCAAATTCTTAGTGGTCACAAAATCTCTTTCCCAAATATTTTTAAAATATTGATAAATTTTTAGTATTAATATTAATAAATACTTATTGTTTAAAAATAATTTTTTTATTCTCTATAAGTCTTGAAGTAACTTCAAATCATCTATATAGTGATCCCCTCAATAACAATTCCTATCGTTAATGGATAAATAAAGGTTTTTGCTTATTTCTGATCATTATTCTAACAGAAATATAGAAACGGCAAAAGACAATTGCTTGGTTTTATAAGAAAGCACAATTTATTTATGTTTGTTGATTTCCCTCTAAGAGACTGCTATATTTTTCTAAAACCACTTTTTTTCTGTTTAAACCTGTTTGTCTTGAGGCCCATCTCGTATTCATTTTCCATGGGAAAATACATTAGGTTTTATTTATATGAGCTCATAAATCAGTTGAAAATTAAATTACTCTGCAATAGAGGAGTGAGTAAGGGCATTCATTCAAATGTGCCAAACACCATTTATTTCCCTGTTACATGGGAAATTCTCCCTATTATTTGAGATCACTAATCATCTGCCTTCATTCTTTCGTCAAGCAATTTCATGTCTCTACAAAATGAGATGAATAACAAATTGCCTACTTACATGCATTACTAATTCATATATACGAGTGTATGCATTTTTCTCTATATCTATTTGCAATAGCTACACAATAGAAAAACGCTTTATTATTCTTTAAATCACTAAACATGTTATTCAAGTTGACCCTAGGAAAGTTTTAGGTAGGTCAAACAAGAAATGACTTCTTGAAAATATAACATTTCTTTGACTTAACCTGCAGACTGTTTAAATTTTGGTATCAATCTACCAGTTAATAGAATTTGTTTTAAGAAAAAATAGCAGATGTGTCCGTCTTTGACGAGTATTCGACAAAAAAGTCAGTGATGATACATACTATTATAAAATATTATTAGAAATTGTAGAATAGTACAGTCAATAACTGCCTGATCTGGAGTTTCTTTTACGTTTTGCAGCTTTAGATACTGACCTCAAATTTGATTTTATTCTAGACATACTTATTATTTAGTACGCGGATAGGTAGGACTTATTTGCTCATTTACATTTTCGAGCAAATTATGATAAGCACAAACAAAATTAAAATCAACTAACAATAGTTACTTGCTACAGTATCAGGCTCCTAAAAATGCGTGTATATATTTATATATATATTGTTTCGTCTGTACATCGCTTAGAACTAACTCCTTTCAAGTTATCGTTACGTTTTATACATTAGAGAAACCAAAGCTAGCCTTAAAAAAATGTTTGTCTGTTTGCTTTCAGGTATTCGTCTTAAATATTCAGGTATTTTTAGGTGCCTGAAACTGTAGCAAAAGGTGGTGTTAGTTGCTACACCTGTGTAGCTAGCTAAACACAACTTAAAAGTCCATAACTTCCCTTCTATGTTGAATTTCCAATCAATTCAAATCTTAGTGTTTAAGTTAGACATACATAAATTTACTGATAAAGTTTCAGCTCGTTATGACTTTTGGTAACTGAGTTTACCAAACTAACTATGTTACTAGTGGCATCATTTTTCTAAAGAAAAAAACACAGAAATTTTTCTAAGGGTGGATTCGGTTTCTCTAATATAGAAAACGTGAAGATAACTTGAAATGAGCCAGTTATAAGCAATATATAGACAAACCTTCTTTTTATTTATATAAATTTTCTCTATAATTGTCTTTCTATCTTATCGCACTAGCTAACACATTTGCACAACGCTTTATGAATCTTTATCTTCAAAATCTTTAACATGTTATTGAGATTGCCCCTGGGAAAGTTTTAGTTTGACATAACCTACTGATTATTTATGTTTTGGTACCCACCTGCTAGTTAGTAGAATTTTTTTTAAAGAATAATGAACTTCTAGACTCAAAATCGAGACTTACACTAACGGACGCTAACTACATATATACAACGCAGCCTTTCTGGGCCCATGGTATAGAAATCTAAAATTTCCTAAAACAATCCAACATACAGCACAGTCGAAAATCATAAGAAAACTTTCTTATTTACCTTTCTACGCCCCCCCAAAGAAATCATACACCAAGGCCTCAAAGTTTCATCTGTTCAGAACTTTGCGATAGAACGATGCAAAATTATTCTACAGCAGATTACTAACTCATCTCAACTCACTTCCTCATTCCGTTCACACACCGTGTGATATCTTCGAACCAGCGTAGACGTTTGCAAACGTCCCCGAGACCTCTATTAAACCAAACTGTGAGGGTACCATTCATGAATCACCTCATGTGAGGTGGTGAGGTCACCTCATGTGAGGTGGTGAGGTCACCTCATCAGTGAGGTGTGCTGACATTCCCATTATATATTCCACCTATTCGAAGACACTAAATTAGAATCACTCTTGATACAATTACTTGTAGCTGAAGTGGAAAATGAAAAAAAAAATTAGAATAATGAGTTGAATGTAACCTTATTTAACACACTACATTATTGCGTTATGCTATTTACTTCACAAATTTCCAACTTATTGCTGTGAAGTTTAACTGATTACTCAATTATAGAAATGCTATTGGATCCTGTATTTTAAATCTAATAAGAAAAAAAAAGAAAGTGATTTTAAATGAAAATATGAACAGAAAGAAATGAGATTAGAAATTAATAGCGTGAGGGCGTCATGTAAAAGGTTTCAGAAGCTTTTCATGGGAGAGCTGTTGGACTTGAACGGAGTGTCCCTTGGGGTCAAATTGGACCCGTGGGGCTGTTTGTGGGCCCCACGATCTACTCTGCTTGCAACCTTGATGCCACATTAACAAATTTTATATTCGACAAACATTTATAATACATCAACTTATTCTGCAAACAGTAAAACCTGTCACGTCGGAGTCACCAATGTAATGATCAGAGACAAAACTAAGTTGAGCAAATTAATTAATTGAAAAAACTGAAAATAACGCCTACTAGTTTGACTTCAAAAGCTCACTAGAAACACCTGTAGGTAAAAATCAACAACCTGTTCAGTGTTTTGGCTCCAGATTCAATATACGCTGAATCAGCTGCCATATACTCCCTCCCTATTGACAACGTTAAGGAACTTGGACGGAATCTGTATAGAGCATCCTGCAGACGTCTTGATGGATTGATGACGTCTTGATGGGACATCGTCAGGGGTAGCCTGATGATGGGTAGCTGGTCAGATGAATCAGGTAGAGGTCCTGCCGAACTGAAGAGACGTTGACAATCTATACGTTACGCGGAATCCAGAAGAAATTAAAATAAAGAACAAAACATTTCACTTTCATGCAATATCTCGACTAGAGTTGGATAGTTACCGTATACTATACATGATCGGCTTTACTATCTCTGTAGAATACTCATAAAATATCAAAACAATTTTTTATCAGTTTGCCAATTTTGCAGAGTAATATGCTAAAAAGCATTATTTCACTCTTTTTCGGCATTGTTTTTTTCTATAATTTTTTTAAGCATTCTTAGATAATTTATTTTGTATTATTCAGTATGAAGTATTAAAAGCTAGCAATTTAATAGTTTGATAGCTTCGCCTTTTTTTGGATACTTGATAAATCGAAGGGATATCAATGATTCCTGGTTTTTGTATTAATGCTAACGTGAAAAAGTGTAGTTGCGCAGTTGCTATTATTTATAAAACTATCATAAAAGTGATTTTTTTTGCTGTATTTTTCAGGAAATTGATGTAACATTATAGCCTTATAGTCTATTTTATGCCTTTGTACAAAAGTATTAGAAAAGAAAAGAATGGCGTTGTACAGAAGAGCTGGAAAACCAAGGAGTTTGATATGTTTGATAATATTACGATTATGGAAAAATATGATAAACATTTTCGAAAAGATAAGTTATTAATTAAAATGTGGAGCCTGTGGACATCTCTTTCTTTTCTTAGGATTGACGTCCCGTCCACAAGCATTTCACGTGTGAAGTATATATATATAGATATATACAGACACACACACACACACACACACACACACACAACACACACACACACACGTAATATAGCCCCATCATGAGTAATGTTATTGGATGAATCGGTATGTTTTTGCTGTCTGGGTTCCCCAGAATAAGCAGCCGCAAATATGTAGCCTCATTTCAAATGAGTTTGACACCACAAAGAGCAGAATTCAATTATGCGTCGAAAATTGAAACATGAATGCATTTAAAACCCATCATCCTATATACAACATCGAAATATTCAGAGTACAAGGGGTAATTGATTCAACATTGCAAGTTGACAAAACTTGATTATCGATACGATCAACGCCTAATATTACAACTGCAACTTTTTCTGTTTATTTTAAAATAATCTAACTTTAATTTAAATAAACTAAGTTTAATTTAAAATAGTCCAAGTTTAATTTAAAATTAAGTACATTACTCAAAGTTATAAATAGATTTAATATAATATAAAATAATATAAATTAATAAAAAAATTTGTTGATTACTCCCTTCTCTGTTGTAATAACAATGGTTTATTTACTTTGACTTCCATATTTTCATTTTTCCTTGGTGATTTTAACAAAACATTTTTTACATATATCCATGTTAATTTTCTAATTAGCATCAGTATTAAATCATTTTGTAAATATTTTTATGATCATTTTATTCCTTTACTATTTTTTTAATTTTGAGCTTTAAAATAATTATAATATATAGTGGAAGTACAGATATATATTCAATTGTAGAAATCCCTTCATACAAATTTTTAAGTAGTAGTCATATTTTGATTTTGAATCTTAAGTAGTCATATTCATTACAGACAACATATTTGTAACAGCTTTTGCTGTCCTAAACAAGTTATAAGTCAACAACAAGATGAGAGATTTTTTTCCTTTTTTTTTATTATTATATTAACACTACCCTTAGAGAGGCAACAAGTAATACTGATTCATAGCTACACGAAACAAGAGTGGAGAAACCACCCATTGGTGGAACTACATTACAAAATGAGAGAAATATTTCGTTTTCAGAATGTTTTTCTTTCTTTTTAGAGTTACGATCAATTACATTAATTATCAAGATTGAAAAAATAAAATCCATTGAAAGAGAAAAAAATACGAATGAAGTATAAGGTAAATATTAATGTTTCTTTAGTAAACTGAGACATTTATATTCTACAGACGCGTTATAGAACTCGTTTTATTGTAATTGAATGATAAATAAAACATTTAGATTAAAACAACATCATGTATCAGGTGTTTCTTGTTTGTTACATCAATGTTCCCCAATAGCAGATTTGTGGACCGGTAATGATTTTGGTGGCACTGAAAACCGCTTCGTATACAAACCAATGTGCTTTTATAATGTGATTTTATTGATTGTCAGAGTCTGAAAAATGTTTTATTTTGAATATCACCAAAATATTGCCTGCTTTTCTTTACTTTTTTTTTTTATAAATTTGTTCGAGATAAATGAATCACAAAAAACCATATGAAAGTTATGAATAAATCATGAATAATTCAAATTACGATAAACATTTACATAAACACGTATACGAACCAGACAGCATTGAAAAATCACTGAGTTAATAAAAACAAATAGATTGAATATAGTAAAAAAAATTGACATACATAAACATAGAAACACATAATGGTATATACAACATCAAAGTTTTTCTGTCTGTCTGCATAGAGGTAAAACTGGAGACATATAGATACAAAAAAACATATGGATGTTATATTACTTTTTTCAGGGGAACGTTGGTTTTTGATTTTGATCAGGGTCCTTTTTTGAGATCTACCGCCCATAAACAAAACGCCGGGGAATAATCTACTGCCTAGGAAACGCCGGGTAGATCTGCTAGTAAATAAATAAACGACCAAATCAACCTTCAAACATATATAATATTTGAACCAAGAATAAATATAAAAATATGACCAAAAAAAATGATAATGACAACTTTGATTGTAACATATGAAAACAGATATTATTTAGGGAAAGTATTAAGCCTTCACACACAAAAAAAAAAAATTGTGTGGAGACTTAATACTTGCCCCAATGTGAGTAAATACCACACTGTAACAGATTGCACAGTTAATGAAAAATATTAAAGATAAAAAATTTAGGCGTAGATTGATACTGGTTTTTGTAGGTAATTTTACCCCTGGAATCCATAAGTACGATAATGCAGCCTATGTGAAACCGGTTGGACGATTCTGCCAGCAAAATACAATGTATTATAGAAGTTTATAATAATATTAAAAATTATGAATTTTTTTATAATTGTTTTCTTGTTGGACATCCAAAAACGAAATATTTCTTAAATTTTACTCAATAAATTGAATCTGATGTCAAGTTATTTCGTTATGCTAGAAGCAGTGTTTTACACTCTGCTTCACGCAATCCTCACAGGGCTCCAGGCTTGAGAAGCAATACATACGTAAGTAGGTTGGTTTCTAGGTCGCAGGGTTCAATTGGTTTCAGGGCGATTTCTGAGAAGGTTTCACGATCTGTTGACAGAGCTTGAGTAGGGACGCTGAGTTCTTCAGTGGATGTCTGTCTGTTTATCTTAGTTCTGCCCACGGACCTGACTTATCCAATAAAGACGTGACACTTCATTTCAATTGCGTCATTTCACCCACCAATATTATCAAATTACATGGAATTAAATATTTTGATTTAATATCTTATCTTACTTTTATTGTTCATAACTGAACATTGCACTTTGTTCTCCTTAATGTCATTAACATTTTAGATGTCTATTAACTATGTAAAAATTAAGAAATATAATTTATAACTTACAGAGAGATGAATCGCATAATACATTCTTATTACCTAATATGTTGCGTTATCTTGGTTGTGTTTTAAAATACGACGCTTTTATTCATACAAGTTAAACGTATTTTATAATAACTTTTAATGAAATAACAAACTTTATTAGGAACAAATAAAGTTCCAATAGGCTTATAAAACAAGGGAACTAGATGTTAATACTTTTTTTTTTCGTCGTAGGATGTGGAAAAATCTGTTTATCAGATCCCTTAGCAAAACGTCTTGCTTAGGGTATGTGGGGTTGGGGATATTAATACTAGACTTTCTTGTTATTTAGATATTAGCAGACGTGCTCGTCTTTGACGTGTACTTTAAAAAAAATCAGAGATGATACGTGGTATGCCAAAATATTATTTTATAGAATAGTTAAAATATCATTATTAGTACAGTTCATAACTGTTTTAGATCTGGAGTTTCTTTTACGTTTCGCAGCTTTAGATACTGAGCTCAAATTGGATTTTATTCTAGGCATACGTCTTATTTATTCCCAGTAGGTAGGACTTATTTTTGCGTGCGTGCTTATTTCTGCAGGACTTTAAAGCGTGCAAATTATGATAAGCACATACAAAATTAAAATCCACTCACAATACCTACTTTCTATACTATCAGGCGCCTAAAAATACCTATATATTTATACAGGTTTTGTCTGTACATTACTTAGAACTGACTCATTTCAAGTTATCTTTTCGTTTTATTCATTAGAGAAACCGAATCTATCCGTAGAAGAATTTTTGTCTGTTTGTTTTTTTTTTTAAAAATGTACAGGTATTTGTAGGTGCCTAATGGTGTAAAATTGGTATTGTAAGTTGATACACATGTATAGCTAGGAAAATACAGCTTAAAAGTTCATAACTTTGCTTCTATAGTGAATTTCTAATCAATTCAAATATTAGTTTTTAAGTTACTGTCAAAGTTTCTGATTGCTATGACTTACAGTGGTTAAGTTTACTTGTGACAAAACTTCTTGACAAACGAACAGACAGAAATTTATCTCCTAATGTATAAAACGTAAAGATAATTTGAAATAAGTCAGTTCTAAGAAAATTCGCATTAGAAATAGCTTATTGTTTAATTAATTTTTTGTGTGTGTTTAATTGATGTGGAATATCTCGTACAATGTAAAGGGACTATGATGAAGCGTATAGTGGCAAACTCTCGAGGGAGATGTTCCGATCTGCTCCGGTACAGCCAATAGCCATATGACTGGAGAGTGGGACAGATGGATTGGTGAAACAGAGCTTCATAAACGACCAATGAAATACCAAGCATATGTGTCTTGCTTGTGGTGATTGTACCTCAAACTATATTTGGTTCAAAATCTTATTTATTAAAGATTACTAAATATTATGACAATAAGTTAATTAAAAGGGATAATAAAAAATAATAATGTATTATTACATTACATACTTAAAATAGTAAATAATTAATAGTTAAACTAGTGTAATGCAGTTTTATTGACTTATAGTATAATGACTAATATTAATATAAAATACAGATATCGCGTCAAATATCGTCAGAAACGAGAGAAATATTGGAGGGAGGTAATAAATTTTCTTCGAGTAGCTACTCCCGCAATGCGTATCAGTCCAGTGCTTGAAAAGAAAGATTTTCACATTTCGTTTTATTGAGAAATCAAACAAAAAAACGAGCCTAAGCCTTTCTTAGAGCAGTAACAAGTCTTAGAATACCAACATTTCAATCGGATATAGAGGATACTGTGCCAAAACATCAAACCTCTACGGCACTTTGGGACTCTTTAATACGTTTTCTTTTAAGTATTTTTTTCATTTTTTAATCAATTACGATACATTTTATTTGATTTATTTTTGGCTGAATTTTGACTAGTCTTTAGGCAAATGATTTTATTTGCCTAATGTTTAAGCAGCCAATGATAACGTTTAAGCTTTTTATTGTTTAAGTGGCTCACGGTTTATTACTTTCATTTACCTTCTATATGATATGAAACCCCTCGAGACAGCAGTTTGAAGCAGCAGTTTCAATGAAAATATACGTTTTGTAGTCCCTTGAGCTTCGTAAAATAGCTTTCCAAATTAGTCTCTTGTGTGTATGTGTTAGTGCGAGTGTGCAACAGGATGTCTCAAAAACCTAATGGCTGTAATGAACCAACATCATATTTAAGTTACTCGAAGTGTAGAGAAAGGTAAGCCCAGTACAGTAGAACCTCGTAGTACGAGTACATCCCTGTATGAGCAATTCGTTTTGCTAGCAGCCATTCGTAAGAGTTTTTACCTCGTACGACATTTAAAAGTTCATAGTACGAGCGACCGTCTTCCTCACGCCTAGTTGGTCTGAGTTTTATGATTAGTGGATTAATAAAACGTGATTATTTCTTGCATTATTCATTTTTATTATACATATGACATATGAAATAATGTTTTTTTTTCACATTGCACATTTTCTGCTCAAAAAATATATTTAGTAACTGTCATTTTGAGAATAAAGCATATTATTTATTTTTATATTACTTTCAATGCACAAAATTACTTCGGAATACGAACTCGTTCTGGGAACAGATTAAAGTCGTACTAAGACGTTCTCCTGTACTTGTCCTGTACTAGGATTACATTTCTTTACTGGTCACTACACAGGGTATACCTTACCCAACGTCGTTAAATGGGATGGGAGAGGTGACTTAAGTCAAATCAGCTGGTCTCTAGGCTACCTTAAGTTAAAACAAAAATAACCTTTCCTAGTTCTGCACAACACTATATTCATGAATGCAATTTTCAATAATTTAAGGCTAATAAGAATCTATTGTAAGCTTTGAATGGTAAAAAAAATGAATTTTACTTTCAAGATTGTACGGTACGGAAAAAAAGGTTATTAATATCCTACAATTTGATGTTTACTGTATATCACAAATGTTCGTAAAGTTGAATATCTGACTTAAACTTTATTTATGTGTTCGTGTTTTTTAAATTGATCTTTAATCGAGATCAGCTTAACTCGAAACGGTATAGGCCTAGGTATACCTGTATTTTAGGAAAACAAATCTTTTTTTCTATTTAGTGCAAATCTGTTGACACAGTTTCCATTAAAATCATTATAGAGAAAAAATTCTATCTTTTTAGCAAAAATTTTATTATCTATGATGTTATTACGTAGAAATTTTCCTTCAGGGTCAAAAAGTTTGGAAAACTGTTCTAGTCTAAGAATAAACAAACTTTCTTTGGGTTCTAATTAAGTTGATAGGAATATCAAACAAAAACTGCAGGATAAGAATGATAAAATTAAATTAAAAACTTTTTATAACTAAATATTTAAAATGTCATCGATTAATTAATACAAGTTTTGCAAAGAAAAAACTTCGTTAACAAAGTTTACGTGTAGTTCAAATGATTGACAATGAATGTAAAAAAGGCAAACAAAATACACAAAGTATTATTAAATTTCTCTATTTTATCCAACAATGTACATACAATAGAGCTATGATTTAATGAATGGATCATAAATAGCTATTAAAATTTATTTTTTTGTAATAAGGTAAATGAAAGTGTTGCATCTAACACCAGATTTTTTAATTGACACTGAAAGTTCTCAAAAATTTGAAAAATTCCCAAAATCGAGTATCCGAACTATAATTTTTAGCGTTATAGTTACTGATTTTACCCAATATAACAGCTGTTATGGTCAGTGATGATTACGAACATAATGAGTGTGGTGTTTGGTGCAGTGATATCAAGAAAATGTAATTACGTAATGTCTGCGTATTCCTAGATAACTGGAAGTAAAAATCGCAGAATCACTGCATTCAAAAAGTATGTCTCTATTGTAATTACGAGTGGTTGATTTAAAAACTATATTTAGATATATAATACACATTTTATTGTATTGTATTTATTGTATTGTATTGTATTTATTGTGAAACATTTTAATGTCTTTGATGGGTATTTTACGAAAATTCAGATGTGATACGTGGTGTCCAAAATACATTAGAAATTATAGAATAGCAAAAAATATCGTGTTAGTAACTAACAGTGTTAGTAATTTATAACTGTCATTATATCTGCAGTTTCTTTTACGTCTTACAGCTGTAGATACTGAGCTCAAATTTGATTTTATTGTAGGCATACTTCTTATTTAGTACGCCGGTAGATAGGACTAACTTTTTTAACACGAGCAAATTATGATAAACTTAAACGAAATTAAAATCAACTATGAATACTTACTTGCCGCAGTATTAGGCACATAAAAATATATGTATATTTTTATTTGGCTATATACCTGTGTAGCCAGCTAAATAAAGCGTAAAAGTACACAACTTTGCTGCTACGTTGAATTTTCAATCATTCAAATTTTAGCTTTTAGGTTAGATATAAACGAATCTACTGTCAAAGTTTAGCTTGCTATGACTGACTTACGGTTGTTGGTATTACTTGTGACATAATTTTTGGACAAACAAAGAGACAGAGTTTTTTCTAAGGGTAGATTAGGGTTCCCTAATGTATAAGATGTAAAGATAACTTGAAATGAGTTCGTTTTAAGTAATGTATAGACAAAACCTTTCTGTTATTTATATAGGTTTAAAGTATTGATTTATTCAATCTTTCTAATCTTAATCCTTTACAATTTTTAAGTTGATTAAATTTTGTTTAAACCTTGTTGAGTGTTAGTGGGTTAAAATAATTATTTTTGTTAATAAGTTAATTAGGATGGATGGAAAGTTGATTCTAACTAATCTTAGGATTAAGACTGGCTATGTTAGGATAACTAAGACTGACTATGTTAGGATAACTATAGACTGACTATGTTAGGATAACTAAGACTGACTATGTTAGGATAACTAAGACTGACTATGTTAGGATAACTAAGACTGACTATGTTAGGATAACTAAGACTGACTATGTTAGATAACTAAGACTGACTATGTTAGGATAACTAAGACTGACTATGTTAGGATAACTAAGACTGATGCATTGCTGACTAATCACTAATCACTGCATCGCAGTATGTCCTTTTAGAAAGAAAGCAATATCTAGACAAAAAAAAAAGTATCAATACAAAGTAGTAGTATTATATTTATATAAATGCTGAGTTTTTACCTTGCAAATGAGTCAGTAAACATGTTGAAACTTACTAACGTAAGTATATTTAATTACTGAGCGTAATTTAGTTAAATTTTATTTATTGTGCTTTTTTTCACAGAGATATATGTATTGTATGAAATACTAGCTCATCTACCTGGCGTTGCCAGGGCGTTTGAATATGTCCCGGCGTTTTATGGTAGTTATGTGTGGTAGATTCCAAAAAAGGACTCTGATCAAAATCCAAAATACTCTAGTTTGTTCCATCGAAAAAAGTTTTATAAAATCCATATGTTTCTTTGAATCTAAATGTCTCTAGTTTTATTTCTTTTTATAAATAAAGAGCACTGATTTTAAATAACTTTCTTAGATAAGAGAATTTCTCAGGATAAAAATAGTCTTTGATGGCAGGCGGTTTCCATGCTTGGAAGATATGCAAAGAGGCCGCTAGGTGCTTAGGTTCGCCGTTATTGCCCTTCGACTTGATCTGAATCCTTTACGAAGCCTCAGTTCTAAATATTATTTCTTCAATTCAGAACTTGCTTGTAGTTTTTGCTTCTCATTCAATGTAATATCAATAGCTTTCACTTATGCTCTTTCATTCAAAATCTAAACAACTAAACAAGAAATATGTTTGATTCATTTTATTCCATGTTTTACCACTGTTCCGATCAATCATTCCAAATTATCATTTTCTGAATATATGTTGAAGTAACCATATAAAAAAAGAATTAAAAAACTAAGTTCTGGTAAAGACAACCTAAAATGATTTAAGATTTGTTTCAGATGTTTTGACAACTAAATGATTAAATATCTGTGTTATGGTTTACAGTTTAGACAGACTGCCTGAGTTATTTATTAAAATATAGAATAGTTCAAACAAATGCACAACCGCACATGAGATTGAAACACCTAATACATTTGATTATCAGTTTGTATAATCTACCGCCAAACACTAGGTGGACTTACACTAGGCAATTTTTGGTTGACATATCCAAACTAATCATACAGTCAATGTCCAAAAGATAGAAATTTTATTGAAGTCAGTTCTCAGAGAAAGTAAAAATGCCAGTAATTTATATTGAACAGCAATAATTAAGGTTCAGATATAGGTGAAATCAATTTAGAGGTTTGTTCCGTAGCATCAACCAGGGTTTCAATAGCCTAAGTCACTGTCAACTTGTACATAGTCTGGTAGAAGTGCATCACTACCTATTCACTATAGCTATTAGGAAATATATTCACAATAAATATAATAGGTCAATTCGTGTTTATATTTGTTGATTGTATAATTCTTAATGATTTTCAGTAATTATTTTTGAATTTTCGAAAAGAAATACGCGCCTAGTGGCGCTGTGCAGATATTCACAGGTTGCGTTGGTTTGTGTCACAGGTTCTTTGAACCAAGGGCTAAGTAAGGCCACTGATCTTACCTGTAGCTGGGCAGGTTCAGTGGGATCTTTGGTCCGGAGTTTGATACGAAACTCTTAAAATAAGTTGTACTGGGCGCCGGGGGCCCATGGAGGGGTTCTCTCTCCATCCCGTCAACTGAGGTTGGACTCATAGTGGCTGTTGGTTCTCACCCAGAAGGGTAGACCCTTGTGGTTGATGTGTGAGAAGCAGTAACTTCTCATGCGGGTGCCTGCTTAGCATGCCGGTGAGCTAGAGACCCTAAACACCTACCAGAGGGAACGGGTCTTGAACTCAGCTGATTGGTCTGGACAACTGGTACTTGCCTGGTAGGGTCGGCTCTTGACGACCATCGTCAGCTAAGGGACGATTAGATATACTTCACTGAACACATTATTTGTGAGTACAGGTGGCGTTTAGCCATCGAGCAGTCTGTAATCTCTCCATATGAGTCGTTGCTTTCGTACTATGACTCCTCACAATGGCGCCCCGATGGCGTTTTGATTACCTACTGGCGCAGCCCAGGTCCGAGGTATAAAGGGCACTTCCCTCTTGGAGGGGAATGACCGAGTTCACAATAACACTATGGCAGCCCTAAATCAGGAAGGCAATGACGTTGCCGCCACACACACACAATTTGTTTTTAAAAAAAAACAAGATCCTTGTATAACACTGTGGCACTTTAACAGTTTCAACGTCCTAGTGCTTGGTACATGTACACATGTTCAAACAACAATCTGCATTCTGGTGATAAAGAGAACTGACACTCGCGTAGTCACAGCATTTTTTTTATTTTTCATTCTGCATACATTCTGCTTATTATTCCGTAATTAAAATGTATCCTTCAAAATTTTCATTTAGAATTCTATCATGTTTATATACTATTCAATTTATTATTGTACGTTTTATTTATTTTAAACAATATTTAACAACGAGAATTTATAACAAGATTTCACAATAAACACGTGAAATATCTCTCTTGCCTTCCAATCTTCTCAACCCCACACCAAATAGTTCTACATTTTTCGTTTTAGTTGGGGTTCGACTCTGAGAAAGACCGCTTGTTACTTTCTTTAAAAAAAAAAAAACGTTTTCCTCATTTCTTATTATAGTTTAAGAAAATGTATATAAAGTTCCTTTAGATGCACAAAATTTGGTTATCAGAATTATCAGAAATAGCGCCTTTTGCAATATTTATTCGATAATACTGCTAGATGACCAAAACAGCAATATTATACCTGTCGGCCGCTTTGGCTTTGTTAGTTTTACAGCGAAGCATCTGCTGATCACCTGTTCCCTTAGATAGGATTGGTTTAAAAAAGGCTCTTAGAGTCTTAACTGCATCTGCTACAGTTACGAGGCCCATTTGAAACTGTGGAAGGGGCTAAGGATGAAGGAAGGCAAGGCAATATAATTTGCATGAATGTAGGGGGTTTGCAGCCAGACTATTTAGGAGCATACTTCATGTATAATTTAAATTAGCTTCCTGCCGCAGGAACCAGCTTTTCAACAAAGAAATCACCAATGTATCTTATGTTATCTTTCAAGAAGAAACTTTTATTAAACAATACCCGATAATAATTAGAAATATATAACATTTATCATAATGTTGTTTAATATTAATATAAAGTTAGTTATAGACATATTTGAAACTTACAACTATGGCTAACCCGTTGAGTTCAATTCCATACTGCTTATAACTTTATTTCGCTACAAGTAAAATATTTCAGTTCCAACTGACTTTTTCTTATAAACTATCTTTTTTATAAATAAATAAAAGTTATATATCAGCTTTTCTCTGTGCTTGCAATACTTTAATATGTCTTAACTGAGAAAAAATGTAATAATATTCATTCAGTGCTTTAATTTGTATTCTAATTAAACAGAATCAAGAAAAACAAATATATAAATGTATTAATAATTTCTTTTTACAATAAACTAACTACTATGTATTGATATAGTATTGATGAGGAACGAATTAGAGTGTAATGCCATCCCATAAATAAAAACTAAATAAAGAATAACTAATAAATCCTTCCTTACATTATTTAGTAGAAATTGTTAATTGGAATAATAACGAATACTGATAAATATCAATTTAGAAGTCATACATATTTTAAAGCTTCAAATAATTGAGAAGTCTATTATTGTTCCATGAATTCGTGAAATAATAATGCTAAATTCGGGGAAGCTTAACAGATAGTTTATTTTCTCACTTCTCTGCTTAATCGTATCAGCACAACTTTAAAACTGATTACCCTCGTATGGCTGCACTTTGTTTAATATTACGACCGAATTAATTATACCCCTTTTAAAATTGAATTTTAAGAAAAAAAAAAGCTGTACTTACAAGTTTTTTATTTTAAATGTTGATCCTAAAGAACAATTTCAATGATAATCTATACGGTGAACCAGTTGAATGTCGCGTAGAAAGCCTAAGCCACTATGATTTTAATCAAAATTAAATTGATAGATGTTTACCAAAGAGAGAAAATTTAGGTTTTCTGATACTGCCGCCCTTACAGTATAAAGTTCATTACTGGCGCGGTGCTTGTTTTATATCAGAGCTAACAGTAACTGAAGTACAAAATGTCGTGATTATAGGTTAGGTTAAAGTGGCAATCTCACAAGAGAACACACACAGGCTGATCATTGGCCTAAAACAGTAGAAAGCCGAAATGATCGAGAATCGTGAGTCTTAGTATCTTTTTCGTGTTTTCCACTTGTAACTTTAATATATATATATATATATATATACACTTTTTCCAAAACGGAAATACGATCCAAAACGGACAAATATAGTTCAATATAGACAGAGAAACATAGATAAATCAAAAGAACACACTTACAGTCCCTAATTTTAGGAGAGATAAAGGTCTCCAACTGTCTCTGAACCAGTGCGCTTGGTTTCCCTCTCTTATCTCTCCTGAAGACGGTTCTTTTGATTTCTCTATGTTTCTCTGTCTATATTGAACTATATATATACAAAACTAAAGTTTATCGGGACTCGGTCGGTTCTTCAGGTTGAAATTAAACTCTCGTTGCCAACGTTTCGGTCTTTATTTAAAACCTTTTTCATAGGCCTACAAAAACAGAGGAAATATAAGAAATAATACAATCATTCAAAAATCAAACATACATTAAAGTGCAATTAGTTACAATTAAGAAATTACAATAGAAATTTTGACTATAGGTTAGTGAGAAAACTTACAGAAGTATAAATTTTGAAACAAAAAAACTAAATATTACATTACTACGAATTATTTTACAAAGAAAAATAGTATGTGGATTTTAACAACAACTGTAGTCTGAATGAACACGTGACACTGAACTGAAATAACTTATAACTTTAATAAGTTTATCAATATTTATATATATATAATATAAAATATTTTATATATATAATTTATATTCTTTTATAAAAATTATATAGATATAAAATAATACACATGATGTTGTGTTATTCGGTGGACACTTTCACGTCTCCGCTCCTGTGTTCCTTTTCCTTTTCCTACCTTTCCTGAGGACAGTCTGATAGCCGAAATGATCGATAATAGTAAGTGTTAGTCTTTTTGATTTCTAATGATAACTTTAATTATATATATATATATATATATATATATAAACTCAAAAATTGTTATTTACCTCTTCTATTCTATTCACTGTTTTGTTATTGAGGGCTAGGTCAAATAAAAGAAAATAAACTCCTTTCTAGGCCGACGTTTCGATGTATTTGTACATCAACTTCAGGGCTAAAATTAGAGTAAGACTATAATACATTTATCAAAACAATCTACAACTCACATAGAGAAATAACACACACTTTTGTTACAACCAACAATGTATGAGTTTTGTAACAAAAGTGTGTGTTATTTCTCTATGTGAGTGTGTAGATTGTTTTGATAAATGTATTATAGTCTTACTCTAATTGTAGCCTCAAGATGATGTACAAATACATCGAAACGTCGGCCTAGAAAGGAGTTTATTTTCTTTTATTTGACCTAGCCCTCAATAACAAAACAGTGAATATATATATTATATAATTAATATATATATATATTATAATATAATATATAATTGTATTATTATTTAACCGAACTGGTGAAAAATACTGGTGCAATGAAATAATGTTGTTATATCTTTATGCAAGTAACGTATACCAACAAGAATAGTATGAAGAATTTTTACTTCAAGAGCTATGCAGACAGTTATTGTGTGGTATTTACTCATGATAGTGAGGAAAATATATTACGTCTTCACCACAAGGAATTTGTTTACGACGCGTTTTGAACACTTAGAGGTCTTCATTAGGAACATTTACAATATAAAGACAAAATGTACAAAATAAATTTTGTATTTTTTGCATTTTGTATTTTTTAACAAAGTATAAAAAAAATGTTCATACATGTTATGTTTATTTTAAAGATGTGCCTAATGATGAACACTAAGGTTTGAAACGCATCGTAAATAAATTCCTTGTGATGAAGCGTAATATATTTTCCTCATCATTTTCTACTCGCCTTAATAGTTAATGCATTTATATTTCAGATATGTAATTATCTTACTTTTAGTCCTAATTACTTTTTAAAAACTTTAAAATTTAATTAATAACTGTGGCTAATATAAACAAATAAAAAGCTTTTAGTTATTCCAAGTAAGGTTTGTCATTTTTAAAAGTGTAGGGCCTTTTTCATTTTTTAATGTTTTACCAGCTATTTTTGTGTTTAATTTCATTATGGTTCATCAAACAGTGTTTGAACAATTTAATTGCATACTTTTCTTTTGCTTTTGAATAAAGTACACTATTTATCTAAGGTTATTATTGACTGAGGTAATGTTCGCAATGAGTTGCTACTAATGAAATTCACAACAGATGGAAAGTAATAAGTACGTTGTGTTAGTTTGTACTATGCATTATTTTTCTTAATGAAGAGTTAGTCCTTTGTTACGTTTCTTTCTATATGTCACAGTTTACTTTAAGTGTCTGTATATGTAAGTTATGTTTTTTTCTTATTGCCCTTTTAAAAAAAATTATTAAATTGCTATTTATTTATTTTATATTTTACAAATTACTTTATGCTTCAATATTTTCTTTACAATTAGTGTATTATAATAGGAGTCTGTCTATATTATATAAAAATTAAAACGATACAGCAATCAGTTAGTTATTAGACTCCTGTGACTAGACAAGACCAGGTTTTACCAGGCTGACTGAGGGTCTTACAGAATGGTTGGCGTGACAAGGCTTCTAGACTTGACAAAGCTAAAGACAAGACTGGAGCTGCGGCGCAGCGCTAGCTCTTATATAAAGTTTTACAGCTTACATTGCATTTTAAGTTCAATACTTAAAATGTATTGAGGCAGCTGCCTCTGAGATAAAGAAGGTGGTTGTGTGTTACCAGCTAACTTGTATATATATTTTAATGGACACAGGACCAAAACTTATTTCATGATATCAAAACTTTTAAATTAATATCGCAGTATCAATCAGAGGCAGAACATATATTACCTCTGTCCACAAGAAGTAAACTAATACACAACAAGATCTCTACTTCAATAGCTGTTATTCTCTTCGCATTAAAAATCTAACTCTTTTGTTTTTTTTGTCTACAACGAACATATTTGTATAAATGTTCCTAACAAACTAAGGGATAGATTTATTCAATGCGTTAAACCATTAGAGGTTGTTGACAAGTGTTTAATGTTTAACGACTGCCCATTACAGCCCTCAACCTAAAAGTAAAGCCCGCATTTCTCCTTTTCTGGATACCACCTTCTTTCCCGGAGTTAAAAATTTGGAATCTTTCCCTCTCTGCTTTTATCATTACTCACAAATTCGTCCATATACCAATAAATTATTTCTTCTCTTTTAGAAAACTTTACAATTTAGAGAACATACTTTTAAAGATGGGTGAAAAATTAAAAAAATATGTCTCTACATAAAAAAGTAACAAGGCGTTTCGAACACTTAGTGTTCTTCTTCAGGTTCATCAGGTTTCATACTTATAGCTAATAGATATGTATGTTTATTAGATTTAAACCTGAACAAGAACACTAAGTGTTCCAGACGCTAATGATGATGGTCCCCAGCATAAGTAAATACGACAATATAACAAATTGCGCAAATAATGAATGAAATATTACTCCTATACTCATGGGCTGCAGAGGTTTGAAAAGATAAAAATGACTTCTGCGCCTTGACTGCCTTAGAATTCCACTGTATTCCTTTCACAAGGCTAATATTAGTTATCCAATCTCCTGTAAAACTCTCCAGACTCCATGCTTACTGACTGTATTCTAACTAAAGAAGTGCGTTCTATTTCATACCTCTTCAGTCATCTCAGAATTCGAATGAACCACTGACCCTTTCGATCAGGTCATTAGCTTGTTTATTTGAATCGACCCTAACAATCATGGTATTTCTTACAATGTCTGCTTTAAAATCTAAATCATCAAACTAGTTGCCTTCCGTGCTAACGGATTCAACAATCAGAAAAACCATATTTGCTGACTTAGAAATCGGTAAAAGCTAAAAACAATTGAAATTATTTTTTTAACCATTATTACTTTACTATAAGTATACTGATCGTGAAAAAATTTGATCTCGAGATTTTAACGAAATTACATTTTTGAGGTCCCAGAAGTTGTTTCATGAAGTTTTTTTGATGATGTCTGTGTGTGTGTGGGTGGATGGGTGGGTGAGTGTGTTAGCATTGCTTGTTACCACGCTACGGTCAAGAATCTTTGATGGATCAAGTTGATATTTTACACAAAAATGGGCCCCATAAAGACGAAGATCCCTATTGTTTGGGAAGAATTATGCATGATGGGAAAGTCACTTTTTTTGCCAAAAACCGTTTTTTTTTAAACATTTATTTCTCCTAAACCGATAACCCTAGAGTTTTGAAATTTTGACATTATCTTCGAGGTTACAAATGGAACAAACGAAAAATATATTCAGAATTTTAAGACAACAGGAAATATTTTTTTTTTAATAAAATGTAAAAATTTTGACTTATAATTCAATATAAAACCTTGTGAGAGCGATACAAGCCATACTGTTAGACGGATCACAATGAAACTATGCCTAAAAATAGAACATTATGTGGAGAATGAGTTGAGATATTTTTTTTCAAAATTACATTCGCTAAAGGGGCGTTACAGTACGATTTCTGTTTTCAGAAAATGTTTTTTTGACGCTAAACGGCTCATTAAAAAATAATGAAAATTTGACCAAAAATGGAACAAAAAATTAGCAATTCATAAAAAAAATTCATGAAGTTTCAATTACGGAAAAGAGCAATAACGCTATAAAAACTGTTTGTTTATCCTAGACTAAGAGATCACCTGCTATACTTGTCGAATTTTTTATATTTTCTTACATTGTTTACATTGACTTAGAAATTTTTTGAGCAAATCCACTGAGATAAAATTGATATTTATAAAGGAATAATTTAAATTGTTTATTGACTTATATGAGATGTAAGAGGAATAATTATGTGCAGGAAAATAATAACACTCACTCAGAAAAAATTCGTATATATGTTATTTGACAAAGGGGAAGGAAAATGATCTTATTAAATACTATGAAGCTTATTATTATTATTATTTTAAAGATTAAAATTCCCAGTATAATAATTCTATAAAAAACCAAAAATGTAAATGATAATTCATAATTGGAATCTTTCGTTTAGAGATTAATAAATGTAATTATCGTACATCTTTAATTAACAAAGCACCTTAAAATAACATTTTCTTCGCTATTTAAGATGTTTTTCAGACAAAAAAAGGTATTTTCCTGTTTTAAATTTTAAAATTTTACTTTAATATTCAATGTAGAAGGATGTCAAGTAAACGATGTAAGAAATCCACTGGCTGTTTGATCGAAAGCCATTCTCTTGTAGGAGAATAAATCGTTTCAAGAAATGTTCACTTTGGTTTTTCAAAAATGTTATTACAGCTGTAGTTATACTAATGAAATTATTTGTGATGTACAAAAAGAAGCTTATAAAATGATATGTCCTTCAATCACTATTTGTACTACCTCAGGAATGAAAGGTTAATAATTATATCCCATTTAGATGTTTACGTTATGCTTAAATGAGACGTTATGTTTTATATACTCAAGAAATTTGACATTAAGTTACTTATAGTAAAGTAGAGTGTAGGCCACTCCAGATTTTTTTAAATAGTGATAATAATATATTAAAATGAGCTTGTGGAATAAAATTCAATGATTTTAGACATTACTATATTGGATAAACAGATAGGACCTTAAGACAGCAATTTAAAGTGCATATTCATGATTTATTCAAAGAATAAATAAACGAAAGAAATGGTAAAATTTTTAAAACAATAAAAATGTATTTTTTTTTAGAAAAATGTAAAAATCATGATCTATGATTGCATATGAAAGCTTTTGAGGAGGCAGAAATCATTATGTTGTAAATTAGTTTGGTATTTTTTTTACTTATAGTAAAATTAAGTGCAAGCTGTTCCAGATTTGTTACGATGTTATACGATTTGGCACAAATAAAACGAAAACTTTATAGTACGGAATCGATCAAATTAAATAAAGCCAGTAAAACAAAATTCCTCTTATCAAGGTATAAACTGGGTGAAAAGAAATTTTTAAAATAGTTGAATTCAATATAATTCATAGGTCTCTATTTAGTCTAAAAATGATGATTCACGCAGACTGAAGTCCCTTCATTTCCCGCCAACAGTACATAATGCGCATGACTTTTCTATCGTATGATTATTTCAACCAATCATAGGCTCTCATTTTTTCACGTCATTTTAATATTCAATTACCTTGCTATTCGACGTCCATTTTATTTGTAACAGTTTGAAATTAATTCAAATATGGCCTTATTGAGAAATTTAGTTTAATACCTGTGTTTAAAAGATTACATTAATTGAAAAATTTAGTTTAATATATGTTTTAAATATGAGTTTACATTGATTAAATGAGAATGCAAGAATACAGAAGCTATTGAACATCATTATTAAAGTCAGTGGAAATATTTTATTAATTTTCTTTTCAATATCACAAGTGCATTACTTGTTCTTTAGACTATCTACGCTTATCTAGTAATATTGCATTTTGAACATCATTTATATTATTTTTATATCATTCTTATTTTGATAATTCTTATATAGTTTTATACAATTTATATTTATTTTCACTTTACCAGAAAAATAGAATACTTTATAACCACCATGTATATAATGCAAAACTTCACCGTGTGAGTTTTTTGGGCTCAACGAATTTGTCAAACTGAATCAATATGATTATTTCTATAAGAACATTCAAGAAACATTTTTAATATCTTTGTAAACAGTTATTTAGTGTATTAGTTATACCTCTTTTTTTATAATTTGCCTTAGTAATTTCTGGCCTTAAATAATGTTATACTCGTATCTTATTTTTTTCTCTTTTTCTGTATTGTTGTTTTTAAATTATTTACTTTATTACTATGAATGGAAGCTGTATTTGACATCATACAAATAATTTAAACTCTGTATCTAGAAACCCTTGATCACATTATATCTGTATTCGAAGCAATCATCTCAGAATGGGCAAAGATTTCTGTCAACTCATACCTAAAACTATAGAAGTGAGAAATACTTCTCCATTTACATTTATGGAGGTCATTAATGAACATAAAATCTGACGTTAAATTGAGTGAAAACAATGGCATGACAGCAGTATGTCACATACTATTACAACAGTATGACTGTAGAGCCTACGAGTCCGATGAGTTCAGGTCCTCAGTTTAATCATTTTTATCAGATGTCACTATTCTAATAACTAATAAAGCTATTACACTCAAATCTAAACAAATGACACGTATCGATTAAACGTAAAGAGCACAAAACATCAGTTGGTGCTTAATGTGTTTGTTATTATGTTTACTTATAGTAAAGTTGAGTGTAGGCCACTCCAGATTTTTTTTAATTGTATGCTACTTTATTTTATTAAGTCCACTTTAATTTACTTCTTCAGTATGAGGTTGTTCCTTATCGAACCGATAGTTCGCGACTGCAGTTCTCTTTGTTAAGAGTTTTTTGGATGTATTATATTATAATATAATATATTATACAATTATATTACATCATAATGTGAATTATTTCAAATGATTACTGACTATAATTCTAATTTTAATAGTATATTTACTTTCAATAAATAAGTTATATTAAAATATATAATTCTAATACATTCTATATTATGATGGCAGCAAGTATCCTCATAAGAAATTATACCATGATAGGTATTTTTCACGGTATTTCTTTTCATACTTCATTTATTTTCTTCTTGTATTTTTTACCTTCAATAAACCAGAACTGCTTGTCTTTATTTTAATTTTAGTTTTATTTCTTCTGTTCGTCTCTACTTCATTACTTCCTGAACCGGGAGCGCGTGACAGCATAGTCGGTTGCCGGGACGGTTTCCTGCCGTTGTGTTTCCGGCGTGCTTCGTCGCCCATTCTCTTTTCACCTAAAGACGAATCATCCAATAATTTGAGTTTGTAAGTGTGTCTCTTTCTCTGTGTGTTGCTTTTCTTCGTTTTTCAGCTGATTTGCGTTCAGTTTGGATCGTTTTTTCGAATTTTGAGTGAAATATATATATAAAGGTTTTTTGAGACTCAAAAAAACAAATAACCTTTTTGATCTAGGCAGTTCGTTATTAGTATTATGTGTTATCATTGGACTGTAAAATATTACTGATTAAAAATATTAAACAAAAGCAAATATGTCAATTTATAAAGAATTTTCAGTGCTTGAAAAACATAGCTTATTAAATTTTGAAATTAGAGTTTACATATACTGATTAGCGGTGAAAGGCACTTTTCCATATTGTATAGAGCAGGCAGACGATGATATTTGGAGTCTAGGGGCTGAGGCGGTACTAACTCAATCACGGCCATCTGTTTGACTCTGTTGGGCCTGGCTTTGATATATGGCCTTAGTCCCATTACATACTCTCACAACTCAAACGTGCTCTCCCGTATTTTAAAACTATATAACCACCTACTTAATTGGATTATTTAAAAAGAAGATACTTCTATTAGCTTTAAAAAGTATATCATTGGAATTAACGAATGTAATTTATGATTAGTATAAATCTCAAACTACTTAATTTCAACCGAAAAAAAAATTACAATTACAATAGTGTTACACTTTTTAGTTCTTCTTTTCTCATTTTAAGACAGTGACTAAATATATAAATATATATATATATATATATATATATATATATATATATATATATATGTAATTTTTTTGAGGTTTGAGGTCCAATGATTTTAAACTAGTCCTTTTGCCGACGTTTCGACATATATTTATGTCATCTTCAGGGCTACAACATGACTGTATGCTACAACATAAATATATGTCGAAACGTCGGCAAAAGGACTAGTTTAAAATCATTGGACTTCAAACCTCAAAAAATTACATCATATAAATATTGGGCCAAGAAAACAAATCATGATATATATATATATATAGTTCAATGTAGAAATTAAAAGCATACACTTACAGTCTCTAATTTTCGGTTTGAACCGTCTTCAGAGAGATAAGAGAGGGAAACCAAGAGAAAGAATAAGGTAGACAAGAATCAATTTATAATTAAATTAAATTAGTGAAATATGAAAAAATAATAAATAAATAAATCAGTTTTTAATTTCTGTATGTTTTTGTATTTATATTAACTATATTAACTTCGTATAATATACATGAATCGTCTTCCACCCATAGTCTTGAACGTACGTACCTCTTCTTCTTTTTCTCTTACACTCTCTTCCTGATGACGAATTTAGGTTCGAAATATTGACCCAGTAAGTGTTCTCGTTGTTTATGTGTTGTTTTTTCAGTTATATATATATATATCACAATAGATTTCACAATAAACACGTGAAATAACAATCAATGATCAAACCACAATAAGAAATGGGAAAAAATACCCAGTTCTTTCAACCGTAACAAGCGGTCTTTGTCAGAGGGTTGTTTACTCTGACGAAAACTGCTTGGTACGGTTGAAAGATCTTAGCCTTCCCCCCCCCCCCCCCATTTCTTATTGTGGTTTGATCGTCATATATCTATATTTCTTATATTTCTTATATTAATCTGCATTTTTTCAGTGATAAATAACAAAACAAATTAAATATTAAAATCTAGAACCGATATGAAGCTGGGTTGCGTAAAAATTTGAATGAATGGTAGGGATACTGACAACTAAATCAGAGTTGAGCATCAATCCTGAATATTTATAGCTCTACGTCACTGAGTAATAAATACCCCTAAATGAATTCATTTCGTTTTAATCTCCTCTCTAACTTTGCTCCGTTGTTTTAATGTTTCTAATTATCTTTTAAACAGCAGCCTAGAATCAATACTACTGTTATACTGTGGCTTTGTTTATGATTTAGATGGGAGCTATGATGTATTTTCACATATATGTAATATTATATAACAAGATTTTCCCAACAAGCACTTGAAATAAAAAACAACGTCCAAATACTGTAAGAAAACAGAAAAACAGAATAAGATCTTTCAATAGTAACAACGAGTCTTCGTCAGAGTTAAATCGCAACTGATATTTGATCTTTTCATTGAGATTTGACTCTGACGAAGATCACTTGTTACGGTTGAAAGATCAAAGTATTTTTTCTGATTTCTTACTGTGGTTTGGACGTTGATATTTAATATCGAATTGAGAGTAGATGTCAAGTAGTAATATTGTTCAAGCAATCAAAATAACATTTAGTGTAAAAAAGTTAATTTTTAGATTTATAAAAAAAAAATTATTTTTGTTTTTATTTTCATATTTTGTCGTTCGTTATAGTTCTCGTTTATATTTTTGGTATATTTCTTATATTTAATATTTGAGCAAATCAAAAGACCTTTGCCTAACCTTTAGAGAAATAAAATAACAATGAAAGCTATCTGCTGTCCAAAATATGAAACAGACGTGCATTCCATACCCCACCCACGTCCATTCTATTCCCAGTCAGTTGTACCACAGACACAATCCTTGGGTGTGTACATCTCTGTTTTCTTGTTTTATTTTGCACCATTTATTTTATGCTGTAGATAACTCTCTGATATCATTGTATGTTTTTAGTTTATACCTGAATAAGAACATTACGTGTTCGAAACGCGTTGTTCATATTATTAAACTTCTATATGTGGTGACTATCATTAAATTCTTTACCTTAATATGAGTAAATACGACGGAATAACTGATTGTACTACTTTGAAATCAAAATAAAATTTTCAAGAATATAATTTTTGTGGCAAATAATACTGACCTTACAGATTCAACACTCTGAAAAATGTTTGCGAGTATTGGTTATTTATTTTATTTTCTTAGATTGCTTATAATAAATCAATATATAGGGGTGATATTTGTTTAATGTGTAAAGAACAGTTTTATCTCTTTAATGATGTGAAAGGATTTTTTTTGGAAGTTATAAAAGACAAAGTTGATGTCTTGAATGTTAATCAATAATACTTGGGCTGAGATAATCTTGCCGAGCTATAAATTGCTTCAATAATCCATTTTGGATCTAAGCAATGAACAGGCTATACCAACTCAAGCACTAGGTCAGCACCCCGTTTAAGATCGGCTTTAGGAAGTTTATTGGGCACTTACTAGCCTGCCTATGTGTCCCCTTCGTAACAGTTATCTAAACATAATGAAGCAAAGTTTATTCCTGGACAGCAAAACATTGAAGTAGCTATTTCTGTTATAATTATACCTGTAGAAGACAGCAAGTCTTTTAAAATATGCACAATTAATAGAGTTGTGTTCCCAGGAAGGAATTTTTATGTCGTTACAAATACTGTCAAAGTTTTTAGATCTACCTACAAAACGATGAACTTTCAAAACTAATACATTGATGACTACCGATGAATAACTAATAATAGTACCTTTAAATAATTGTTTTGTAGACTTTATCAAACAATTTAAACAAGTCAAAAAGTAACAGAAATAAAAGTAAAGTATGTCAATATTTTAAAACATTTTATTCAACTAAATGAGATGAAATATTTCACAACAAAATAATCATTCCTTTATATTTATTAATTAGAATTATTTAAATTAAGTCAACGAGAAGTCTGGAGTTTTATAATAAACAATAAAGTTTATTATAAGTAAATATAATAACAAAACTTATTGATATCAGTCTGGCTTGGATTTACTTCAATGTTATTATTGCTATTAAACTTTAGCAATCAATATAATTAATGTAACTTCATTTATTTTAATGTTAATGTATATTTTATTAGCTATAACAAATTGAATTCTGGTTGTAAAGCACTCTACTAAATTACTACACAAGAGACTTAATAGTTGTCATTTCTAATCTAATATAAACTCTTAAAATGTTTAAAATTACAAAAAAATTATATACAATATTCATGCTAAAAACGTATTTAAAGTAAAATTTAAGTTTTCTGAAGTCACCTATAAGTGGATTGAATTAATAAGCGTTTTGCCATGAAGTTTATTATAAAAAAACATACCATGTATCAATATTACTTCAAAACAGTAAATTACTTCTCCATACGAAAGCAATATGTTTGCCAATTATTAAGTCATGCGTTATGATATTGTGTTAAATTAAGCAAAAAAATATGTATTTTAACATACGAAGAAAAAAGTGAAAATGGAAAAGTGTTCCTCATACCATGATCATAGATCATACCATATCTGGTATATACATATATTTCAAACTTATAACGATATATATATATATATATATATATATATATATATATATTATATTATTGAATAATAATCAAAATAAGAGACAGTAATCATGTGATTAACTGGGATGAAGCAAATGAATTAATATATGTGTCTTCAGAAAGAAGAAGAAATATCGTAGAAAGTGCACTCATAAAGAACTTTTATGAGAAATTAATGAACAATAGCCTAGGACTCTACAAATTAGATGAAGTTTTGATTAACGGGATAATTAGACAGATGAAGACTTCATCATTAAACACATTCAGGGTTGCCATCAATTCTGGAAATTTCAATCAGCCAAGTTAGCAAGTATTTATTGTTTTTTTAGTTCACTTGCTCTCCGAAGATGTATTAACGAAAGGCCTTAGAGCATTGTTTTAAAAAATTGTTTTCATTGAGAAGTAAATTAAATCCTATCTATATATATAATATATATATATATTAATTATAATATATATAATATATATATATATGATGTAATTTTTTTTGAGGGTTGAGGTCTAATGATTTTAAACTAGTTTTTTTGCCGACGTTTCGACATATATTTATATCGACATATATAATATGTCGACACCGACATATATAAACTTCGGCAAAAGAACTAGTTTAAAATCATTAGACCTCAACCCTCAAAAAAAATTACATCATATAAATATTGGGTGAAAAAAACAAATAATAGTAGTATGTTTTTGAGAGCATTAAAAATTTGCAGTGCAGAGTTTGTAGAGGAAGAAATCAAAACTATTTATAGCATATCAAGTTCTTTACAGTATCCAAAATTATTAATTGATAATATCAAAAAAAGAGTGAAACAATCCCTGATATCAAACAATGAAGAACAGCTCATAGAAAAGAAATATGTAGTCATTCCATATAACCCGTGTTTGAAAGATCTGTCCTCATTTTTGAAAAAGCTGGACCTCTCTGTTGTATTTGGTAATGATAGTAATTTCTTTAATAAGCTTGTTAATAATAAGGGGGAGGAAAAAGATAGTTGTATATATAGGATACCTTGTACTGACTGCCAAATGTCTTATATTGGACAGACGAGTAAAGGTCTCTTTACAAGAGTAAAACAACACCAATATTCAATCAGACAGGAAGGTGAAAAGAGTTCCTTGTTCTTACAAGTAAGGAACAAAAATCATATGATAAACTGGAGCGAAGCAAAGGAATTAATTTTTGTTCCTTTAGAAAGAAGGAGAAATATTAGAAGTGCACTCATGAAGAACTTCTATGGAAATTTAATAAACAATAGTCCGGCACTTTACAAACTTGATGAAATATTGATAAAAGAAATAAGTAAGCAGATCAAGACTTCTTCAATTTTAGGAACATTAAATTCAGACAGAGATGCCAGCAATCCTGAAGACTTCGATCAGCCAGGTTAACTTGTTATTATATTTTTTTTTGGTTTCATTTGGCTCTCTGATGATGTTGTAACGAAAGGCCTTAGAGCATTTTAATTAATATATATTTGTTTATTGTGGTTGCTTAATTCATATATTATATCAAGAGTTATTGTTGATGATTAATATTTATATATACATATATGATTTATATATTTTGTAGACAGGAAACAGATTTTCCTTATGGCATGTTTCATTAAAGTAAACCGCAGTCTCGGTTTACCGCAATCTCGGTTCTGAGAACTAACAAATCACCTAAACACCGCAACCACTAACAAGGAGATTCGATGTTAGGAACCAATTTCCTTTCGTCAGGGGTTTCATAAACATAAAATAACCTTTTCTTCTTGTTGTCACTTGACCAAGTTAAGACAATCGATTGTCTCAGTCAGATTGTGTACGATGAGACTTCAGTTCACTGTGATAATACATATTTAAACTACAGAATTATATTTATTCGATTATTACTATGCTGAATTGATCAGATATACTAATAAACGTATTCATGAATAAAGTGGCTCAAGCTTGTTCTCTAGACCTCTTGCCGAACAGGCTGTAATAACTCTCATAGCGTTAGAGGTCAAATATTTAAATTAAGAACAGAGGGTTGAAATGTTAGTATATAACGGGTTTAAGTTCATTCGGGATAGAGGGAAATGAAGTGGCTGACCAGGTTGCCAAAGAAGCTCCATGGACGACTTGAAGAGTACTGCATGTTGTCATTAAGTTATAACAGGGCAAGTATGGTACTACAGAGGGGAGTCGAAAACAGAGGGACCACAAATGGAAGTATTTCCAGAACGGGACTCAAACAAAATAGCTCTTTCCCACTCTACAACTACGTATAAAATCTTATGTGAAGATGTCCTATAGGATGACACAGATACTCAGCGGGCATGAGAACTGCACAGTATCTGAGCTGTTTAAAAAAAAAAAAAAAACAGAAAGCTCTCTTGCCTTTGTGGATCGGCCTATCAAACGTGGGACCACTTGTTATTTGAGTGTGAACTATTGGAAGGAATAAGAGTGGGCCTTGTTTGAGAGGTGCTGACCTCTGGTGGTTTATAGCCTGAGAAAAACCGTCAAATTGTGAAAAGACACTAGGAACCCTTTGAGAAATTAATGAATAACATGGATTTAGACATCTACAAGTTATAAGTTTCTTACTCAGTTATCAAGCTGGACTAATAATCAATTAACTAGCTTAGGTTGTGGTTATTTTACTGTTAGAAAGAAAAAATTGTGTATTACTCTTAGTTAATGTTACTTGATGTTATATTTGAAGCTAAAATAAGAGATATGCTCAATTACTTAATAAGACATATTATTTAGGTTAGTGATAAATGTGTAATCTATAAGGGAACACATTGTAAATATACAGTCCTGATGCAGGTTACTATGTTATGTGGGGGGGGGGGGGGACCTTGTTTGGTTTCATATATACATTGGTAAGTAACTTTTTATCGAACATATGGATCAGAACATTTAAGAAAAAAAAATTTAGAATTTATATATTTTTCCTTGTAAATCAGATTGTTGGTACTAATGCATTTATTTTTTTTAGAAAAGGCAACTTCATTTAAATATTTGGGGTAGATTCAAGATATAACGTCAATATATCGAAGCCATTAATATGATTAGTCAGAATTGAACTCGCCACTGTGATTAAAAAAAAAATCCATGCATAAATCACTCAAAAGAGAGAATTCCCAATCACAAGACCAAAATTTTTATTTGTGAAAACTATTTTCAAATTTAATTACACAACCCATAAGTACACATAACATAAGTAATGCGATTATACTAGCGCTAGGCTGTCGAAGGGAAACGAATTATTCTGAAAGAAACTTAAAAAGAAAGACAATTAGTGAAACGTGGCTTTCACTTTCAAAACAAGAATGTAGCTTTTCTTTAATATTGATGCTTTAAACTTTATATTTTAAAATAATCAATAGTATTTTAAACATTGCTGACTAAATATTTTCCATCTCTTTGGATATTGGAGCATATGATGCCGAAGAAACCGAATCTATAATATCGTACTGCGAAGTTACAACTGTTCAATTCCTATATATATATATATATATATATATATATATATATAAAACTTTAAATTACACAAAGCACGACACAGAAAAAGGAATAAAAAGTACACACAGAATTCTCAATATTTCGAACTGTTGTTGGTCATCAGGGGTAGACTAGAACACTGTGGTTTGAACAGTGATTGTTATTTCACGTGTTTTTTATGAAATCTCGTTATATATATACTAGCAGTTTGCTTCTCAACGCGAGTACTTCGTACTTCTTCCTGATGACGACGGATGTCGAAATATCGAAGTGAGTTCTGTATTGACTTTCTGTGTTCTTTCCTATTTGTTAAAATGTATGTATATATATATACCTAATTACCCTATTAGGTATATAGGGGGTTTATACCTAATGTGTATGTTTATAATTGTTATATAGGGTTGGATCAAGTTCATATGATTAAGTCGTTCATAAGATTAATGCTAAGTGTTTGGTTCGAAGTCATATATTCTATATAAAATTGTTATTTAGTATTTCGAGTCCACATTTTAGATTTCAGTTAGATTGTGAGAAACGCCACTGTGCCAGCATAAAATAAAAATCGTTTAATTTAAAATCTGGTTAATTTAAATGATGCCTCTACTGATTTGCAATGAAACTAATGATTTAGTTCCTTTAAAATATATCTCTTCCTAATTCCTTTCTCTTTCTTTGAGCTTGATAGCGAAAGTTTTGTGGATATATGGCCCAAGAGATCAATTCTTCTGTAACATAAAAATATTTCTAAAAATGTATACAGATATTTTTAATAAAAACATCTGTAAAAATTTAATAATTGTACAATGGAAATGTCACAATATAATTTATTTAAAGTGTGTCTTTAAATTTAAATTTAATTTAAATTTCATTTAAATTTGTATAAAAACATTACACCCATACGTGATGTAAGTATAATGTAGTAACATAAGTTATTAATACAAGATTTTATATCCTACTTGTACCAAGTTTACTCAGTTAAGTTAAATTTAGGATAAAGATGAATAAAAGTAAAACGAAAATAATTTCAATAAAACACTTATGACGACCTCATGAAGTTTTACGAAATTCCTACTTACTTTGAACAATCCGCAAAAGAACATAACCATGCAGGGTGTTGAGAGAAAGACTTGTAACTCGCTAGGGACTTCGCAGTCCAAACTTCTAACTACAGTAAGGTAATCATGTACAACTTTGAAGAAAAAAAAATTGCAAAAAAAATCTTTGAACTGTCACAGGAAAAACTAGCAGTTTATCAATTGATCCTCTGAGGATATCACCACCCTGATCACCTTTACTCTATATGTAAAGTATTCGAGAAAACATCGTGACTTCATTTTTGAAGTTTTTCATCATGATGATGATAATGATTATTAAGTGAATGGGTGTATGTGAGTGCGTGCGTGTATGTGTATGTGTATGTGCGTGCGTGTGTGTGTGGGTGTGTGTTTGGGTTTCTGACTCTGACAAAGACCGCTTGTTACGGTTGAATGATCTTAGTCTTTTTTTCCCCATTTTTTATTGTGGTTTGAACATTGATTGTTGTTTCACGTATTTATGTATATATAATTATATTATATATATATATATATATATATGCAATGATCAAACCACAATAAGAAAATGAGAAAACAAGACTAAAACCTTTCAACCGTAACAAGCGGTCGTCGTCAGAGTCAAAAACGGGTTTTTGACTCTGACAAAGACAGCTTGTTACGGTTGAAAGATCTTAGTCTTGTTTTCTCATTCTTACTTTACTATAAGTAAAGTATAGTGATCGTGAAAAAATTCAATCTCGAGATTTTGACGGAATTCGATGTTTTGAGGCCCCAGAAGTCGTTTTATGAAGTTTTTTCAATGATGTCTGTGTGTGTGTGGGTGGGTGAGTGTGTTAGCATTGCTTGTTACCACGCTACGGTCAAGAATCTTTGATGGATCAAGTTGATATATTACACAAAAATGGGCCTCATAGGGAAGAAGATCCCTATTGTTTGGGAAGAATTATGAATGATGGGAAAGTCACTTTTTTTGCCAAAAACCGTTTTTTAGAAAACATTTATTTTTCCTAAACCAATAACCCTAGAGTTTTGAAATTTTGACATTATCTTTGAGGTTACAAATGCAACAAACGAAAAATATATTCAGAATTTTAAAACAACAGGAAATATTTTTTTTCAATAAAATGTAAAAATTTTGACTTATAATTCAATCTCAAACCTTGTGAGAGCGATACAAGACATACTGTTTGACGGATCTAAATGAAACTATACCTTTAAATATACCATTATGTGGAGAATGAGTTGAGATATTTTTTTCAAAATTACATTCGCTAAAGGGGCGTTACAGTACGATTTTTCTTTTCAGAAATTTTTTTTTGACGCTAAACGGCTCATTAAAAAAATAATTAAAATTGGGCTAAAAATGGAAAAAAAATGAGCAATTCATAAAAAAAAATCATGAAGTTTCAATTACGGGAAAGAGCAATAACGCTATAAAAACTGTTTGTTTACCCTAGACTAAGAGATCACCTGCTATACTTGTTGAATTTTTTTTACATTGCTTACATTGACTTAAAAATTTTATGAGCGAATCCACTGAGATAAAATTGATGTTTATAATGGAAAAATTAAAATAATGGTGTGATACACAAAAATAAACTTATATATTGAGATGTCTATCAATCACTATCTGTACTACCTCAGGAATGAAAGACTAATAAACATCTCCCATTTAGACGATTATATTATGCTTAAATGATACATTATATATTATATACTCAAGAAGTTTGATATTAAGTTTACTTATAGTAAGTATGTAGGCCACTCCAGATTTTTTAGTAGTGTCATCAAAATTTCATAGAAATTTATGGAAATATATGGACACGATTGATGGTTTATAAATCTCAATCAGTCCGTTTTGTTCCTTATATTCATTTAATAGTTCAGACAACTTTTAAGAGAAATAGGTTTAGAAATTACTTTTATTAATTTATATTACCACTAATTAATTTAAAATATATTGATAATATATTTATTGTTTTTAAAGAAATAGTTTAATTCGTTCCTTTGTATGTTTGATTATTATTTATAAAAGAAATACTGATAGAAGGGGACTATTTTAAAATGAGATAATTTAGATGGCATTTGATTGGTGCACTGGTAGAGCTAAGTCATTCTAAAAAGGCGGCATTACACTCCTTGTTTAGTCCTCCGCGTCCTTCCTGGAACCTTTCAAACTGTTTTAACCTTTTTATAGATTGTTGTGTTCACTAGTTAATTCTTTTAATAATACTTCAAATAGTAAGTACAAATTCCTTTTTAACTTATTTTTGTAAACTTAATGATTTCCTAATTAGTTTAATGCTAAATATTATTACTTTCATAATTAGTAATTAAAACGATTTCACAAACTAGATAAACTAAACCAGCAAAAACAATACACATAAAAGATTTCACAAAAACTTACTATTATATTTCGACTGTTTCGTAGAAAGATGTAATTTGCTACGAAGAAAAGCGACTTTCATGTGTGTTGTGTCTCTGGAATTATTTTCATAAAAATATATCAAAATAATTAATTAGTTCCTGAATAATTACTACTAAACATTTAATAAATATAATAAAGCATTGAATAGATTTATTTTTAGTTAATTTATGTTATTTTAAACCTCATTCACTAAATTAGTTATAGCGAAAACGATTAATAATACTTAACAATGGATTATTTAAATTTATTACCCTATATTTACAAAATTAAGGGTTTGTTCGTCTGTGTTTCCTATTGCTTTTGAGAAATGTTGTAATCCATTTAAATATTTGAAATGATTTAATGACATAATGTGAGATGTAAGAAGAATAAAATTATATATAAAAAATGAATGCCAATCAAACATATAATTTCTGATGTTTCCATTTACACAACTTCTAAATTATATTGAAAAGCCGACTTTGAATTTGATTTGAGTATGCAAAACTGGCTAATCACTGATATATTTTTTCTCAATATATATTTACAGCAACGTTATAACCGAATATAGCACAAGGAAAAAGTTACTTATATTATGTTTGGTGTGAAAAGCCCAGGTTGTTGACTTTTTTGTGTTTATGAATCTTATGATCTTTGAGTAATATTGAATTAAGAGGAATGAACTCCTTAGTTTTATATTACCAAAGAGATACTAATTTTAAACTGATGCTAAGGTGATTTGATGACAGTCATTTTTCAGAATCAGGTCCTCAGCTAAATATGACTACCTAATGACTTCACGGTACATTATCTCAGACAATGCAAAGCCGGAAGACCATACGACCACGAATGTGACTCCTTCCATATTCGTGAAGGACATCCTGACAGACTGACATCCCATCCCCGTCCTTATGATTACTGACCTTAACAAGAAATGAAGGATGAGAATATAGCAGTAGGGGGCCTCTGGTCTAGGGCTGCTAATTACGACGTGCACTGATGTGCATGGAATACTCGTTGGCCGCTGGAGATCCATTGCCTTTAGAAACAAAAGTCATTTTCGTTCTGTAAGGATTATTTCGTAACACAATATCAAGTCACTTTGACTTACAAAGTTTATTACTAGCTGTGCTAATTATATAATGATATTATATGCATCAATTGTGTAATATACGGTATTGATAAGAGAATCAATCACTATCTGTACTACCTCCAGGAATGAAAGAGTAATAAACATCTCCCATTTAGACATATATATTATGTCTACATACTACATTATCTACCCAAGAGGTTTGAAATTATACTTACTTATAGTAAAGTTGAGTGTAGGCCACTCCACATTTTCTTATTGTAGTTTGATCATTGATTGTTATTTCACATGTTTATGTGAAATCTTTATATATATATAAGTAAAGGTAGGAAGCAGACCTTCTTTTATACAAGTTGTATTAAAATCAATTGACTTGATTGCACGTACCTTTTTTCTTATTGAGCTTTTCAAATCTCCTAGCTAATTTTCTTTCTTCAAGGTTGAGTTCATGTATAATATGAGCAAAGCTACTGTAGACATAACTATTTATTATAAGTTGCAATTATTCTAAATGTAATTTAGGATAATTTAATTAATCTGTTACATGTGGAATAATTGCAACTTATAATAAATAGTGATGTCTACAGTAGCTTTGCTTCATATTTACATCGAACTCACCTTGGAAGAAAGAAATTAGCTGAGAAGAATGTATATTCCGGCGCGCTTGGTCTCCCATTCTCTTTTCTCCTGAAGATAGATCATCCGAAAATTTGAGAGTTTGTAAGTGTGTCTCTTTCTCCGTGTGTTGCTTTTCTTCGTTTTTGAGTTGATTTGCGTCCAGTTTGGATCGTTTTTTTGAATTTTGAGTGAAATATATATATATATACATGTTGTTCTTAAGATCCATATATATATATATATATATATATAATATATTTTTTCAATAGAGATGTATTGTTGGTTTTTCGTTTATCTATTACATACAATATGTAAAATAAAGTGATATAAAGTGACTGATAAGGAATGTATAATACAGAAGGGAATATTTTCAGTTATTTCCTTATATTTTTTCTGCTAATCATTTAATTAAAAGAATATTGTTTGGTAATTTTTTTTTCTTGAAATTTATCTATAGTTTCGATATGTTGAATTTATTATGTTGAATGATTTGTGGAATGATTATGTTGAATTTTTGTTTTCTTTACTATACCGCTGTAGAATTATAATTCATTATGTTTATTTAGTATAATGTCGTACTTTCTTAAGTTTTTCTACTTGTTTATAGTGCACTCATGCTTTTGTTACTCCATATTTTATAGTTATGTATCTACATGAAGGATTGCTTATAATTCCTCTGGATTCGTTTTAGACTTTCGTATAACTTTTAGATAAAACCGAAATATCAACAATGAAGCTTTGATTTCAACCTTAAGAACTGACAAAATCCGGATTATTTTGTCCTACTCACTCACACGCACACACTTTCTCTTCCTTTCTCTCACTCTCTCTCGTGTAGATTTCATGGCTGTTTTACTTGTCCTATAGCCAAACCTCTTCCTTTGTTCACATTTTTCATAACAATCACTCCCATTATATTCTTTTTAAAACTTTATATTATTTTTGTAACTGAGTTTATCGTTTAGACTAAACTCATTTGTTACATTTTATGTGGATTTGGCTTCTACTAAGTGAACGTGCGTATTAATTAATACTTATGGATGACTCACTCTCAGGCCTTTGATTTGTAAGCCTAGTTGTTTCTAATGTGACTATTTTCGGAGCGAATTCTGGACCCGTTTCTGATTTTTACACAAATGACAGTTAGACGACTTCCAAGTAAGCACTTATTTGTCTCCTTGGAGTAGATTGTCTATTGACTTAAAATCAATCTTTCCTTATTGGTAATTATACTTTTACTTTACTACAAGTATAGTGATCAGAGAGTTACATGAGATTTTGAAGGATTTACGTGATCTAAGGTCCCCAAAGCCCTCTATGACGTTTTTATAAAGATGTCTGTGTGTGTGTTGATGGGTGGGTGTGATCCAAAAGTTTGTCTGTGCCCTTCGAGCGTACAACTCAATGGGGTTCATTCTCTAAGAGTACTATTTTAGTATTTTTAATGAACAGATATTTGCGCATCACTTTCTTTTGAAAAGTATAAAGACTGTTTTAGGTAGATTAGACACAACTTTTACCCATCTTTTACTAATTGTAGGACTATGTTGTATCATCTCCAAGGCAGTACCATCACGCATTGCTCTTCATAAATTACTTTCCTTTAATATCAAGGTTTTCTTCATATTAATTATTTTAAGGTTCATAATTAATAACTTTATGGGAAAACAATTGGACTATATGAAATGGTTTGAAATTAGAGAAAAAATTATCTCCTGATAACAAAGAACGCCATAATATCCTATTTTTTTGTCGTTTCTTTCTGAGTTTTTTCAATAATTAATTCTGTATATGCATAACGAGATTTTCCATTAAGCATGTAAAATAAAAATTAATATCTAAACTACAGTGAGAAATTCAGAAATGTGATTAAGATATTTCAACCAAAATAAATTCTTCGTCAGTCAGCCTCACTTATACTGAAACGAGTTTTGTAGGATATATATATATATATAAATATATATAAATATATATATATATAAATATATAATATAATACAATATTTGAAGACAATGGGACTATTGGAATTGTTCTGTACAATTTAAATGAAGATGGAAGAAGATTATTCCGGTCCCTTGAAAAGTACACTAAAAAACTAGTTAATCGTAAATATGATGTAATATTTAATCGAATCTGCATAAATGAAGGACTGCTTCCTAAATATATCATTATATATAATATATATATATATATATATATATATTCGCGCTCCGTTCTTCGACGTGGGGAGATCTCTCTCAACTCGTCCTGTCTTCTAGTCTACTCCTGATGACGAACAACAGTTCGAAATATTGTATTCTGTAAGTGTTCTTTTTATTCTTTTTTCTGTGTCGAGCTCAATTCATCTTCTTCTTCTTCTCGTTCTTCTGATGACGTTGATTTCGAAATATTTAATTGAGTTGTTTATTGTTTCTACGTGTTCTTTTATTCAAATCATTTGATATTTTGTCCTAACGGACTGCTTTATTTTTGAATTATATAAATATATATTCATATTGGGTAAAAAAGTTATCTATTTGTATTTTACAGTATTCGTTATAGGTATGCTACTTTAGAAATGTTTCAGGAAGAATGAACAAAATATGTATTCATAAATTTCTTGTAGACAGTTTAACATTGATTGACACTTTCTATCTATGCACTACCTTAGAATAGTGACACCAACAATCTATAGTTATCAGACGTCTTTGTCTTTCGTCTGCAGATTATTTTTTTTTTAAGTTATCTGTAGGAATATCTCTACAATAACAATCCACAAACACGAGTAACTTTGAAGTTAAATATAGTTATTGGTTTAGTTCCTCTAAGGTTAGTAATATTAGAATTATTAGTAATGATGTCCGTCATACCTCATAAAGTTTCTATAGAGCTCGACCGGTTTCGGGTCCGTCTGGTTCCCATCTTCAAGAGCAACTGACACACTGATTCCGCAATGTAGATAACAAGTTTAGGTAGGTTGCAAGAAAAAATAAAATACAGTCAGTTGCTCTTGAAGATGGGAACCAGACGGATCCGAAACCGGTCGAGCTCTACAGAAACTTTACGAGGTATGACGGATATTATTACTAATAATTCTAATAACTTTGAAGTGCTTCCTTTCATTTCATCAAGAAATGAGAGGAAACACTAAAAATGAGGGGTAATTTACTAAAAAAATCTATTTAGATTGGGATTTATAAATCACAGCAATGAAAATCTAATTGAATCTGCTCAGAAGTTTGTCATATAAAACAAACATAATGCTTTAGGACATTTTTTTTTGTGAAAAGTCCAGTTCCCAACGTTCATATTTAGAAGCTTTTACTTTAGCGCTATTCTAAGGGTGAAAAGGTGGATCTCATTTATTATTTGCAACCATTTTAATTATTAGCGAGCCACATTACCAGTTAAGCCTACGCCGGAAGCCCTAATTTCACCTCACCAAAGTTTATCAGAGTTGTTCTCTACGTATATTCTACACTATTTTTCATTATCGAAGTTTAATCTAGTCACAAACGGTTAAACACTTATAAGCAATCATTTCGTCTATCTTCAGGCCTACATCAATATAAAAATTAATTACAGTAACATCAAAAAAATAAATAACTTACATTATTTATATGAATTTGTATTATTACCTTGGTATAAAGAATATAGAAAAATACCCAGGTAATAATGTATATTCATATAAATAATATTACTTATATATTTTTATCTGTATTTATGCAGCCTTGAAGATGTCTAGAAATATAAACGAAACGTTGGCTTAAATGTAATTTACTGTTTGACGGTGGACTAAACCTCGATAAAGAAAACTAGAGTTCAAAATTGAAGAAGAGTAACACACAGAGTAAAGAAACACACTTAATAACTCAATTGTTGGAATATCCGGCATCAGGAGAAAAGAGAGCGGGAAGCGAAGAACGCCGTAAATGTATAGACGGTGTATGTTGCACAGTCGTCTTCCAGGTAGGTTACCTGCCTTTGCGTGTACGATGTGCTTCGTCTCTCTCTCTCTTTTCTCCTGAAGAAGGATTTTCAGAAAATTTGAGTAAGTTGGCGTGTTTCTTTTAGTCTGTGTTTTGCTCTTCTTCGATTTTGAACTTGTATCCAGTTTGGATCGTCATTCTATTTTTATTAAAAGGACTAAGATCTTTCAACTATAACAAGCTTTCTTCGTCAGAGTTAAGGTCTTAGTCTTTTTTTTTTTTTACTTTTTATTGTGGTTTGGACATTGATTATTGTTTCATGTTTTTATTGTGAAATTTTTGTTATATATATTGGATAATACAGAAGACTTTAAGACTTTATTTACTTCAGATAAAGCTGATAATAAATCGTTTAATATCAATACATTTCTAACTAAATTATTGCAGAATAGTTTTATTTACTCCTCTTTGGTCTTCGGGTCAAGCTATATTAATAAAACAGACTTTTATTTTGGTATGTACATCCTTTACTACAACTGATCCGGTTTACATGAATTCTCTAATTAACTTTTTATTAACTAGCAAAACATTATTAAATTTGTAATAATGAGTAAATACCACATAATAACAGATTGCACTACATTAGAATTATTAAATTTATTTTACACAAGTTTTTTTTTCATAGAAAATCGTTATATTGATCACGAAGTGTTTAAAATTCGTGTAAATTTCTAAACAGAAAGTAGAATTAGTACTTATTTTGATATAAAAGTTGTAAACACTTTTTGTGTCTCAAGATTTTGGAATCTTGAAAAAAGAACTAGTTTGCAGATGCAAGATAAAGGAGTGTAATGATTATAGATTGTCGGTGTCACTATTATAAGGTAATGCAGAGATAGAAAGTGTCGATAATTATCAAGCTGTGCAAAAAATTAATACGGTATATGAGAACATATCTCGCTCATTTCGTATAACACTTATAAAGTAACATGCCTAAATCGAATACTGCAAAATGCATACAGGTGACTTTTTTTCACCCAATATGAATATAATTTATATGTTTTTCTTATCTCAACTGCATATATTTAACACTATTTTTCTTTTTTATCGAGTTTTGGTCTAGCTTTAATAATACAACATCTTTAAGCCGACGTTTCGTCTATATTTGTAGACATGTTCAGGGCTTGGTATTTTTCTATTGTAAGGAAGCAACTACATAGTGGTTTTTTGGACTAGCTGATTTGAAAAAAAAAAAACCGTTATGTAGTTGCTTCCGTACAAAAGAAAAATACCAATTCCTGAAGATGTCTATAAATATAGATGAAACGTCGGCTTAAAGTGTTTTATTATTGAAGCTAGACCAAACCTCGATAAAAAAGAAATATAGTATTATATATTTATAAATAAATGTGCCACATCACTTGTTCCAGTATAAGTGAGGCTCACGAAGACCATTTATTATGGTTAAAATATCTTAGCCATTTTCTGAATTTCTCAGAATTTCATTTCTGTAGTTTAGACTTGATGTATGATAGTGTAAGCGATGGATTAGTAAATTAGTTCTGAGATGAAATAAAATTATCTTAAGTCTAGCAGAAGACTTTAAATTCAGAAGAAATATTACCTAGTCAATTAAAATATGCAAATTTAGGCAAACAATTGAATGGAAACAAGGAATAGATTTTAACATTTAATTAATGATTTTACACTTGGATTTGCATTTCGAGGAAATGAAAATATTTTATTTTGCAAAATCACTTTATTCTTGAACTTCATTAGATGATAATTTGAAGAAAGTTGATAATTTTTTTTTTCAAAGGAAGTTGACTAGATTAACTTCGCCAATGTGATGAGAAAAACTAGACGAGTCACAGCTAAAGTTAAAATTAATTTCTTATTCAGAAAGTTGACTTTGGAAGGGCATTGTTTTTGAGGAAATATCTTGGGTGAGACTAAAAGGATAGATTAAGTATTTTAAACAACTTTTTTAATCATAAATTGTTAATAAGATAATCATATTTGTTGCAAAATAGACAAATAAGAAATATTTTATTTTTGGAAATAGTTGCTGCGTCAATGTGAATCTATTCACTTACAGTTACATTAAATATATAAACAAATACCTGGAGTGGCCTATACTTAAAAGCGGCCTGAAAACAAGTAAATCTCTCAGGGTATTTATTACCTTTGTTTTTTATAATTTACTAGTAAAGCTAAAAATTTACAAAATTACACCGTTTAATGAAACTCTGTTATCAGATGTCAAAGTAATAAAAACGGTATGAAATATATTCTTTAATATAATGTATTAATGTAAGACATAAAGGCAATTGGTAAAAAGTAACTGTTTAATCGGTAAGAGTAGATTTAATTTATATATTTACTCAATAACTTTATTTGAATATTTTATTGCTTATTAGCTGCAATATATAAGATTGTATATACAAAAAGGAGTTATATTTGTTGTAAAACAAATGAGCTATGTAAAGTTAAACAAGTCATAACCTTTTGAAAATATAAACCTCAAGTTAATTGCTTTTCAACCCTTTTCTATTTCGTTTTGTAATTGCTTCAGCAAACTTTGTGCTTTTAGTATTGATCTGCTTGAAATACAACTTCTTTCTAAATGAAGAGTCATTTGTATTTGAAAGAATATTAATATGCTGTGTAGATACATTATGATCAATTGTGAAATAACGAAAAACTTTCAAACCTATGAGAAATAATAAGAAAAGAAGAATCAAAAAGGACATTAAGAAGATAGAAGAATTAAGAAAACAGATTCAGAGTGACTGGCGAGTATGGGCAGCAACAAGAACACTTGAATTACTACCAAGAACACGTATATTATTACCAAGAACAATGACAACTATTATATATGCATTCTTGTAAGAATGCTTGACTAAAAAGTGTAATTAAGCGCTTTTAAGTGGTTCTAACATATTACTCGTATTATGTGACTAGAGGGCGCTAGACTTTTGAGCTAATTAGAAATGTTAAATTATGGGTTGAGAGAGGTCATGGAGAGGTGGGGTATTACCTGAAGAAATTTCTCAGCTGGCCTGGATATGCTTCCGCAGCATGCTTGACCTATACAAGATGTATATACAAGCGACATCCGAGGGTTGCTAACATATTGCTCTAGCACCTGACGCTGATGATGACACACTGGCTGTGTGACCTGTGATGACACACTGGCTGTGTGGACCTACTCTGATGACACACTGGCTGTGTGACCTGTGATGACACACTGGCTGTGTGACCTGTGATGACACACTGGCTGTGTGACCTGTGATGACACACTGGCTGTGTGACCTGTGATGACACACTGGCTGTGTGACCTGTTATGACACACTGGCTGTGTGACCTGTGATGACACACTGGCTGTGTGACCTGTGATGACACACTGGCTGTGTGACCTGTGATGACTGGAAGTGCTGCTACCAGGCGTTCTTATTTTAGTTTAATACTACGTAGGACAATCGTTTTTTCGTTTGTTTTTTGTAAGTGATGTAGGGTCGTAGAAGCTTGCTTCCGAGTGGTCCACCTCTGAAGCTGACATTGACTCTATCCTCGGCTAGGGCTTGGTGCCCCCGAGATGCGGCGAAATAGCTTTCACGTTAAAAGGCATCAATCTGTTTTGTTATTACTCGCGATATTTCTGAAGAAGTAGGGTGCGCGGAATAATACCTAAACAGGCTATACTGCTCAGTAGTTGACGATGTGGAACGCACATTCTTCTCATGCTCAAAATCGAATATTCAGAAATGAGACTTAGTGAAGTCTGTCCTCTGGGTATTAAAAAAAAAATGTAAAAAATAAAATTCTCCCCAAAACTGATTATTAACAAAATGAGGTTACGTGGAAAACGGTTCCAGGCTAGTGTCCTATAAGACAGGTTTTAGTTGGTATTCTGGCTTAACTGGGCGACCAGCACTACATGGGTACATGCATTTCACTTCTTACAAAAAAAAAATAATTAAAATAGAATTAAGCGTATTTAAGCGTTTCCTACATAGTTGTGAATAATAAAGTGTATTCAAAGGGATATACCATAATAAAGTAAAATTGAAGTAATAACAATCTATAACTAAACATATTGATGTGGTTATAACAAATTAAATTCTTTTGAAATTGTTCTTTGTATATTGTAAATTCCATGAATGAATGAAACACTACAAATATCAATTGAAATTACTTAGGGGAGACGAAATAGATTAGAAATTACGAAATAGATTAGAACATGATTGTGAAAGAATGAAGGCAGACGGAGCCCAATGGCTTCCCAACGTCGATGTCCTATACCAGACTTGTAAACACGAAACTCGCGTTATCTACAACTCTTTTCAGACCTGACATTCAGTTTAACCAAAAACTAATTCCTTTATTTAACTTTTGACTAAAATTAATAGTACTTGTACGGTATATGAATTAAATGAACGTATTTCCTAAATAGTTTTCATTGTGATATAGAAAAAACTTTGCACATGAATTTCAAAGCCAATCTTATAATACATGCCATACACCTGATAATTTATTTTCATCATTAAATGTCCATCATTAATTCTTTATTTTTTGTCAATTATATTTGTTTTTTCTTATTTTTAAGAGTAAGCTATCTTACTTCTGTTTTTCTACAGGTAAAGCACACGTATCCTCTCCCAGTTATAAATATAAGGTACTTTAAAATATTTAATAAGTTTCAACTTATCATTTACGGATAAAAATAATGTAACTTTGCGTACAAAGAATGTAATTAATTCTAGGTTTAAGAAAAATTATTATTATTAAACAAAAGAATGTCTGTTGGAAACATATATTTAATTCAAAATTAAGTAAAAAAAAAAATGATCCAGTAGAATAACTAATTGACAAAGAAAAGTAAGTGAAAGGCAATGAAAGGGCGTGATTTTGGAAGGAGTCCAGGTTTGGAGATGTGGCATTGTGCTGATGACAAAGCCACCTGGGCCATGAATCTGTCGGCCCTTGGACTGTGGGCCCTAAATCTCGCCCTGTCATTCCGGACACACCTCCTCCATTAACCTCCGCGTAATTGTTTTGCCGTTAGTACACCTGTCAGCAAGTCTAAGTACATCCCTCTATCGCCGCTTAGTCAGTGCAAAAGTCATTAACCTTCATGGTAATCGTTTAGATTTGTATAAATCTTTAACGCATGGTCTCTGCAAAATCTTGAGAAAAATCGAATTTTCTTTAAGAATAGTCGCTCAAAAAAAATAACAGTTTCTTGATCGACTATTCTTAAAATAAAATCTAAGAGAAATAGTATATTTCGGTGTTTGTGAGGAGTATTAATCTACAACTTGTTGATTTCAAGAAACAGCGTAAGTTTGAATAGATTCTATAAATCTGCTTAAACGAAAAACAATTTTTTTTAGCATTGAGTTATTTCAGAGGATTCATTGACAAAATTTTGAAGTCAATGAAACAATGTAAATAAATATCAATAAATTCTACAAGTATAGCAGGTGATCCCTAGGATAAAAATTAGTCTAAAAACAGGTTTTTGGCAAAAAAAAAGTGACTTTCCCATCACGCATAATTCGTCCCAAACAATAGGGCTCTTCTGCATAATGAGGCTCATTTTTGTATAAAATATCAATCTGATCCATTAAAGATTCTGGACCGTAGCATGTCCACAAACTTTGTATACATACTCATCCACGCACAGACATCATAAAAACTTTATAAAACGACTTCTGGGACCTCAAAACATGTAATTCCGTTAAAATCTCGTCACCGAATTTTTTCACTATCACTATACTTAACTAATAGTAAAGTAATAATAATTTTTATTGCTGAGTAAATATATATTTTCAATGTTGTTTTTCCGATTTAACATTTATTTTATACTTATTTTCCTTATATCTTACATTAATACACGTATATGCATCATAAACTTATATTGAAAAAAATCTTTCATACCATTTTCATTAACTTTTGTATCTGATGATAAAATTTAGTTGTTTCAGTAGGGGACTTTTGTAAATTTTTTCAAATCAAAATACTGCCATAACGGAAGGCAGGCCAGTCATTTGCAAAAAAGAGGAAAAATATGTAGACCACTTTTAGAACACTTAATATGGAGTTATTACTAGACAGACTTGTTTATGCAGGAGTTCTGTTTTTTAGATTTATTGTGAAAACAGAACGGTCATGAGACCGATAGCAATATCCACGATATTTACTTCAATAAATCTTTTACATGGTTTTTTAATTGTACATTTACTATTTTTTTATCCAAAAGACTGACAAATTTTATATATTTAGTAATTTTAATTTCAATATAACTCAAGTGTTGAGAGATTGAGTTATATTGAGATAAATTTGAATACAACTCAATATTTCTCTTGATATAATTTTATAAAATGCAATTATAATATGTATATTCATATTTCGGGAGCAGATCTTCATTTGAACATGCATCATCCAATAATATGGCTATTTTCATTCTAGTTTTTTTCCTAGTTAATTTTTCCATTCTTCTAAAATTATTTTTCTATATACATATTAGGTATGAATAGCAATTCACCAAAATATTTATTACTTAGACTCATTATCTGATCTAATGTTACAAACACTATTACTAACATATAAACTCTAAATAATATTTCCTACGTTTCAGTCAACTTTGACCTTCTTCAGAGATATTACGTATTTTAATTAAATAGAAATTAAATAAAAAACTAGCAATAACTACTAAAACAATTTAAATTCCTAACTATATTGGAACAATAGTGAATTAATTACATTGAGTATCCCTAGCAGGTTATACAGTCTTGTAAGGTTTCAATTTTTCAGGCTATACACTAATATTCCCATAGATGAAGGGTCTTCAACCGGTGGGTCCAGACCAAAATAAATTATTTATTGTGATTAAAAAAAAAAAATTTATTTTAATTTTCCCTTTTTACTTTACTATAAGTAAAGTATAGTGATCGTGAAAAAATTCGATCTCGAGATTTTGACGGAATTACATGTTTTAAGGACCCAAAATTCGTTTTATGAATTTTTATGGATGATGTCTGTGACTATATGGGTGGGTGGGTGGGTGAGTGTGTTAGCATTGCTTGTTACCACGCTAAGGTCCAGAATCTTTGATGGATCAAGTTGATATTTTACACAAAAATGGGCCTCATAGGGAAGAAGACCCATATTGTTTGGGAAGAATTATGCATGATGGGAAAGTCACTTTTTTTACCAAAAACCGTTTTTTAGGAAACATTTATTTCTCCTAAACTGATAACCCTAGAGTTTTGAAATTTTGGAATTATCTTTGAGGTTACAAATGGAAGAAAAAAAAAATATTCAGAATTTTAAAACAACGGGAAATATTTTTTTTTCAATAAAATGTAAAAATTGTGACTTATAATTCAATCTCAAATCTTGTGAGAGCAATAAAAGCCATATCGTTTGACGGATCTAAATGAAACTATACCTTTAAATATACCATTATATGGAGAATGAGATGAGATATTTTGTTTCAAAATTTTCTTACTTTTTTCTTTATCAATTTCTTGGATACCTATTCCAATGTATATATCCTGTTAATACAATAAATGTATTTTTGTTAAAAACTTGATGTCGAAATTTTCATCCAAATAGAATATGTTCATCTCCTTATATTTTTGTTAGCAGATAAAGAACTAAAAATCATTTAAAAAACATTTATTTTTATTTTTCTCAGATTTCGTTTTGTTTTGTTTTTTTTTGTTATTGATATTATTTCAGCATTTCTAATTTCAGATATATCTTTATTTAAAATTGAAAGTCTCTTATTGTTTATTTTTTTATCTCATATTTAAATAATTTAATAATGAACTATATTAATAGCTGTTTTTATGATGAATTCAGTCATCATATTGTGATTTTCTAAATTGCATTCCTTTGAGATGACCCCTACTTTTTGAATGCACTATTTTTTCTGATCATGTCATAGTATTGAAGATAAAAAAGTAACTTAACTTTGCTTCAGTATGCTATGGTTATTTTTTCAAGAAACATAGCTAACTTGTGAACACCACCTCTCTTCACTCCTTCCCACACCTTGTTACAATTAGATAGCCAAGTTGTATAAAAATTTAGAATTTTTAGAAATTCTAGAATTTTAAAAATTTTAGAATTTAGACTGTTAAAACCGAGATGAATCTGGTAGCAATTAAAAGGAGGGGGTTTAATGTTGTGAAGGATTAGTATTTTGCAAGGTCTGCCAAGCATAAAACTAAACTTGTTTGAAAACTAGTCAACTTTCCTTCTGACAGCAGGAGCTTCTGCTATCTTCAAAGGGCCTTCAAGTCTCGTTCACTTTATTATATTATACGTTAAGGAGGTAAACAAGAATTATAAAAGCCTCATGTAGGAATGATTACATTAAAGTGATAATTTACATATAACTTTATTATGGATCTCATCTTGGAGAAGAGCAAGTTATGTTAGTAATGTATTTGAAATAAATATAGTTGATGGTTTTTCACCTACTCTTAATTACGATCTATTTATTTTGATGTTTTTCTTTTTTATGTATTATATCTTTTTGATTATGGCTAAAAATAACTAAGTTTAAAGGAGAGCCATAATAATTTGCTGAGTCACTAATAAAATCAGAAGAAAAAGAAATTTAGGCTTATTATTAGTTGTATGAGAATAATATTTATATATAATATTTCGATGAAAATACGATCCAAAACGGGCAAATAAAGTTCAATGTAGATATAAAAACATATAGAAGTTAAAAATAATTAAATAAATTCCTTTTTACACGAGTTTTCTCATCCAAGCTGTTTATCTATCTGATCAAATCTTCAGAATTCTAGTCCCAAAGATGGACGCTACTTCCATAAACTTGTTAAATATTTGAGAATATACAATGGATTGCACTAAATAACTACTAGTTAATTAATTCAGCTATTACTCTCTTGTATTAAAAAAAAAGGGGAACCATTATATATATATATATATATATATATATATATAAAGATTTCACATAAACACGTGAAATAACAATCAATGATCAAACCACAATAAGAAATGGAAAAACAAGACTAAGTTCAGAGTCAAAAACTCAACTGACGAAGACTGCTTGTTAGGGTTGAAAGATCTTAGTCTTGTTTTTCCATTTCTTATTGTGGTTTGATCATTGATATAGATATATAAATGGAGAGAGAGAGAGAGAGAGAGAGAGAGAGAAGAGAGAGAGAGAGAGAGAGAGAGAGAAAGCGTCTTCAGGAGAGATATTCGGTTAAAACCGCTTTTCCTCTCTTATCTCTCCGTTTAAAATAAATAATTAAAGACTTTAAGTGTGTGTTTTTAATTTCTCTATAGTTCTTCATCTACATTGAAATATTCGTGAGACTAAATTTTCTGCCCACTTTTTTCTTGATCAAATTCTTGGATACCTTTTCCGAATCTCTTTTTTATCCTTTGAATTCTCTAGGAACTAGGTACATTAACTCACCATATGATTTGCTGTCCATAAATTTATTATTTCCAACCTTTCTCTCTTTTTCTTTGAAATACACCCTGTAGATGGTCAAAGAAGACCGAATGGATGGAAATAATAAATATGTGAACAACAAATCATATGGTGAGTTAATGTACCTAGTTCCTAGAGAATTCAAAGAGTAATAAGAAATTTGGAAAAGGTATCCAAGAAATTGAACAAGAAAAAAGTATACAGAAAATTTAATTTCATGTATTAACGAAAGACTGTTCCCAAATATACAAATTTCAAACTATATATTATACATATATATTAGTATAGGTTGGCAGTAAAACTTATTGGAGGCATATATTCGTAAGACTGTCAGGAGACTGGAACAGCTTAGTTTGAAAGTCGTTAATACCCAAACTGTGGTAGATTTCAACAAAGTATATATAAATATATACCATGATAAACGCAAACGGTCCGGCAGGACAGATTACACTCAAAATAAACTCTGAAACTATAATAAGCGTGAGAGTCAGTTGACTGTCGTCCCTCCATCAATTCACTTCTTCTCTTGAGGACGACCGCCATTACGGTCGAAATATTAAAAGTGAGTCTTTGTTATGTTTCTGTCTATGTGTCACAATTTATTTTGAATATTATATATATATATATATATATATATATATATATGTATATAAAGCTTAAATCGAAATGGGAAAAGGAAAACAATAGAAAAAAATGCCATCAGAGAGCAAACAAAATAAAACTCAGTTTTTACTTTCTTTGCTCTCTGAGGACAAACATTGAAAGGCATCAGAGCATTTTTCTCTATTGTTTTCCTTTTTTCATTGTGTTTTAAACTTAATTGATTGTATCAAGTGTTTATGTATTGTGATTTTTCTGCATATATATATATATATATATACTTTTTGATCAAAATACCATCCAAAATGGACAAATACAGTTCAATGTACATAAAAAAACATAGAGAAATTAAAAACACAAACTTACAGTCTCTAATTTTCGGTTGAACCGTCTTCAGGAGAGATAAAGGAGGGAAACCAAGCGCACTGGTACAGAGATGGTTGGAGACCATTATATTTTTATTATTTTATTTGTTTTTGTGTTTATTATTATTTTTCATATTCCTAATTTAATTTAATCTTAAATTAATTCTTGTCTACCTTATTCTCTGTGACCGGGCGCGTATGTGGCAACATTGTTGGTCTCCAACCGTCTCTGTACCAGTGCGCTTGGTTTCCCTTTCTTATCTCTCCTGAAGACGGTTCAACTGGAAATTAGAGACTGTATGTGTGTGTTTTTAATTTCCCTACGTTTCTTTATGTACATTGAACTATATATATATATATGTATATCAGTTCACAAACGAAGAAAAGCAACACACAGAGAAAGAGACATACTTACAAACTCAAATTTTCGGATGATCCGTCTTCAGGAGAAAATAGAGAATGGGCGACCACGGTCGGTTGCCGGAACGGTTTCCTGCCGTTGTGTTTCCGGCGTGCTTGGTCGCCCATTCTCTCTTTTCTCCTGAAGACGGATCATCCAAAAATTTGAGTTTGTAAGTGTGTCTCTTTCTCTGTGTGTTGCTTTTCTTCGTTTGTGAACTGATTTGCGTCCAGTTTGGATCGTTTTTTCGAATTTTAAGTGGAAATATATATATATATATATATATATATATATATATGAGTTCAAAATTCAAGAAGAGTAACACACAGAGTAAGGAAACACACTTACAGGCTCAAATTTTCGGGAAATTCGTCTTGAGGAGAAAAGAGAAAGGGAGACCAAGCAAGTTGTAGACGCAACGGCAAATAACCCAAGTTGTGTCTACAACGTGCTTAGTCTCCCTTCCTCTGTTCTCCTGATGACGGATTAACCGATAATTTGAGTCTGTAAGTGTGTTTCCTTACTCTGTGTGTTACTCTTCTTGAATTTTGAACTCGTATTGTGTCCAGTTTGGATCGTGTTTCGTTTAATTAAGTGATATATATATATATATATCAATGATCAAACCACAATATGAAATGGGGAAAAACACTAAGATCTCTCAAACGTAACAAGCGGTCTTTGTCAGAGTCAAATTTCAATTACTGTTTTATTTTGAAATATTGTTATATATATATGAATGTATTATGTTTTATTTTCGATTCTTTTGGCCTTATAAAAAAAATATTCTAATTTAATAATAAAGGAGTGGTTTTCATAACAGGAGGATGGAATAGCAAAAAGCCATATAAAGAACAGAGCGGCATGGATGTATTGTATGAAACACAAAAACATGAACAAATAAAAGTATTGCAATTTTCCTTTTATGTAAAGAAGAAGTATCTTCAACTTCAATTTTCGATTGAATAGAATTGTTAAAAATATGACAAAAAAAGAGTTTTTCTGAGAGTAATTGTGGTGGACAGTTGGGCGCAGACTGGAAGGGTCTGTGACTTTGCAGGTAGAGAGCGGATGTTTGCCGGAATAGGTGCCTTTATGTCTGACAAAGGACCTAAGGGCTGAGGTATGACCTAGTGCAGGCAACAAAAACCTAAGCTTTCTCAATGTGCTGCTGCCCATCAGACAAACGGTATCATCACTCGACTCACAAATGGACTGAATTTACAAATCGAAGAAACAAAAGGAAGAAACAATATTTTAAGGCTTCTTATTCAAATTTCAATACAATAATGATCAACAATAAATCTATCAAGAAATCTTACTTCTTTGTTAAAACTATTGCTAAAATATTAAACTCAACTAACAAAAAATTCTGATTCAAAAATAGAAACCTATGGATTAAAAATTTCTTACATATTCATACCTTCATTTCATAATGTATGTTTTTCTTTTTTCCAGAGAACATTTCATTTATAAAGACAATGTAGGTGCAGGTGACGTTTATTATGATTACGGCAGACTTTAAAGGCTTTTAAGTTTTGGTCAGCAAGGTAGCTAGAGCCGTTAATATCTTACAAGAAAAAAGTGTCAACAGTACCAAGGGGTAAGGGAGGGAGGAGAGTAGCTTTGTGGTCCTAGCTAAAGGAGAACAGGCTTTGCACATACTTAATGACTGTTTGTTAACGAAAAGAAGGAGTTTGTTTAAGCAGTGACGACTTGTGTAAGTCCACAGAATGAGACCCAAGGTACGAGTATTTTCCACTTGTGTGCTAGCCTTGCTCCAACACCTTTCATCATTTATGAGGCTTTAAGTCTAAGTAATTCAAACAACCTTTTATTTTTAGCAATTTACAGGTTAGCAGATTACACGAAATCCATACAAGTGTCTCACATATTTTAGTTAACAGTTTAGTAAATATGAATAAAATATCTTGAAGATAAAAAAAGCAATTAAATATAAAACTAAATATATATATATATATCAATGATTAATCCACAATAAGAATGGGTTCTTATTATGGTTTAATCATTGATTGTTGTTTCACGTGTTTATGTGAAATCTTTTATATATATATATATATATATATATATATCAGTTGGGTTTTTGACTCTGACGAAGACCGCTTGTTACGGTTGAAAGATCTTAGTCTTGTTTTCCCATTTCTTATTGTGGTTTGATCATTGATTGTTGTTTCACGTGTTTATGTGAAATCTTTTATATATATATATATATATATATTATACACTTTTTCGTTGGAAATACGATCCAAAACGGACAAAAATAGTTCAATATAGACAATGAAACATAGAGAAATCAAAAGAACACACTTACAGTCTCTAATTTTTGGTTTGAACCGTCTTCAGGAGAGATAAGAGAGGGAAACCAAGCGCACTGGTTCAGTGACGGTCTCCAACCGGTTGGAGTGACGGTCTCCAACCGTCTCTGAAGCAGTGCGCTTGGTTTTTCTCTCTTATCTCTCCTGAAGACGGTTCAAACCGAAAATTAGAGACTGTTAGTGTGTTCTTTTGATTTCTCTATGTTTCTTTGTCTATATTGAACTATATATATATATATTATATATATATATATATATATATATATATATAAAGATTTCACATAAACACGTGGAACAACAATCAATGATCAAACCACAATAAGAAATGGGAAAACAAGACTAAGATCTTTCAACCGTAAGAAGCGGTCTTCGTCAGAGTCAAAAACCCAACTGAAGGGGTTTTTTTGACTCAGTTGGGTTTTTGACTCTGACGAAGACCGCTTGTTACGGTTGAAAGATCTTAGTCTTGTTTTCCCATTTCTTATTGTGGTTTGATCATATATAATTAAATATAAAACTTAACATTTTCTCATTAAAAGTAGTGGTTATCATATTATTTATTTAAAAGATAAAAAGTTTTTTAAATCATAATTATATGCTAAAAAAAATATAGATGATGAAATACTCTAAATTTAGTCATCCATTTAAAGTTTTAAGATGACTTTCTTTTAAATAATTATTGATACCGAAAAAGGAACAGTGATACGTGATACAACTAAGAATAGAAAAAACACCATCAAGGTGTTAGGATTAAAAAAAAAACATTTCAGTTAGATTTTTCTAACACAATGTATATGTAAAATTTTATTAATTTTGTTCTGCTTCAGTATCAAGTATGTTTAGTATGGGAATTAGACATTTCGATGTTATTGCGAAGAGTTCTCACGCCCATATTAAAAAACTTAGACCTTCATTTGTAAATAGACAACCAACCATCTTAGTTGTGTGCAAATCACATTGGATCAATTTTACTGAAGTTGCATATTCTAGGCTTCTACTTAAAAAAGTTTTTTGGAGTATCAACTTTTAAGGAGTTAGTGGTAATTGTGCAGGACTTGCTACTATTGCTTTACAAGTTATGTGACGGATGCACAAAATTCTATCTCTTGTATAAAACCTTAGATATAATAACAATATTCTTATGTCAATAAAAAAATCCATAGTCTAAATAACTGATTTATCAATCAATTCCTCTCTGTTACTGTACATAAAATGTAATAAATAATCAAAATAGTAGTAATAGTAGTGCTATTTGTAAAAGAAATATTTTGTAGCCCTGAAGATGGCATACATATATGTCGAAACGTCGACAAAAGGATTAGTTTCAAATCATTAGACCTCAACCCTCAAAAAAATTATTTCATATAAATATTGGGAAAAGAAAACTAATCATGATGAATATAATAAAAAATCTGGAGTGGCCTACACTCTACTTTACTATAAGTAACTCAATGTCAAATTTCTTGAGTATATAAAACATAACGTATCATTTAAGCATAACATAAATATCTAAATGGGATATAATTATTAGCATTGCATTCGTGAGGTAGTACAGATAGTGATTGAAGGACATATCAATTTATAAGCTTATTTTTGTTCATCACAAATAATTTATTATTTGCAAATAATTTCATTAGTATAACTACAGCAGTAATAATATTTTTGAAAAACCAATGTGAACATTTCTTGAAACGAAATATTATCCTACAAGAGAACTGCTATTGTTCAAATAGCCAGTAGATTTCTTACATCGTTTACTTGACATCCTTCTACATTGAATATTAATGTAAAATTTTCAATTTTAAAACAGTAAAATACCCTTTTTTTCTCTGAAAAACATCTTAAACAGCGAAGAAAATGTTGTTTTAAGCTCATTTGTTAATTAAAGATGTACGATAATTACAGTTATTAATCTCTAAACGAAAGATTTAAATTTTGAATTATCTTTTACATTTTTGGTTTTTAACAGAATTATTATACTGGGAATTTTATGGCTTCTTAGTATTTAATAAGATCATTTTCCTTCCCCTTTGTCAAATAACATATATACGAATTTTTTTTTTATTGAGTGTTATCATTTACCTGCACAATATTATTCCTCTTACATCTCTTATAAGTCAATAATATATTTTCATTTTTCCATTAGAAACATCAATTTTACCTCAGTGGATTCGCTCAAAAAATTTCTAAGTCAATGTAAACAATGTAAAAAAATACAAAAAATTCGACAAGTGTAGCAGGTGATCTCTTAGTCTAGGATAAACAAAGAGTTTTTATATCGTTATTGCTCTTTCCCGTAATTGAAACTTCATGATTTTTTTTTTATGAATTGCTAATTTTTTGTTCCATTTTTGGTCAAATTTTCATTTTTTTTTAACGAGCCGTTTAGCGTCAAAAAATCATTTTCTGAAAACACAAATCGTACTGTAACGCCCCTTTAGCGAAAGTAATTCCAAAAAAAAATATCTCAACTCATTCGCCATATAATGTTCTATTTGTAGGCATAGTTTCATTTTTGTCCGTCAAACAGTATGGCTTGTATCGCTCTCACAAGGTTTGAGATTGAATTATAAGTCAAAATTTTTACATTTTATTGAAAAAAAAATATTTCCTGTTGTCTTAAAATTCTGAGTATATTTTTCGTTTGTTGCATTTGTAACTTCCAAGACAATGTCAAAATTTCAAAACTCTAGGGTTATCAGTTTAGAAGAAATAAATGTTTTAAAAAAAAACGGTTTTTGGCAAAAAAAGTGACTTTCCCATCATGCATAATTCTTCCCAAACAATAGGGATCTTCGTCTAAATGGGGCCCATTTTTGTGTAAAATATCAACTTGATCCATTAAAGATTCTGGACCGTAGCGTGGTAACAAGCAATGCTAACACACGCACCCACCCACGCACCCACCCACCCACCCACCCACCCACCCACCCACACACACACAGACATCATCGTAAAAACGTCATAAAAAGACTTCTGGTACCTCAAAACATGTAATTCCGTCAAAATCTCGAGATCGAATTTTTTCACGATCACTATACTTTACTTATAGTAAAGTAAAAAAGCCATTTTATTTTACAAAAAAATAATTATACTTGTTAATAAAAAAATTATTCCTTTTTTTGATAAAACTTACAAAGTAAATTTGTTTTTTTTTTTCAATTGTGGAACTAGGCCCAGTTCTGGGCATAGGCCTCCCAGAACTCCATTTATTTTTACTTTACTATAAGCAAAGTATAGTGATCGTGAAAAAATTCGATCTCGAGATTTTGACGGAATTACATGTTTTGAGGTACCAGAAGTCGTTTTATGACGTTTCTACGATGATGTCTGTGTGTGTGTGGGTGGGTGGGTGGGTGGGTGGGTGCGTGGGTGGGTGAGTGTGTTAGCATTGCTTGTTACCACGCTACGGTCCAGAATCTTTGATGGATCAAGTTGATATTTTACACAAAAATGGGCCCCATTTAGACGAAGATCCCTATTGTTTGGGAAGAATTATGCATGATGGGAAAGTCACTTTTTTTGCCAAAAACCGTTTTTTTTAAAACATTTATTTCTCCTAAACTGATAACTCTAGAGTTTTGAAATTTTGACATTTTCTTTGAAGTTACAAATGCAACAAACCAAAAATATATTCAGAATTTTAAGACAACAGGAAATATTTTTTTTTCATTAAAATGTAAAAATTTTGACTTATAATTCAATCTCAAACCTTGTGAGAGCGATACAAGCCATACTGTTTGACGGACAAGAATGAAACTATGCCTACAAATAGAACATTATATGGCAAATGAGTTGAGATATTTTTTTTTGAAATTACTTTCGCTAAAGGGGCGTTACAGGACGATTTGTGTTTTCAGAAAATGATTTTTTGACGCTAAACGGCTCGTTAAAAAATAATGAAAATTTGACCAAAAATGGAACAAAAAATTAGCAATTCACAAAAAAAAATTCATGAAGTTTCAATTACGGGAAAGAGCAATAACGATATAAAAACTGTTTGTTTATTCTAGACTAAGAGATCACCTGCTATACTTGTCGAATTTTTTGTATTTTTTTACATTGTTTACATTGACTTAGAAATTTTTTGAGCGAATCCACTGAGATAAAATTGATGTTTCTAATGGAAAAATGAAAATATATTATTGACTTGTAAGAGATGTAAGAGGAAAAATATTGTGCAGGTAAATGATAACACTCATTAAAAAATAATTCGTATATATATTATTTGACAAAGGGGAAGGAAAATGATCTTATTAAATACTAAGCAGCCATAAAATTCCCAGTATAATAATTCTGTTAGAAACCAAAAATGTAAAAGATAATTCAAAATATAAATCTTTCGTTTAGAGATTAATAACTGTAATTATCATACATCTTTAATTAACAAATCACCTTAAAACAACATTTTCTTCGCTGTTTATGATGTTTTTCAGAGAAAAAAAGGGTATTTTACTGTTTCAAATTTGAAAATTTTACATTAATATTCAATGTAGAAGGATGTCAAGTAAACGATGTGAGAAATCTACTGGCTATTTGAACAATAGCCATGTTCTCTTGTAGGATAATATTTCGTTTCAAGAAATGTTCACTTTGGTTTTTCAAGAATGTTATTACTGCTGTAGTTATACTAATGAAATTATTTGCAAATAATAAATTATTTGTGATGTACAAAAATAAGCTTATAAATTGATATGTCCTTCAGTCACTATCTGTACTACCTCAGGAATGACAGGCTAATAATTATATCCCATTTAGATGTTTACGTTATGCTTAAATGAGACGTTATGTTTTATATACTCAAGAAATTTGACATTAAGTTACTTATAGTAAAGTAGAGTGTAGGCCACTCCAGATTTTTTTCTTTCTTGAGAGACTCTGAACCACATTGGTTCCGCTGTTTCCCATCTTCTTCTTTATCTTCCCAATTTCTTCTAGCTTCTCTAGGACACCATTCAGTAATTGTTTTTGCCCATGTATTGTCTTCATCCTCGTAACATGGCCTTCTCATTTCCATTTTAGTTAAAACTTTGATATGATTAAATTTAAATATCGACTGTTTAGTGGTAACAGCTATCAGACACCATACCTGCCTATTAAACTGAATATATATTGTACTTACTGCTGATAACTTTCCAGTTGGTTCCAATGCTGCACATTGTTAAATATACGTTAATACTACCTGACCATTATTCTTGAGCAAACTAAAATTTAATTTTCTTTTCTTGCTAAAGACAATAACTGGACTGTGTATAATATTGGTGCCAAATAACAAGTTGTCACACTTTTAACTTTAATAAAAGAACAGAAAGCTTGTAGCCATTAGGTAAGGCAAACATAAGCTGTTGTTTGCTAAGTTTTAAAAGTTGATGTTTCAGAGTTAATTATTTTAATAATTTTTCTTTCATATTAACACTAATTAGCATAACTTTATAATATTAAAATTGACTAATTAAATGTTATGTTTTAGGTGCTCGGGGAATGGAGGCTCCGTATGCTGTAATTGTTTTCATCCACGGAGAGTCTTTTCTTTGGAATTCTGGCAACCACTACGATGGAAGTGTGGTGAGCAGTTATGGACACGTCATATTTATAACTGTCAATTACCGATTAGGAATATTTGGTAAGTTCAACATTTTTTTTTTATTATTAAATTTAAAATCTGGAGTGGCCTGCACTCAACTTTACTATAAGTAAACTTAATATCAATATCTTGGGTATATAATATATCCTTTAAGCATAATGTAAACATCTAAATGGGAGATGTTTATTAGTCTTTCATTCCTTAGGTAGTACAGATAGTGATTAAAGGACATATCAATATATAAGCTTATTTTTGTACATGCCACAGCTGATACAAGTAATCACATTAGTATAACTACAATAGTAATAACATTTTTGAAAAACCAAAGTGAAAATTTCTTGATACAAAATAATCTCCTACAAGAGATCATTGCGTTTTTGTAAATAGCTAGTGGATTTCTTATATAGGTTACTTGACCTCCTTCTACATTGAATATTTAAGTCAAATTTTCAAATGTAAATCAGGAAAATACTCTTATTTTCTCTGTAAAACATCATAAACATCGAAGAAAACATGATGTTTTAAGACGATTTATAATTAAGGATGTACGATAATTAAATTTATTAATCTTCAAACGAAAGGTTTAAATTTTAATTGTCTTTTACATTTTTGGTCTCTTATAGAATTATTACACTGGGAATTTTATGGCTTCTTAGTATTTATTAAAATCATTTTCCTTCCCTTTTGTCGAAAATTATATACCAATTTTCTCTGAGTGTTATCCTCAGTGTTATCTTTTTTCCTGTGTCTTGTACTCTGTTAAAAGGCTTGCTATGAATGTATATTGAAAAAAAATATATTAGTAATTAGCCAGTTTACATACTTAACTCAAAGTCGAAGCCAGCTATTCAATATAATTTAAATCATTTATAGTTGGGAGCTTCTAATTTTTGAAAATAATAAATATGAACTATTAGACTAGAATAGCCAAATTTTATATCAGTGGTTTTCCTTAAAAATTTCTAAGTCAATGAAAACATTGTAAAAAGAATTTTTTCACGATCACTATACTTTACTTCTAGTAAAGTAAAAATCTCTGGAGTAAAAAATTTATAAGTAAACTTAATATCAAACTTCTGGGTATATAATTTATTATGTCTCATTTAGGCATAATATAAATGTGTAAATGGAAACGGTTTATTAGTTTTTCATTCCTGCAGCTAGTACTGATAATGACTTATTCACTTATCAATATCATGCTTATTTTTTTATATCACTATAACTACCGTCGTAATAACATTTTTGAAAAGCGAAAGTGATGATTTCGTGTTACAAAATAATCTCTTACAGGAGAACATAACGTCTGTTTCACTAGCTATTGGATCATTTACATAATTTATCTGATCATCTTCTACGTTGAAGATTTAAGACAAAGTTTCCCATTTAAATCATAAAAATATTCCTATTTTCCAAATCAATGTAAATAAATGAAAAATGAATCTGGCAAATATAGCTGGTGATCGATTAGTCCAGGATGAAAATTCCCCCCTTTTTTTTAATCCCAGTTATACTTTAACATCAATTATACTTTAAATGTTGTTATCTTATGAAATGTTATTTTCAAGGGTTAATTTCATTAAATGAATTCCACAGTTTTAATATTTAATAACAGTTTAAAACGATGTTAAGTGAGAATGCGTTTGAGTTTTATTAGTGATAATTTTCTATGAAAAATGAAAATAAGTTTATATTAAATTAATTACCATGCCCTCTGTACCAGCTATATGACAGCAAATTGAATTTGAGTGAGCATAAAATTTCAATATATCATGTTACAAAGTGGATGGTTTATTAAATTACTATGCAATTAAAGAAACACCCACATGACGCAGCTTACATGTAGAAAATTTTGCACTTAACTATGCTATAAGTAAATATATTCTCAAACTTCTTTGGTATATAATTTTCCATTTAAACATAACGTAAATGTCTATAAGGCAGATGATAATAATGTTTCATACATATGGAGACTCTACAGATATATATACTTATATATTTCATTATCACACAAATGATAGGTATAATATTCTTGATATTACTACAAAAAAAACATTGTGGCGAAGCCAAAGCAAAAAACGTATTACCAAATAATAGCTTAGAGGAGAATATGACGTTTGCTACCACATCCAGTGGATCTCATACATGGCCATCTATAGCACTATAGTGCCAGTGAATGCTGTTTATCTGACCTTCTTCTAGATTAAGGTTTATTTGAGTCAATTCACTGAAAAAATCTGGAGTGGTCTACAGTTAACTTCACCACATTACTAACTTAAACATAATATTAATCTTCTTGGGTATATAATATATAATGTCCCATTTAGGCATAATTTAAATGTCTAACTGAAAAAGATTTATTAGTTTTTCATTCCTGAGGTAGTACTGATAGTGATTTATCCACTTATTAATATACACCCATAGTTTTGTATATCACACCACTGATTCCTATAATATCATTAGTATAACTACAGCAGTCATAATATTTTTAAAAAGCGATACTGTAGACTTTAATCGTGTATTACGATATTACTCTTAAAAGAGAACATCACTTTTTTCTAATAACCAGTGGATCACTTACATACGAGTAGTTTATTTGACCTCCTTCTACAGAGAAGATTAAGGCAAAGTTTCCCATCTAAAACTTGAAAATATTTTAGGTATTTTAAAAACATTATAAAGTTTTTGTCTGAAATGTCAAAAATGTAAGAAAAAATGTCGCTTTCAGATAATTTTTAATTTAAGATGTAGGATAATTTCATTTTATATTTTTAAAAAAAAAAATTTAATTCTAAATAATGTTCTACATTTTTGGTCTTTTATCAAATTATTATACTGGGAATTATATTGCATGCTAGAGTTTTTTAAAAACTCACTTTTCATTCCCTTAGTAAAAAACATAAAAAACCAATCTACGCTGAGCGAATGTTATTTTGCCGCATCTCGGGGGCACCAATCCCTGGCCTAGGATAGAGGCAAACTAGCCTCCGAGATACGCTCGAAGTGGACCGTGCGGAGGCGAGCTTCCACGATCCTACATCACAGACAATACTTATATGTAGCACAAAATAAATAAACCCAGACCTCGCTAAAATTAGAAAAAAACAGGAAGAAAAATAAACTGCCAGTAAAATAAAAGCATTGTTCAACTGCCTGATAACGGCTCTTCGCTCAACATTGTAAGCATTGTCATGTCGGGTAACTGGTGTTACTCTAACAGAATTTGTAGTAAAAAGATTTACCCCCACACTTGGCAGTTCTCTGGTGAACAAACCAATTTACTTATTGAATTCATAGATAATAAATAAGCAAAAAATATATTGGAAAAATGATATTTCTCCGTTTCTATAATTTTAAAGATCGTGGGACTTTCGATGCATTCTTTTCTCTAACTTTCCTTCACTTAGCCACCGTCATCCGAACAACGTTCACCATTCCCCAAGATTTCTAATTGACCCCTGACCCCCGACCAGTTGGCCCCGATCCCCAACGCTGTAAAGCATATTGTGGCAGTGTACTCACTGCACTGAAGTTATAGCAAGAGTTCAGAAGCGCCATAAGACCTAACATTGGCGCTAACAACAAGAAACCATGAGAAGCTGTAAAATCTGTTAAAGGAGTTCACGATACCCGCCGAAATATGTACTATTAAGATTCATAGTTATTTCTACTTGTTATGTTTACAAATATCTACTTAATAATAGATAGATGGCGTTATCTAGGATTTGCGGACAGCAATAATGACCCAAGGCACTTAAAAAAGAATTGTTACTTTAAATGTTATATGTTTTATGTTATATGTTTTTTTTAAATTCATTTATTTAGCCTGCTCCATATATATATATTAACATCCCTTTCTGGACATTAGTCCTTTCCTGTGCTTTCACCCTTTTAAAATACCACTCTTCCCTCCCACTCTTCTCAACTCCTCACCAGATGTTTTCTGCATCTAGTGTTCAGTTGGGTTTTTGACTCTGACGAAGACCGCTTGTTACGGTTGAAAGATCTTAGTCTTGTTTTCCCATTTCTTATTGTGGTTTGATCATTGATTGTTGTTTCACGTGTTTATGTGAAATCTTTTTATATGTATATATTACATTCAATCGAATCTATTTAACAATAAAATACACTAAATTAAGATTAAATTAAACCTTTCCTTTTTAAATTAAACATTGAGATACACACTACCAAAGTTTTTAAAAGTCTATAAGGTCTTTTTATTTTCTTTTTAAAATGTTGATATAGTTGACTGTTTTGCACTATCATACTATTCGCTGGAGGCCTGTCACAGCTGGTTATTATCGTAAAAGTATTAATCTTTATGTATTTTCTTCAAAATTTACTACTTAATATTGAGGCCAGGTTAACTCAGTGTTTAATGTACTCACTCCTGGGCTGGTAGTCCGGGGTTCGATCCCCACCTGACCCTCGATTTATTCTCGCTGAAGGTGAATACCTTCACGAGATTCATTCTGAAGGTGAATCTGAGTACGTCGTCCCTCGGAGAACACGTTAAGCCTTCGATCCCGAGCCTCTACGATATCAGGTATTCATTAAAGATCCCTATTCGAAATACATTTGAGTTACGTAAAATTTAGGACTCCCAATGTAAAATCTGTAGATCTATAAAAAACCGATCAAACAAAAAAACTGGTAAACGGCTGACGTTATGACCCGCTAGGGGATCATTTAAAACAAACAAAAAAAGAATGTGGATCAATAAAAATAATTAATGTTCAGCTTATATGATAACAAATGGGATATCCTTCAATTCACTTGCACAAGCAGACTACAGACTTAATCGTCTTTGACGGGTTTTTTATAAAAATTCAGAGCTGATACGTGGTATTCCAAAATATTATTAGAAATTATAGAATACTAAAAAATATCATTTTTTGTACAGTCCATAATTGTCACTAGAACTGGAGTTTCTTTTACTTTTTTTCAGCTTTAGAGACTGACCTCAAATTTGATTTTGTTCTAGTCATACTTCTTATTTATTATACGAGTAGGTAGAACTCGCTTTTTTAAAGTGAGGAAATTATGAAAAAAACATTTAAAATTAAGATCAACCAACAGTACTTACATGCTACAGTATCAGGCACCTAAAAAACTTGTAAATTGTTTAGCTATATTCCTGTATACTTGTCAGTATTTATACTCAGTATTTATACTGTCAGTATTTTTTGAATGGATTTCAAAAAAGTTTGAAATCCATTCAAATTTCAGCTTTTAAGTTAGACATACGCAATTCGCTATCAAAGTTTCAGTTTGCTGTGACTTATGTGGTGGTTGAGTTTACTTGTGATAAAAATTTTTTTGGACAAACAAACAGAAATTTTTCTTACTTTAGATTCGGTTTCTCTGATGGATAAAACGTGAAAATAACTTAAAATGAGTCACTTTTAAGCAATAAGCAGACAAAACCTTTCTTTATTCATATAGATTTGATCAGATATAATTGTGGAGTAGGTTAACGAGACTTGCAACTTCACTGGTTCTGACATTCAAAATGTGAAATATCTGATAATTTAATCATTTTAAGAAAATTATCTCATATTTTCAACAAATGAAATATTCAGGAAAAAAAAATTAATTTCTTGTCTTATTAAATACTAGCAAATGTACCCGTTTTTGACGGAATCAAAAATTCTATTATTCTTGGTATTCCAAAATATCAATTATAGTATTATACTAATACTATAATTAGAAGTTATAGAATAGTAGAAAACACCATTATTAGTACAGTGTTAAACAAATGCCTCTGTATACACTACATTAGCTGTCTGTCCTTCAGGTTCATGGAAGAACAATCAGTTGAAACCTCTGACTATTGAGCAAGTAAACTACAGTTGACCATGTGAGAAAAACTTGGTTTCGCTAACTTGAATTCCTGCGTTAGATAAAGTCTCCCTTTGCGACTTAGTTAACGTCATTGCGAAATAGACTCTGAGGGGACCTTGCAATCATTTGAATGGAAACAGACAGTGGCTCGGAATCAATGGTATGCGTGGTATACACACAGACTCCCCAATACCACATCCAGTCATTATGTCCGCCTCTATGGCATATCTGTGTAGAGCACGAACTCAGAGTCGTGTCCCGTTGCACAGTTTTTGGGTCACTCATGTTTCGTAACATCAAATTTGTTACTGCTATAAATTGCAGCATCATTGGTGCACCTACTTTAAGTTTTTACTCATGAGCAGGCAGTCCAGGAGAAATAAATTCAGAGTCAAGAAATTCAATTAGATAATGAACTGCTTCTTCATCACTAATCCAATCTCTTTACTGACTTGTAAGTTCTTTCCTCGGCTTCATATAGCGTAAGAACTTTGTTGATTTCTCATGCCTGTTCATATTAAGAGTTGAGAATTGCTCGTTTACAAAACTATTTATTCGTATTAGATAGTACATCCTCAACTCTGGGAAACTCTGGTACCTTTTCAAAGATGTCAAATACGCAATATATTCATATGCTCAATTGAAATTAAAATCAACTAACAATACCTACTTGCCACACCTGTGTATTTTCAAAACAAACTTGTCTGTGAAGTTAGGAAAATACAGCTAAAAGCCCCATAACTTCGCTTCTGTACTGAATTAATAATCTATTTAGAGCCCATATTTTAAGTTAGGCACACACAAATCCAGTGTCAATGTTTCAGCTCGCTATGTCTTATGGTGGCTGAGTTTACTTGTGACAAACATTTTTTCGTTAAACGTCCATAACTTCACTTCTACGTTGAATTTCCAATCAATTCATAGCCTATATTTTAAGTTAGACCTACACAAATCTACTGTAAAAGTTTCAGCTTTATATGTCTTATGGTAGCTGAGTTTACCTGTGACAAAGTTTTGCGGACAAACCGACAAACCGACAGAAATTTTTCTAAGGGTGGATTCGGTTTCTCCAATGTATGAAACGTAAAGAAAACTTGAAATGAGTCAGTTCTAAGCAATGTACAGACAAAATCATTATTTTATTTATAAAGATTAAATATTTTATTAAAAATACAGGAATAAACGTAATAACTGGTATAACGAAAGAGATAATGAAATATTTTGTAAGGTTTTTTTTTGTTACATTCAAACGCTGCCAAAGATGCAAATGTTAATATTTTGTACAATGAATACCGGTTTATAATATATAGTTTAAAAAGTGCAGATATTATTTTGATTTAGAGATTACAGTTTTGTATGTATTAATCAAACCGTAGAAATAAATGTACTGTAAACTTGGACCCCTCCTCCCAGCACTCATGTATTTATTTTCTTCTAATGCCGTATATATTATTCTCATTATTGCATGTGATATCACTTTTTGTTTCTACAGGTTTGACAAAATCAGTGATATATTGAATAGTGAAATCATTTTTATAGAAATAAGACTGATTTAATATTTTCAATTCAATAAATTTCATGTAAATAAATAAATTAGATAGAACCTAATTAATTAGATTATTTTACAGAGATAGAAATAATGAATAACATGTTAAGCTTTTTAAGGATTTTCAAATTGTGTCCTTAAAAAATTGTTTTTAATATTTTAGACATTAACACTTGTGAAAGTATAGGTGATTTATCCATGTTTGCTTAAACAATAACAACTTGCCAATTTGACAATCTAATTAAATTTAAAAAAGAAGTGTTTCATTTTTGGATGAATATGAGAAGGGAGAAGACTATCGATGACGAAACAGGTTTTTTTTGCTGTTGTACCTTTCATGTAGGATTCAAGTTTGTTATTTCAGTCCGCCAAAAATAATAAATATACTCTGCTTTGTAAAGACTTCTAGTGTACATCTTTATTATTGTTATTATGAAATGATTATCATTAAAATATAAAAATTTCAACCTCGAAAAAACTTTTTTTTCGGGAATATTTTGTAATAGGGCATAAATTTGCTCACACTATATTGGTTGAAATCGTATTGTTATTTGGTTTTTTAGTTAACATTTAATATTTATAAGACACAAACCTCAAATATATGTCCCTTTAGTGCCAAAAGTTTAAAAAAAAGCTAAGCATAACTTTATGTTAACTAACATACAAAAAATCTGGAGTTGCCTGCACACAACTTTACTATAAGTAAACATAATCTCATACTTTTGGGTATATAATATATGAATGTACTATTTGGGCATAATAGAAATGTCTAAATCGGAAATATTTATTAGTCTTTCATTCTTGGAGGTAGTACAGATAGTGATTGACCCACGTAACAATGTGTAAAAAGATACACATAAACACGTGAAATAACAATCAATGATCAAACCACAATATGTATAGTTGGGGTCAGATTAACACAGTCGTTAACATACTCTCCTCTGAATGGTATGTCCGGGTTTTGATACCCACCTGGCCCTCGATTTTTTCACGCGGGAGGTGAATAAGTCTGAGCACGTCGTTCCTCGGAGAGGATGTTAAGCCGTCGGTCCCGAGCCTGTACGTTGTCAGGTACTCGTTAAAGATCCCTACTCTAAATAGACTTGAGTTAGGCCAAATTTAGGACTCCCAATGTAGAATCAATCTTCATTGTGTGGTATCCCAAAGGGCCCAATATTCAGCCTATGTGTGGTCCCTTGTGGGAGAGCCACTGTAACCTAAAGGGTTGCTTACGACTACTAATATGTAAATTTTTTGCTAAACTCTGTAGTAATAGCATCATACATGTATTTAATGATAACAATTTGCTTCCTTGATTGTTTGTAACTTATATATTCTTTAATTAAGAATACATTCTTATTTCTTTAATCTTTCATGCTTCATAATATTTTTTTAAACGTTGTTCATATTTTATTTATTCTTGTACAGTCATTGATAAATATACTTTCTGTATACACATAAACCAAAAGATACAACATTTAGTTTTAAGAAGAGGACGTAATAAAAGTATTGAGCTCTCAGGTCATGCAGTTCTAGTAAAGAAAAAATTAGGTCCAACAAAATAGGAGCTTAAACATGTTTGAGAATGAGAACCAGGCAATCGCCTGTCGGACATGCTGACCATTGACTGTAGCATTACTTGACCGTAGGAAAAGATACGTACAAGGATCGAACAATGAAGGCAGGAATTGAAAAAAAAGAGAAATACATTAAAATTAATGACTGAATCAATAATATTAAAGATAAAACAGAATAAAATAATATTACTATAAAAAATCAATCTGAAAGACAATAATCGATTTAAGAAAAGGTATAAATGAACAATAACACAAAAATAGCATTTTGTTTTCCCTTGATGATGGACTATGTCCGAAATTAGTGGATCTGTGAAGATAATCCACCAGGTAATTCGATATATTTTGTTAAATTGTTAAACACATAGATTTTTTACATATATTAAATAATTTTATAGGGTACCTTAATTATCCTCTTTAGTATGTATACTTCAATTGTCATGTTAGTTTCATTGTTAATTTACTAAACATCCAGTATATGTACTTGAAAAATCTTCTATTTCTACTTTTGAATTCATTACTAGAAGTAACGAAAATAAAATAAGGTATTTTTTAAAATGTAATTAATGTGCATTTAAAAACTAAAAAATGTTATAACACAAAAGTAAATCTCGATAATAAGAGGAACAAAATCTACTGTATGCAAAAAATATAAACTCTGGGGTTATATTTCTTTTCACAGTAGAAAAGTTGAGGCACAAAACAATAAAATAAGACGCATGATGTATGCATCGAAATATATTTGGTTCAATGGAGCATTGGCATGCATAAATAAAAAGTTTGGCTGGACAAATCACAGGGCAGTGTTTCATAACGCAGGCTCCTGAATCTTCAACTAGAAGCCATCATTTTAAAATTTATTAGTAATAAAACCTGAAAACAAACAACGGTACCCAATTAGCTGAAACTGAGCAATTCAAATTGTTTTGAAAAAAATTTTATCAAATTATTAAGAACTTTTTCGTCTGACATATTTGAATGCATTGCTCAATGGTTTGAGAACTAAGAATATATGCGTCCTAAACGTCTAGTGTATTTCAAATAATTTTAATTTTTTTTTTATTTAATAAGTTTATTCTTCAAACATATCATATAAACAAATTAGAACATTTTGATTTTTTTTTTAATTAATCTCTAAATAAAAGTGTTATATCGCTTAAAAAATTGCTAAGTCAATGTAACCTATAAAGAAATGTAATGGAATCCAACCTTTAGAGCAAAGGATCCAAGAAAATTTTTCAATTTTTCAATCCCCTATGAGGATATGGAAATTTTTTAAAAGTTTTTTTTTATAAATTTTTTAACAAAATTTCATTGTTCTATAATTAGTAGTTTAGCGTTAAAAAATATTTTCTGAAATCATAAAATATATTATAACGCCCCTTCCTATTAATTCAATTGTAAAAAAAAAATACGCAACTCATCCTCATATAAAGTTGTATTTGTAAGGTATAAAAAGAAAGAGTCATGCAAATTAGCTTGTCATTTAGTTTATCATGCCCTATTAAATGCTAATGAGATTGATTATATGTGCTGTCATAATGGCTTCAATTACAATTGCATAATTGAAAATGATTTATAATGCTGCCTAATCATGATCATAAACGTTAAAAAGTTTCCACAATGAAAGCTTGAAATATATATATATATATGATTGGCTATTTTTGACCAAATAGTTTTTACTTTTCCATTTTGGACTCTATTGTTTCCGGCCTTATTAAAGAGCCAAAATATATTATAGAGTCCAAAATGGAAAAGTAAAAACTATTTGGTCAAAAGTAGCCAATCATATTCCAGATACTGGACCACTCGTGTAGAATTCACATATATAATATATAAACTTTAACAAATAGGAAAGAACCCAGAATGTCACTATAGAACTCACTTCGAATTTCGACATCCGTCGTCTTCAGGAAGAAGTGCCAAGTACTCGCGTTGAGAACCAAACTGCTACTGGCCTCCAGAGTAACTCGTGACTTTCTGTGTTCTTTACTATTAGTTAAAGTTTTTATTGTCCACACGGACCTTTCATTATATATATATATATTATATCAGGAATTATCAGTTTGCAGATTCGAATGAGACCATCAAAGTCGATGATTCAGCTTTATTTAAAACTTTTTTCATAAGCCTGCATTGATTTCATTTGTCGTATGACCTAACGAGAACCTGTTAATTTCCGCATATTTAATTCTCTTACTAATATACGTTAACAAAGAATTAATACAGACATACGAATTTATATGTGTTGATAGTGTTATGTGCACATACGTATATACGTTATACATCGATAAAAAGATTTCATTAAACACGTGAAATAACAATCAATGATCAAACTCACAATATGAAATGGAAAACAAGACTAAGATCTTAGTCTTGTTTCCCATTTCATATTGTGGTTTGATCATTGTATATAAGTATATACGCGTATGATGCATAGACAAGAAGACTGTTTGTTACAGTTGAAAGATCTTGGTCTTTTTTCTCACTTCTTATTTCAGTTTGAGCATAAATTGTTTTTTTATGCGTTTATTATGAAATCTTGTTAAGCGTATAAACAAATACGTATGTAAACATGACTCGCTTTTGACATGTATCCATCAGTTTCACTGTCTTCGGAATCATTAAATTGATGCAAGTAAGGTGTTTTCTAATATTAATCACTGCCTTTTTTTATTATAAATGATAAAAAGACACTCTATATTTATTGGTTTAACATTTTGGAATAACTATAATTTCATTTATTTTGGTGTTTCATCAAATCTACTTGTGATTAAATTTGAATTATTCCAATTACACAAAAATTAAAATTGGATTTTAGTATAAAAAACAAAATTACGGGTATTTCATTCATATAACATCATTTTTCTCCAAAATAAGTGAAACAAAAAAATAAAAAAATTGCGTACAATCAATTCTTACGATTCTGAAAACGGTTATGAAATTATTTATATAAACACACAAAAAAAAATCAAATAATAAAAAATTGGAAAGAATGCATTTGTTTCATCATTTCAATTATGTAATTTTGAAAATAAAATATCTTGAAACTGTTTCTTAAGATAATCAAGTTAGTCTTTTTCGTAATCAAATCCAATGTTTTAAAGTAAACTATTAATTTGGAGCATGATTTTTTGGCTTTGTTTCAACTTTGTGATAGTCAATATAAGAGGTTTGGGTGACAGGGCTGCTAAGATTTAGGGTGAATAATACAGGTATCTGGTAGTCGGCAACTGTGGTCAGAGGTAGAAAAAAAAAAGTGGAACCATTTAGTGGATGGGCCAAGTGAGGTTGGCTGAGTGCCAGTGGTCGCATACCAATGATTGGTGGGCTCTAGTTGTGCCCCCGAAAAATATGCTCCTTCCGGGATGTCAACGGAAAGCTTTTTCTTTTCTCCGATGGTAAATGGAAAACTCACTTGACTTGGCCTCATTCTATTATGTTAATACATAGAAAAGAAGAAATTCGAACTGGCAAAAAGTTTTTATGGCAGATACAATTAGGACATCCTTTTTATTTATTAAATATTATATTACAACTATCTTTAGAGGAGTAACAATAGTGATAAATGCTACAAAAAAAAAAAAAAAAAGAGTGGAGAAACCACCCATAGATGGTACTATATGTAAATTGTTCTGATTACTTGAAATTAGCCTTGACAGCTAGCTTTGCTGAGTAGATCTCGGGGCCAACATCTTTTTTGCCTTCTATTAGAGTTCGTAAAAATCTGGTAACTCTTCAATTCGCTAAATTGAAGAGTTTAGATCAGTAGGTAAAAATTCATGAAGTTTGCGGTATCATGATCGGGTTTCTTTGGAGAATAAAAGGACTTTTTTAAACGTTATGAATGGTATTGTTAGATACATAAAAGGTAACTTGAACAATTTTGCCAAAGATGATAGATTAGGCTGATTTGATAATTTGTACGCTTGGTTGATCCTTAGATTTCTAGCCCATAAGAAGTCTGGTTTAAGTATTCTAGTACATATCGGTCTTTTGTTGTGTGGAATCTTATTTGATTTTTGTCGAGAAGTCTCGATAGCATCCTACATCTTTTCATTAGGTCCTGTCGTTTCTGTCTTTTATGTGGATTCCATAACAGTCGTTATCGATGTGCATCCCCAGATACCGCACTATGTTAGCAATAGGACATCCTTAAGTATTCAATTAGAGTTAATAAATGGAAGTCACCTAATAAAGCAAATATGAATAATTTAATATGAATAGTATTCATATTTTTAATATTTTCCCTGCCTACGTAGTTAATAAATCCTAAAAATAAATTTCTCATAAATTAGAAAATGTTAGTACTTTTTAAAATTAAAACTTTATATATAAACTATATTTAGGATATAATTTTTTTACAAACCTTAAAAAACCTTTTAAAGGATAAGAATACAAAAATAAAATTTATATGACGTAACGTAATAAAAAGACTTATATTTGACATCAAATTTTTAAAATCAACGTAATGTTTATTATAAATAATTTTCAAGTAAATAATTACTTACCTATAAACTTTCTTCATTGTTCAATGTTTTTGAACATTTGGAAACTTTCTTTATCACCTAAGAAATACTGTAGCAATCTTCAGACCATTGCACCATCAATGCTTTCTCCTCATGCTGATTATGAGTTACATTTTTATGAATTATTCATTTTTAAATTTAATAAGTTTAATGTTTTTTATTTAAGTTTTATTTTATATATTTATGGATTTATTATTATTCAAATTTAGAATAATAGTACACTTACAATTAGAACAATAATATTAATATGGTACGTACACTTACATTTAGAAGAATAATAATAGTGTACACTTATTATAACCAATGTATTAAACACCTTAGTACAATGTTCAATAATAAATTTAACTACAAGAATAACTCTGAGCTCCTTTTGAACATATTTTGTATATTTTAATAATTAACAACATTAATAATTAATTTATTATAATTAGTAATTCATTAAGTAAATCGAAAGAGTAAAGGTTTCTAAAAATATGCTAAGTGATAAAGTGTTTTTTACTTGAAAGATAAATCATAGCCCCGTTGTCTAATTTGTCTTCTTATAATAAAATAAAAACAAAGGGTTTACACTTTGTCTCTCTACAAAACAATTTCAGCAATTTATTTTATTTTTCATCTTTAGTTAAGCCTTATATCAATTTATGCTTCAATTAAATTTTTATAAATTATGTGCTTATACATTCAATAAGTTCAATGTTTGTTATTTTAAGTTTTAGTTTTTTTTATTTTTGGATTTATTAATATTCAAGGTTTTTTTTTTAATGGTTGGATAATGAAATTAAACTAATAGACTTTTAGTAATTATGTAAAACGTATTATAATATACAAAATTATTTTAAAATGAACGTTTTATCTATAATATCATTTATTATTAAAACTGACTAAAATTAGAATAATTGTTTTAACAACTTGGACTTAATTCATATTACCTCCTGTTTCTTATAAAGTAAGTTATTTTTAATTCATGGTCTTTTCTTGACCATAGTTATACGCATATTGAGAAAAGGTTGTTAAATCTGTTCAATAAGAAATGGACCTACTTTTGCCATCATGCCACGTAAATGATCATCCCGTCATCATGACGTTTGCAAATAAATAAAGTGCACAATATTTGTCCTCAAGATAAATTGATATCTTTGGGATAAGCTTTGCGATTTAATTAAAATCTATTAGAGATATGTAATTATGCAAAAAAGTATAATGATAGATAAGTTAATAAACGAAAAAAATAATTATATGACGCGATTTTTGTAAAACACTAATACAAATAAAAATACGATGTGACCAATCTTATAATGTGAGGAAAGTATTAAATCAGTTAAATGATAAGTAGTAGAACAGAAAATAATAATATTATAACATAAAATGTAGACTTCATGCTGTGCCCTAGTTATTAGTACAGTATATGAGGCTATGTTTAAACGATTTAGGGTTGTTTGAGAAGATGGATATTGACTAAAAGTGGTCGAAAAGTCCAACAGAATACAAGGCAAGACGTCATCAACTGACGATTCAACTGCCACTTGCCACGACGCTCGCTATAAGAATGAATTACTTTTCTATTTGAGAAATATTCATCAACCTTATTACGTTATAACAGTTAAAAACGATACTATTTAACAAATAATTGGGGACGTGCTCGCCTCTGAACTAATAGGTCCAGTGTTCGATACCCACTCTGGCCTTCGATTTATTCACGTGGGTGGTGAATAAATCTGATTACCTAGTCCTTCGGAGAGGACGTTAAGCTGTCAGTCCAATGCCAGGTACTCGCTAAAGAATCACTACTTCTAAATTCACTTGAGTTAGGTAAAATTTAGGGCTTCTAATGTAGATCAATGTTCTTTGAGAAATATAATATTCCCTCGAAGAATCAGCACCGGAGGGCTGACTTTGTCAGTCTTTCAGCTCTATACAAAAAATCAAGAAAAAATTGAGGTTTTTCTTTAAAAAAAATTGGTAAAATACCTATTGTCGTAACATACAAACTAATTCTGACTTATAATACTCAAAGTTCGTGTCTGCGCTATAGAGCCATCAAAAACTTCTTATGAAGGCCTGTATTTATGTTTCAGCTTTACATCATACAATCTTGTACTTAGTTAAATTTAAAAAACGTCAGTTTCATCCATTTTTATTAAAATTTAATGTTATTTAGTGGAGAATATTGTAATACTGTCAAAACAATGGATCTGCTGATTTCTGTTGATAACTTTTCAGCTAAATAAATGTTCTACTGAACAGCAATTTATATTTGAAAATCTATAGAAAACTTTTTTTTTTAATTTTCGAATAATCATATTTTTTTAAAATGTTGTTTTCATTATTGAAAGAGTCACTTGTTTAGGTTATTATTATTACCTAAGGCCTCCCTATATTTTAGACATAGGCAATGAAAAGAACTGTTAGATACGTATGTATATACTGATTAAAGTACGTACGCGTGTCTGGTCATACGTGTATTTGGTATTCATTATAAACGTTTATACTAGTAGTATTTTCAATGATCAAACCACAATATTAAATGGGAAAACAATACTAAGATCTTTCAACCGTAACAAGCGGTCTTCGTCAGAGTCAAAAACCCAACTGAAACACTAGATGCTTTTGTTTATAGGCTTATGCTTATATGCTTATATGCCTATGTCTATGTGAAATCTTTTTATATAGTATTTTGTATGCGCATTTAGTATATACGTGTCTGCACTAAATGCTAGATATTGATTAAAAAGTTCTATTTGAATAATACAAAATTTTTATTCTTTCAATATTAATAACTCGATTGTTTCGAGTGCTAACTCTTGCTCCTTCTAGAAAATTAAAGAAGCGGAAAATTGCTTAAACTAAATACAAACATTTATCATCGTTCTTGTTATAATTCGATTATGGTCTTTTGAAGAATGTTAGGCTTCAAATGTCAAATCAAACATTGGCCTTGCTAAATTAATAGTTAACTATATTATGGAAGAATCATATCAAAAATTGTTGTTATCAAAAATGATGTTAAAACAATTACGCTTTTGATTTTGAAGGATATGTTGGTAATAAGAGTTGCTCATGACTTGTAAAGTAAAAGCTTGTATGGCACTAAAATGAAACTCATTTACTTGAAAAGGGAAATACCTACTCATATTAAACTTTGGAATTCATCAACATACGCCATTGCTGTGGCGTCAGTCAATATTTAAGTTAACATAGCAGCTATTAGTGTGGTTAAAAGAGCAAAGGAAATCAATCAGAAAATCTATTTAATTTATTATATCCCTATAAGAAACCTACTTTATAACTACAAATGAATTTTATTCTAAATACTATTATTCTGTTTTCCAACGCCCATGCTTATAAGGCTTTCACCTTTTAATGCTGTTCTAGGGTTGAAAATTATGACTCATTTATTAATTCGCGCTAATTTTAGTAATTGGCGCTTCACATTACCTGTTGATTCTGCATTGGGAGTCCTAAATTTTACTTAAATCAAGTGAAATTATAAGTAGGGATTCATTAACGAGTACCTAATATCGTACAGGTTTGGGACTCAATAGTTAATCATTAACTTTTAATTTATTTTATTTATTTCAATAAAATTAATTTTTTTAGTAATTTTTATTAAGTTATTTTTTATTTATTTATTCTGTGAAGGATTTTTTTATATTAAATAAGTATTATTTTTTAATTACCTATTATACCATTAACAAAAGTTTCGTTAATGTCATTAACGAAAATGTTATAATAATAACAATTATTTTAAAACTAGCTGTGATTGTTTTTATTATTTGGAGACAGTAATGAGCTATTAGGATCTCTTGGGTACGAAGGTCATCTTAGTGTTATTGTACTTGAACTAATAACACTATTATTTAAACTTCCCAGAGATTTACTTATCCAGGCTAAAAGGTAGTGAATCAAACATCTTCTCAAGACATTTTTGTGTTAACATCATTACCCTTACGAGTTTATCAGAAATCTTTTTCAATAATGGGATATTTAAAAATGATTTAACTAAAATGAAACCATGTCAAAAGCTTTAATTTAAAAATAAATTAAAAATGAATTTTAGTTAATAGCATTATAGTTGCTTATAGAGTGGATAGGTAGTAGTTGTTTTATCAACTTAACAATGTTACACTCAGAATTTATTAGACTAGAAGGTAACTTTATCAATGTCAAGACTGCAGCCACCACTTTAAACTTCACCGTGTCAAGCTTCTTTCTTTTCTGATATAAATCACACTCTGTTTTTCTTTTTTATATTACATACATTTGTTGTAGGTTATTACAAAACAAATTTTTGCAGTAATCTATTTTTTTCTCAATCAAATCTTTTTACTTTACTATAAGTAAAGTATAGTGATCGTGAAAAAATTCGATCTCGCGATTTTGACAGAATTATGTTTCGAGGTCCCAGAAGTCGTGTGTGTATGTGTGTGGGTGGGTGGGTGAGTATGTTAGCATTGCTTGTTACCACGCTACGGTCCAGAATCTTTGATGGATCAGGTTGATATTTTACACAAAATGTGGGCCCCATAGTATAGACGATCCCTATTGTTTGGGAAGAATTACGCATGATGGGACAGTCACTTTCTTTTAGATTTAGATTGAGTTGTTTAAACATTTAGATACGTATAAAATAAATAAAATTTCATTTTTTTTTATAACATGTATATTACTCATTTCTTCATCGACTCATTATTTTATGCGGATTAAAAAAGAAAGAAACTTGGTGAAGTTACGTAAATTGGCTGCAGGCTGCAGAGGGGATGTACTTTCCTAACGATGCAGTCCACAGCCCTCATTTCAATTCCCTTGACACCAGAGATCCATACGAGAATAGCACTACATTTAACTTTAATACTTTAAAAGGAGATATTATTATATATTTTTACGCGTTCTTTATTGCAACTTGATCGCAACCTGCAGTCTTCCAACACGTTTTTAATTAATGGCTTATAAAATTCCATATTTTGTCTTAGTTCTAAGAATGTTAACTTTCATCCAATATTAATCCAAACAGCAATAAGTAAAGATTTTTTTTACATTTTTTTCCCTTAAATTACACAAATTTACTTTTTTATTTCTTATGAATTATGCATTATGTAAATCACTTGCCAAAGTTAATATTTTTCTTCCCTGGTACATTATTAAAATGATCCTTAGATTACTGATATTAAATTTAATATTTATTATTTTAATAAATATGTCATCTAGGTAATGTTTAAGTTTTTTTTAGTCCCAATTAGTTTGCAAACTTTTTTTTATTTTTTTTTCTTGCTCACGCACAACCTTTTACACGAATGTAAACTAGGTACAATGACTCACATTCAACTTTCGACCCTTTTAACAGTCTTCCTCAGAACAGTACATTGAGTGGCAAGAAGACTAAAACCAGCTGGACAGCTTCACAGAATATGGGCAGGTTGGCCACTACAACAATGAAAAGAAGTAGTAGAAATATTTGAAGAAGAATAAGAACGGGGGAAAATAATAATAAAAAAAGAATCTTTATAAATATAAAATTCAATTGAACTAATTGAACAGAAAATTAATAAATTAATTAAATAAAAAACAAAGAAATATAAATAAATTAAATTTAAGAAAAAAACACCTCTGAATTAACTGAAGTAACGGTCAATTGATACCTGGATTTGAATGAGTTGCAGGGAGCCATACATGGGCTTGTTTCTTCAGAAGCACTTTAAGCAGTCAAGAGACTCGTTTTTGTATCTGAATTCTGAAATATATTTTCATATATATTTTTAAAAATATAAAAAAAAAATAAAAAGAAAAGCATTTGAAACTCATTCACTTCTCGAAGATAGTTCTAAGAAAGAGTTGAAACATGTTGACTATAAGAAGTTCGTTTTACAGATTAGATGCAATAACGAAATCGTTATTCAGAAAGATAGAGGAACTTATCAAGAAGGAAGTTTCCCCAAATTATGGTTGGAAGAAAATAGAAATAAATAAATAAATAAAATAAATGCTCTGAGGCCTTTCATTTATGTCATCGCAGAGGAAACATAAAGTAGAAACAGAGAAGGGAACATAGAAACATAAAAGTCATTAATTGTATTTTCCTATCTGTTGTCATTTTCTTATTAGTCATAGAACAAATTGAAATCTTCACAATATCTTATATGCCATAGTATATACCTGTTTTGATTTATCATCAAGTCTCTCAACCTTTCGGCCATTCCATGAGTAAAGCACATGATGTACTTAAACCTTACAGATCTGTATACGAGGTGTGTAAATAAAGTAGTGAGACTGATTTTTTTTAAATTTTCTATTCAAATATAATTACAATGTGATATTGTCACCTTCAAAATAGTTCCCTTCGGAAGCCACACAGCGCTGAGACGGTCCTTCCAATCATTGTAGCATTGCTGGAACTCGGATTCTGGAATGGCCTTCAGCTGGTCGGTTACAGCAGTTTGTACTCGTATTTTGTAGATGTTAACCTGAAGAAGAGCACTAAGTGTTTGAAACGCGTTATTGGTTTCATATTAAACTTTTTTTTTTTTGTATAGAGACGTAATTCTTTAAATCTCTCAAAACTGGAAATATTATTGAAACTATACTGATTCATTGCTGTAACTAATATACAAAAATTAATGAGTATATATCATATAAATATATGTAGTACGACTATTTATAAAAATGTCAAAATTCATAATATTTCGTCTGTTTTGATTTTACAAAATTTTTAGCCCTGAGGATGTCTTAAAATAATGACGAAAGGTTAGAAAAAAGGTGATTTCAAATAATTAACCCTAACCAAATTCCGAGAAAAGTATTTAATCTAATGTTTACATAATGCGTAAATTTTCTTTAAAATGCTAATTAAATTTATCTAATTCTTTTAAACTGTGTTATTACTTTGTAATGACTCATTCCTTTAATTCAGTTATTGCTACTAAACATTTAATTCTAATTTGTCGTACTTTTAAAGGAGTTAATATTGACAGTTGAGTCAATCAATAAACATAATGATCTACCTTATTATGTATGTTTTTAAGTATTTCCTTTCTCAAGGGTTAGATAAACACTAAGAAAACAAGTTTCTATAGGGTAAATTCTTATAAAATGATCATAAGTTTACAATTCGTTAAGGGAATAGGTTTATTCGTTTTATCTTAGGTATACTAAAAACAAATACACTGTATGAGACTAACACCCAATTAAAAAAAAACAACGTAATTTTAAATATTGAATATAACAATTTACTATAATCTACGTTCAGATATAGTTTGCTGTTTGCTAGCCTCATCTTCTTCCACTTCACTTCCTCTTCTTCTCCCTTTACTAAAATATGACTCTGCTAATAAGTGTGAGGGCTGTAAAAAAACATTTTTCATAAAAAAATCCAAAAGAAAATAATATAAAAAAATTTAACTATTTGTCATTAAAACTATTTGTTGGTCAACTTCGATTCGCAGCCGTCACTGGGCATTCCAGTCTATATCTCCCTGTATCTTTGTTCTCTCATATATAGTTTTAAAGTTTTATTATTTCATAAAAGTTATTATGTTATAAATTTTATTATAGATAAACCTAAATAAAAACACTGAGGGGTTCAACCTCAATCACCAACTTTGCTGGTGATAGCCAGCAAAATTATCAGAAATTATCATAATTCCTGATAATTTTTCTACTTATCAAATGTTGGGTTCATTTATTTGGTTTCTAACAGAATTCTGAAATCTTTAGAGATAAATAAATACTATTCTAGATAAATGGTTATTATTATTATTATTAATAATAATAATAGTAATAATAATATTCTTCTTAATATTATGATTAACATATTATTATCAACCGTCATATCTCGTCTATCGCTGATGAAGTCGCCCGACCGGTTTCGCTATGGCTGCATCATCAATGGGACTAATTGATGATGGGATTGGGATTAGTCCCATTGATGATGCAGCCATTGCGAAACCGGTCGGGCGACTTCATCAGCGATAGACGAGGTATGATGGTTGATAATGATATAAACCTATTATTTACCAACCTATGTGGCACTAACAATATGCATGTATTTAATATTTTGATTATTATTAGAACAAACTTAGCTATTTTTATCACCGTTAGTTTTTTTACGAGTATTCTATTAAATATATTTATTACTTTTTGCACCCGTTTTTATTAAATATACATTTTTACCGTTTTCTAATTCATATTTAAATATATCTGCATTAACAATTTTTAATGACACAATTCATTAGATTTTGTGGGCAAGAAAAATATTTTATTTTTGGTAAGTTTGTTTCAGACTGTAACTTAGCATCAGTTAACTTAGCTAATTTATGCATATTGTTAGTACCACTGAGGTTATTATTATTATTAATAATAATAATAATATTATGATTACTATTAGAATAAACTTAACTAATTTTTATCAAATAGAAAATGCATCAATAGCCATTTTAATCAGTCAATAGTTTAATTTCATAGTTCAATCTAATCGACTAAGTTTAAATATCTAATTTATTAGAAGAGATGCATGATGGGAAAGTATATTTGAAGCATTTAAGCTTTCTCTGTTGTAATTGACTTGATTGATCTTAAGATGATGAGGACATCTAGAGAGGGACCTTGAGGGGAGACCTCCAAAGTTATGAAAAACGTCCTTGGGGAAGAACAGGGTGCACTCTGTGCCCGATTAGAAAAATGAAATGTCAAAACAAAATCGATGTATCCAATAATTCAACGGAAATATAGTCTCATGCTTTATTTGATCAATTCATAATTTACTTTTCATATATTTTCTGAATATATATTATTTTATTTTATTGCTAATACGTTTTTCAATTGAGAAAAAAACCTTTACATTGAATTGAGCAATACATATTATATTTATAATATACTTTGATTGTATCTGAAAGGAAACCATAGAAATAGTTTCCACTTGAATTCTAACGGAATAAAAATTTCTAACTGTAGTGTACAGTGTTTTTATTCAGGTTTATCTTTAACAAAATTTTTAATATTAACTAATATTAATACATTAATAATAAAACTTTACAACTAAATATGAAAGGATTAAGGATATAGGGAGACTATAGACTGGAATGACCAGTGACAGTAAACAGAATACTGGCGTGGGGAAAGAGCAAATCATGTTTTTCAGTTCACAAAAAAGAAGACAAAATAGTTTTAGATTACGATTCAAAATCGAGAAGAATTTCTAACTTTAAATTAATACACTCGACCCTCAAATTTTCTTACTAATAGAGACTGAGACAGAACATTCCGTACGGCTACAGAGGTGATACTGTACGGGGTAGCCTAATGGCGGGTAGGGTAGGCTAAATAGTTGACAGCATGCCAAAACATACCATATATATATAACCTCCAACCGGAAATTCCAACCGTTTGAATGGAAACGGATAGTTGCTCGGGATCAATGGTATTCGTGGTATACACGCAAACTGCCCAGTACTCTACTACCAGACCCTGTCATGCTGTCCACCTCTCTGACGTATCTGTGCAGGCCACGAATTCGGAGTCGTGTCCCGTTGCACATTTTAGGGTCACTCAAGTTTCGTTCCAGCATGATTAGTTATACTACTTTAGCTGGATAATGAACTGTTTTCTCATCACTTATCAGTATTTTTACTGACTGGTAAGTTCTATCTTCCGTTTGATATAGCGTATAAACTTGTTTCTTGACTTCTCATGTCTGTTCATTAGAATCGAGCAGAATTGCTCGTTCACTAGGTCAGGTTAGGTTAGGTTAGGTTGCAGTGGCAGCCCCACAAGGGAACACACGTAGGCCAAGCATTGGCCCTTTGTGATACCACACAATGAAGATTGATTCTACAGTGGGAGTCCTAAATTTTGCCTAACTCAAATGTACTTAGAGTAGGGATCTTTAACGAGTACCTGACATCATACAGGCTCGGGACCGACGGTTTAACGTCCCTTCTCCGAGGGACGACGTGCTTAGATTTATTCACCTCCCGCGTGAATAAATCGAGGGCCAGGTGAGGATTGAACCCCGGTCCTATCAGTTCAGAGGTGAGTACGTAACCACTGAGCTAGCCTGGCCCCCTGCTCGTTCACTAAGTCAGTTATCATAAATAGATGACAGATCTAGAACTAACTAATATGAGTTAGTTCTAAGCAATGTACAGACAAAACCTTTCTTTTATTTATATAGATAAATATAAAGTAAATCGGTGTTGCATTATGAGGAGTTTGAGAAAGTGACCGCCGAATTATGAGACCACTGATGTGATTACAAATCACCCCTAACACCGTGAGAGCACAATGTTTGAATAAATATTTTATTCCTGTTCACAATATGAGAAAAATGACCAGCCGCATGCACCCCTCATCCATTTACTGTTTTAAGCAATGATTTGTTTTTCATTCTGTTGTAAAGTTAATCATAAAAAATGGCAACCTATATTGAAAAAGTACGTTATTTATGTACGGGCAATGAATCACGTATCTAACTCCTAAAACTGTCTACAGATAAAATATGAACCAAAAAAAAAAAATATCAAAGGAGTGACAAATTATGATGATTAAAGTTTAACCGGGTAAACAGTTTATTTTTTACCTTATTATTTATTGTAGTCAGAAAAAAAACTAAAGTAGCATACAGGAATGAAGGGCAGCCGGTATTGTTCGGACAATAAACCTGAACAATGACAGGAGAATAGAAAAGAACATTGTAAAAACGGAAAAGCTATCATGTTTCAAATTTATGTCAAGGGTTGTTTCATGCCCTGGTCCCTCGCTACTCAACACACTCGCTCTAGAGGACCTGTTATTTAAAAGTCATACAACAAATGAAATTCTACATTTCATTTAAACATATTTAATGCCAAAAAAAAAGTTAAATAATTTCAGACTTAAATAATTTTTCAATATTTTATTAAAAAATTTGGGATTGACCTACACTCAACTTTACTATAAGACAACTTAATATCAAACTTCTTGGTTATAATATATAATGTCCCATTTGTGCATAATGTCCAAATGGGAGAGGTTTATTAGTCTTTCATTCCTGGAGGTAGTAGAGATAGTGATTGATCCACTTATCAATATATATGCTTATTTTCGAATACCACTGACACATATAATATCATTAACTAATAGCTACAGCACTAATAACATTTTTGAAAACCGAAACTGTAGATTTCGTGTTACGAAATAATCTCTTACAGAAGAACATGGCTTTTTTTCTCTTACATAGTTTATCAGACCTCCTTCTACATTGACAATTTAAGACAAGTCTCCCATTTAAAACTTGAAAATATTTCAATATTATCTCAAAAATGTCAAAAACATGTAAGAAAAAATGTTGGTTTAAGATAATTTTTAATTTAAGATGTGGTATAATTTCCTTATTATTATTATTATTTAAATAATGTTTTCAATTTTGAATTATGTTTAACATTTATAGTCTTTTATAGAATTTTTATAATGGGAATTTTAAGGCGTGCTAGTGTTTTTTAAAAAATAACTTTTCTTTCCTTTTGTCAAAAATCATAAAAATTCACTATACTGTGAGCCAGTGTATGTTTTTCCTGCGTTCTCTCCTCCGTTATAAGGTTGCTCTAAATGTATATTGAGAAAAATTATATTAGTAATAAATTACTAATATATATTAGTAATTAGCCGTTACTCAACCCAAGTTCAAAGCCAGATTTCAATATATTTTAATAATTTCATAGCTGGAAGTTTGAAGATTTTGAAAATAATTGATATGAACTATTAGACTGGAATAATAAAAACCTGGATATTTATCATAAACTTAATAAGAAAGAGTCATACCTCATTCTTCAAAATTAGCGAAAGTTAATATGACTCATAAACACAAAATAATTTACATCTGCTCTTAAGTTTTGTTGATGGGTGCAACATATTTCATAAACTTTAAAAATTTATTTCAGGTGCCTTAGTGAAAATCAATAACAGCCACCTAGGAGACACCAAATGCCATTTATTTATTGATGAATGTAATTAGTGCAATTAATTTAATGCTCATAAAACCAAGTGTCTGATTGCAATAAAAATTAAGATTCTTGCATCGTCTATCAAGTGTAAAATGTACGTAAAATGAAATCAAGTGTAAAATGAAATATCAGTTAGTAGTCGACGAAATTAAAATTGTGTTTGCTTAACATATAGTAAAATTGAGTGTAGGGCACTCCATATTTTATTGAAAATTGTCTTCATAGCTGTTAGTAAAAATGTACTGAAGAATATTCAGTTTTAGTTTGAAGAATATAAAATCCAACAAAACTAAAACCATATTAACATTAATTAATTCTTATATATCAACTTCAATAAATATTCCGTATTTATCCAAATTATTCTCTTAAAATCAGTGAATATAAATCGTTTTGCATGAAGTTGTACGAGTATTAATAAATTGAAGAATAAATACAAAACTAGACATTATAAAATTAATAAACATGAATATTAATATCATAATTTAGTTTTTATGTTATTGGCTAATCTCATTCTTATGTTTGCCAATTATTGAATATAAAAAATTTTATTATCAGTCGAAATCCGCATCAAAATGAAATTTTAGCAGACAAACGTATTATCACGTATGTGATATAGATATCTGAAGTTAATCATAGTGAACCTAAGTTATATTAAATCTGCCGATAGAAAGAAATAGAAAACTTTATTCTGGTAGTAAAACACCAAGGAGAGTAGTTAAAAGGAAGAGGGTAAGTCGGAAGTAGTAATTCACTTGATTTAGTCTTCCCTAATCTTACTGAAAAACTCATGTTAAGTATTATGAAAGGTAGCGTTTTCTAATAGGAATTTTTATGAGAAGTATAAAAAATGGAAACAGTAAAATTTACATTTTTAAAGTAATACTGGGAGTAAAGCAGTACTCAGGACTGAATATCTAATTGGAAGCAATATCTGAGCTCCCCTTTATGACCTCTTTATCAGGCTCTAAAAATATAAGTAGCAGACTTCAATGGATGCGTCGAAAACTGAAACATCCAGCTGTTTTATTAAAAAATTCCAACATGAAAGAGATAGTCTGTGCAGTGCTAGTGTTTATGATGACCAGTTATAAACTAATCTGCTCAGACACAACAACGTGTATACATATCAAACAATTAGAAAAAACAAATGTGGAGCAATAACAACAAAACTTACTTCAATGTTTCAAACAAAACCGAGATTTGACTCAACTAAGTTGAGAAGTGACTCTAACGAAGACCGCTTGTTACGCTTGAACTTAGTCTTTTTCTTATTGAGTGAACGTTGATTGTTATTTCAACTTGTTGATTGTTTATTGTGAAATCTTGATATATATATATATATAACTCAAAATTATATATTTTCTCGTCGGTAGCCGGGACGGTTTCCTGCCGTTGTTTTCCGGCGTTCTTGGTCGCCGTTTCTATTTTCTCTTGAAGACGGATCATCCAAAAATTTCAGTATGTAAGTGTGTCTCTTTCTCTGTGTGTTGCTTCTTCGTTTCTGAGCTGATATATATATATATATATATATATATATATATATATATATATATATATATATGTAGGTGTGTTCTATCTAACGGTTGATATATTATTGAATCTGTTATATATATATATAAACATTAACACATAGGAAAGAACACAGAAAGTCACTACAGAACTCAGTTTGATATTTCGACATCCGTCATCATCGAGAAGAAGTGGGAAGTACTCGCGTTGAGAACCAAACTGCTACTAATAGATATAATTGTATATATTCTGCATGAGTGGTCCGGATCTCGAATATGATTGACTATTTTTGACCAAATAGTCAAACTATTTGACACTCGTCTACTGCTGTTACTACTCGGAAAGTAGTAAAATAGCAAACTACTTACAATTAACTTTACTAAAGTTAAAATAGTAAACTATTACTGCTCGTAAAAGTTTTACGAAGGACTGTGAGCCTTCCAATATCTGTCATGCCGGTGGGATTGACTTCATAGAAGTGCTTCACTGAGTAATGGCTTTTTTTAGAGCCGGAAACAATACAGTCCAAAGAGGAAAAGTAAAAACTATTTGCTCAAAAATAGCCAATCATATATATATATTCACTTGATAAACGGAAAGACGATCCGTTACTAGCCGTTGCGTCTGCAACGTGATGGTCTCTTTTTCTCTTTTCTTCTGAAGACGGATTGCCCGAAAATTTGAGTTTGTAAGTGTGTGTGTAAGTTTTACTTTGTGCTACCTATATTCAATTTTGAACTGTTTTATATATATATAATTAAAGCAATAAAACGAAAACAAAAAAGAAACAACTAACACTACTTCCCTTCTACTCTCTTCCTGATGACGAACTTCGGTTGGAAATATTGATCCACTAATTGTTCTCTTTCCTTATATGTTGTTTTTTTTTCAGTTATATATACCTGAATATGAGGTCTAGTTTTCATTAGGGTTTCTTTTTGTTTTCAAAGTATAAATATATATTTCTCTATGATGGGAGCATACACCCTCAAACAACATGGCTTAATGTTGGCAGCAGCATGTGCATTGAAACCCTTGTTAATGATAGGTTATAATCTTCCATTTGTCTTGCCGTGAGTTGCCTACATAGAAGACAGAATTGCAGAGTATATTTATATTTAAATATTAGATGACTCTGCAGTTTCTGATTTCGATTTATTATCAAGAATCTTATTTAGAATCATTCTTTTTTAAAAATAAATAAAAAGCAAATAATGAAAAATAAATAAAAAGTAAATAGTGGCTTTTAAATTACTGGGTATATTGAATTGGTTTTCACAAAATTGACTTTTCTGGCACTTGACTTTCCACTTGACTACGTGGTGGGCTTCTTAAGAGGATATAGAAGAGGCACTCAATATAAACCTCACCAGAGATACCTTGGTAAAGGGAAACTCTATACTACAAGGCAACAGTGTAGAAATCTTTATTTAAAAAACAATATACTTATTTTGAATAAACATTAAACTGATTTTAATATTATAGTAAGTTTGCAGTATTTTGTTGATCGTTTTAAAATTGTTACACTTGGGCGGGTAGGGAGTTGATCTTAGCCGGCTGACCAACCAATCCTCCCTACATACACCCACAGTCTCCCAGGCCTAGACTAGCTTTAACTTTAATACTTAGTGTCTCTTTAGATTTGTATTATACTAAATCTGACGATGGCTTATGAAAAAAAAAACTTCTTACATATCTTTTCTTTTAGTGCCTTAGTTAATTATACATGTTTTAGCGTTTTGTTTGTTTTATTGTGGATTTATTTCTGACTAGTTTCTATCTGGCCTTTAATTCTAGTACATCACCTATAATCATTGGTCTCTTTTCAATCTACTGCAAAAATACCAGCTACTCATCGCAATGTAGTAAGACAATTAGAAAGTCTAAAAAAAGTCCCTTGAATTTAACTCTGGCAATGACCTCTTGTTACAGTTGGAAGATCTTTGTCTTTTTTCTCATTTCTTATTGTGGTTTGAAAGTTGATCAGAATATATATTGATTGTCAAATAAGTTGCTTATTCCAACAAAGACACTTCTTTGAAAAGGTCATTTATTTGGTTTTCATACACACTTTTCACTTTATTTATATAAAATAAAAGCCTGCACCTGACTTTCCTCTTCGCTTTGTGTGCTCTTAAAGAGAATATAGAAGAGGCACTCAATATAAAACTCATCATAGATACCATATATATATATATATATATATATATATAAAATATATATATATATATATATATATATATACCATAATAAACGGAAAACGGTCCGGCGAGACAGATAACAATTAAAATAAGCAGTGACACATAAACTGAAACACAACAAAGACTCACTTTTCAGTTTATGTGTCACTGCTTATTTTAATTTATATATATAAATATATTCAATGTTTTGTTATTGAGGGCTAGGTCAAATAAAAGAAAATAAACTCCTTTCTAGGCCGTCGTTTCGATGTATTTGTACATCATCTTCAGGGCTAAAATTAGAGTAAGACTATAATACATTTATCAAAACAATCTACAACTCACATGGAGAACTAACAAACATTTTTTTTAAGACCAACAGATACATACAAAAGGTTATTTTATAATCAGAGTTGTTGAGTACACATCTATTTAAAAGTATCAGACAAAAGGAAATTAGTATTACCTTGGAAAGTGTGCTAATGGTTATTTAAGTTACATAAGAATTAATTGGTTCTAAGTATGAAAAAACACTACTTGTTATATTCATCTATCATTTCCACAAAACAGGGCGGGTGAACATATGAAGGTTACATGAAGAAAGGTTTCATATATATATATATATTGTAAATTTGGGGAGCAATCCTTCTTATGTACATGTTTTGTTGAACGACCTTTGTACTGTGGCATGAATAAATTTCATTGTCCATCTTTCAAGTTTTCTCATTTTTGTTTTAAATATTTCTGGTACTAAATATACTAGTTCTCCAAATGGTTTATTCTTTATAACTGACATGTTTCGGTCTCCTTGACCATCTTCAGAGTTAATCATATTCATATAAAAAAAAATATATTGCACTTGAATATATACACTTTTTCGATGAAAATACGATCCGAAATGGAAAAATACAGTTCAATGTACAAGAAGAAACATAGAGAAATTAAAAACACAAACTTACAGTCTCACTGTAAGTTTGAGTTTTTAATTTCTCTATGTTTCTTTATGTACATTGAACTATATATATATATATATATACATAGCAATAATAAAAAAAGATTTATTACTATTGACTATAAAATGCAATATTGATTTCCCATTAAATAAACTATAGCAAACCTAATGAAGCTATGGGTACTTGGGTTGCAATCTAAGCGATGCGTGTGTAAGTGTTCGAAGCAAGGAAAGGATTATAAAGCATCATAAATTGTGGCAGATATACTGTTAAATTATTCAGGTTTGGTGTCTGCCAGAACCTACGTTATTAATAGCAGGTCTCCTGCGATCAAGAAATCCGGCCGCTTCTGTTTTTACCTCATCCCGTGTTGTTACACCATTAAAGTATATTCTCTAGCAAGGAAAATGATTTAATTGGCTACCGTGCTTTAACGCTAGCATTTCTACTTGCATCAATTAGTAGTGAGATAATTGAAAATTGAACTTTAATGAGTCTTATGTGATATGATTTTAAATTTAAATTTTTAAGAATTAAATGAATGAAGAAAACGACTATAAACAGTAAAGTAGAAATAAACTTGTAAATTTAATTTTATTATGTAATCTATAAGATCCAGTAAAAATGAATAATATCAAAAAAAAATACTGAAATATTTCGAAAAGAAGAAATAGTTTGTAAATACGTTGATCAACGTGCACACGTTGATTCTATTTCATAGAATGTGTGTGTATCTGTTTCATAAAAAGTGTGCATATCTATTTGATGGAATGTTGCATATCTCTTTCATGAAATGTTGCATCTATTTCATACAAAGAAAGGCTTGTTTGTTTTCTGCATAAAATGTATAATTTAAGAGATGGGATACAGGAAATAGTGACTATATAATTTGTAATAACATGGCTTTATCCTATGTAAATATGGGTCATTATTATTCCAATAGTAACAATGAATAAATGCATAATAAGACATAGAAAACAACGTGTTTTTTTGCATAAGAACCAAATAACCCTAGAAAAGAGAGGAAATGAATTTTACTTTTTGCTTAGCAGTACGAATCACACTGGTGATTGTCACAGGTTAAACAACAGAGGCTTGTAATTTTAAAATTTCATAACATACATAAATGAAATATCTTTCAGTAACTTAGTTAACAAAAATTAACAGTTCAAACAGTTATTTATACTCAAGTGTGGTAGAAATAGTTTGGAAATTCATTTATAGGATGCTGTCAAGAGATGAAAACCTACTTATGGCTTTCTCCTCTTGACAATAGAGAGCGTTGTATAGAAGTTCCCTCTCAAAAAAGCATTTACTGTGCCTGTGAGAATTAATAAATCCCTTGTAGATCGAGTAGATCTCTCGATGGGATATACCCCATGCATTGTGTTTGAGTCAGTCATACTGTACTACCTCGTGATACGTGATACGTCGTATCTACTCGTATGACGTGAGGTTACAAACCCAAGGCATAGCTCAATCCTGGAACCCCCAAGATTTCTATCGTTGCTACGTATATAAGAAGCATTATTACAGAGAATTCTGGTTTAGAGATCTCTCAGGCCTACTATTGTTTTGCACGTTTGCTACTATTAAAAGCCACTTTTCCAATACTTCTGAATAGTAAATACAGCAAAATGTACATATACCGTCTTTTTCTGAAAATAAGACATCCCCCGAAAATAAACCCTAGTGTGATTTACGGAACACTTTGGAATAGAAGCCCTTCCCTGAAAATAAGCCCTAGTTAAAATAATATGAATAACATAATTATTTTAAAAAAAGGTGTTGAATTTAATAGGTATCTCTAGCTGCCCTAATATTTCATAGAATTGTTTGTAACAGAACATTCCAAGAAATTTCTTGTTTACCTCTACAGTACGTTTCAAGGAACACACTACTTATTATAAATCATTAGTTGTGCAATCCGTAATTGTGTGGTATTTACTCATTCTGAGGAAAAATGGATAAACAAACAAAAGTCTCCACACAAATGAAGTTTTATTCAACGCGTTTTAAACACTTTGTGTTCATCATCAGGAAGACACTACAATAAAAATTATATCTTATCAGTTACAAAATTAGAGTGAAAAAATAAAATTCAATTAAGAGAATTCAAGACATACCAAGGATGTGGTGCTGACGGGTTGGTCCAGTAAAAAGAACAAGTAGGAAATAGATCCGAATCTATTCGAAATAGATTCTGCATGCGGAGTATGCAAAAATAATAAACTATCTCATGGTGTTGTTATCCAGGAGGAAACATACACACGCACACACAGACAGAGACATAAAAAACTAAAAATGAACTCAGGGATCTCATAACATGTACATTTTTTGGAAGGGTGGTATTTTAAAAGGATGTAAAGTGCAGGAAAGGACAAATGTTCAGATAGGGATGTTTGGGGAAACAAAGGAGTACAGTAAGAAAGAGTAAAATAACTGCCCGCTAGCTGTCAACCCTCTTAGAAAAGGCTATTGCTCTCGTAACGAAAGTATCCAGTTTGAAGAGCCCGTTATTAATGCTTATAATATTTGATCTATTAATATTAATCTATTAAATTCAATATTTCTTGAACTATACTCTACTTTCAGTAAAGTATTATATGTAGATATTTACTATATTTATTAAATATATTCCTGGAAGTAAAAATTTGTGTGAATAAATATATAATTGATATTTCAATGATAATTCCTTGGATTTGGTTGTTAGAAAATTAGATAAAGACGAAATTATTCAAAGGATTATGATCCTGGGAGGAAACAGTTGAAAGCAGATGTTGAAACTCGTCAATGAATTTTGCACAAAGTGTGACTTGGTTGTGGGAGAGTCAGACTGGTGTGCCCGCAGGGTGTCTGTGGAAATAACGTAGAATACCTGACGGGCTGCTTAAACCAACCGAACGCATAAATAAATGTATAATTAATCCATCTCTGACAGTTTAACACTAATTTCATTTCATTTGCCTCAGGATTTCTAATTCTATGAATTCCTTAGGGATCTAGAAAATCAAAGCAACAATCTAATTACTAGGCATTTTCATTTAAGGCAATTATTTATGTAAAAATAATTGTAATATCAAAAATTGAGTCGATGAAGGAAAATGAAAAATTTTTCACCCAGTTACCATTTTCAAAGCGTCACACTAACCTGATTTATTTGTAAATCTGGTCTTCAATCATTTATATACTTTATACCTACAATAGACAGATAACATAATTTAAAAATAACGCGATGGAGAAACTATCATCTCCATTTTTTTTAAAAGACAGGATCTATGAATTAAACAAACTTTTTGATTCGTAGATCCTCTAATTCCTCTAAGTTAACCTAATATTTCTCTTTTCACCTAATGGTTTCTTTTTTCTCCTAGCCTTCTAATGACGGAAACATAATTATATCTTTATTACAAAAAAAATTAACTACGTTAGTTTATTTTTTGACATCACTAGTTTATTACTTTTTGTTTATCTATACATATATATAAAAAGATTCAAAAACCCAACAGTTGGGTTTTTGACTCTAACGAAGACCGCTTGTTACGGTTGAAAGATCTTAGTCTTGTTTTCCCATTTTCTTATTGTGCTTTGATCATACATACATACATATATATATATATATATATATATATATATATCTCAAAATTCGAAAAAAAACAATCCAGTCTGGACGCAAATCATCTCAAAAACGAGGGAAAGCGACATACAGAGAAAGAGACACACTTACAAACTCAAATTTTAGTATGAACCGTCTTCAGGGGAAAATTTGAGTTTGTAAGTGTGTCTCTTTCTCTATGTGTTGCTTTTCTTCGTTTTAGAGCTGATTTGCGTCGAGTCTGGATCGTTTTTTTCGCATTTTGAGTGAAATTTACTGCGGTACGTACGACTTTGTAGCCTTCTGTGCAGGGTTTTCCTGCCGTTGTGTTTCCGGCGTGCTTGGTCGCCCATTCTATTTTTGCTTGAAGACGGATCTTCCGAAAGTTTTAGTTTGTAAGTGTGTGTGTCTCTTTCTTTGAGTTTCTGTGTGTTGCTTTTCGTTTTTGAGCTTAAATATATATATATATATATATTCATTTAATAAACGAAAAGATCAAACTTGATACAATACCACTTTAAAATCGAATAAGAGTAAAACCCAGAGTAAAGAAACACACTTACAAACGTTTTCGAAGGTTCGAGTGTGTGAGTGTGTTTCTTTACTCTGTGTGTTACTCTTATTCGATTTTGAACTCGTGTATATATATATAGTTCAATATAGACAAAGAAACATAGAAAAATCAAAAGAACACACTTACAGTCTCTAATTTTCGGTTTGAACCGTCTTCAGGAGAGATAAGAGAGGGAAACCAAGCGCACTGGTTCAGAGACGGTTGGAGACCCAACCGTCTCCAACGGTGGTTTCCCTCTCTCATCTCTCCTGAATACGGTTCAAACCAAAAATTAGAGACTGTAAGTGTGTTATTTTGATTTCTCTATGTTTCTTTGTCTATATTGAACTAACTATATTTGTCCGTTTTGAATCGTATTTCCAATGAAAAAGTATATATATATATGTTGAAACTACAAAAAGAAATGAGAAAAAGTTACTATTTTTGTGATTTGAAAATTGATTGTTGTCTCTCATGTTTATTGTGAAATGTTGTTTTAAATATGTATATTATAAATAAATTAAATGCACACTTACAGTCTCTAATTTTTGGTTTGAACAGTCTTCAAATGATAAGAGGGTTTTCCTCTCTTATCTCTCCTGAAGATGATTCAAACCAATAATTAGAGAATGTTAGTGTGCATTTAATTTCTCTATGTTTAGTTTTGTATATTAAACTATATTTGTCCTTTTCGGATCATATTTCCATCGAAAAAATCTTTATAAATAAAATTATGATTTTGTCTGTACATTGCTTAGAACTGACTCATTTCAAGTTTTCTTTACGTTTCATACATTGGAGAAACCGAATCCACCCTTAGAAAAATTTCTGTCGGTTTGTCGGTTTGTCGGTTTGTCGGTTTGTCGGTTTGTCGGTTTGTCGGTTTGTCGGTTTGTCGGTTTGTCCGCAAAACTTTGTCACAGGTAAACTCAGCTACCATAAGACATATAAAGCTGAAACTTTTACAGTAGATTTGTGTAGGTCTAACTTAAAATATAGGCTATGAATTGATTGGAAATTCAACGTAGAAGTGAAGTTATGGACGTTTAACGCAAAAATGTTTGTCACAAGTAAACTCAGCCACCATAAGACATAGCGAGCTGAAACATTGACACTGGATTTGTGTGTGCCTAACTTAAAATATGGGCTCTAAATAGATTATTAATTCAGTACAGAAGCGAAGTTATGGGGCTTTTAGCTGTATTTTCCTAACTTCACAGACAAGTTTGTTTTGAAAATACACAGGTGTGGCAAGTAGGTATTGTTAGTTGATTTTAATTTCAATTGAGCATATGAATATATTGCGTATTTGACATCATTGAAATGGTGTTTCACAGAGTTAAGGATGTACTATCTATTGAGAATAAATGTTTTGTTAACGAGCAATTCTCAACTCTTAATATGAACAGGGAGGAAAAATCAACAAACAAGTTCTTACGCTATATGAAGCCGAGGAAAGAACTTACAAGTCAGTAAAGAGATTGGATTAGTGACGAAGAAGCAGTTCATTATCTAATTGAATTTCTTGACTCTGAATTTATTTCTCCTGGACTGCCTGCTCATGAGTAAAAACTTAAAGTAGAGCACCAATCATGCTACAATTTAGTAGCAGTAACAAATTTCATGTTACGAAACATGAGTGCCCCAAAACTGTGCAACGGGACACGACTCTGAGTTCGTGCTCTACACAGATATGCCATAGAGGCGGACATAATGACTGGATGTGGTATTGGGGAGTCTGTGTGTATACTTCACATACCATTGATTCCGAGCCACGGTCTGTTTACGTTGAAATGATTGCAAAGTCGGGTCAGAGTCTATTTCGCAATGACGTTAACTAAGTCGCAAAGGGAGACTTCATCTAACGCAGGAATACAAGGTAGCAAAACCAAGTTTTTCTCACATGGTCAAATGTAGTTTACATGCTCAACGGTCAGAGGTTTCAACTCTTTCTTCTACCATGAACCTGAAGGACAGACAGCTAATGTAGTGTATAAGCTGGAGGCATTTGTTTAACACTGTAGTAATAATGGTATTTTCTACTATTCTATAATTTCTAATGACATTTTGAAATACCAAAAATGACGGAACTTCTGATTCCTCCGTGGTATAGCCGAAAGGCATAGGCACACGGCAATAAACCAAAACAGGAACTTCTGATTCCGTCAAAGACGGGTACGTTTGCTATGTATTATATATAACTGTCAACTTTTTTTTAATTTAATATTTGCTTAATAAATACACTGGTAATAATGTAAGGTATGGGACCAGAGTAGCCCAGTGGCTTGCGTGATCGCCGATGACAGTAGTGCAAATGTATTATAAATAAATGTAACAAACAAATATTTTTTTGAATTTAAAATGTGGATAATATAAAAGATGGTAATAAAGTAAAGGGATCTAGCCAGGGTTGCCAGTAGCTTGCTTGCTCGCCGATGACAGTAGTGCAAATGTATTATAAATAAACACAACAAAAATATTTTTTTTTAATTTAATATTTGCGTAATATAAACACTGGTAATAATGTAAGGTATGGAACCAGAGTAGCCCAGTGGCTTGCGTGCTAGCTTTTGACTGGGAGCACGTTAATTAGAACTAACTCATTTCAAGTTTTCTTTACGTTTCATACTTCAGAGTAGCCACATGTACCCTTAGAATAATTTCTGTCTGTCGGTTTGTCCACAAAATATTGCTACCATAAGACATATAAAGCTGAAACATTGATTGTAGATTTGTGTATGTCTAACTTAAAATCTAATCTTTGTATACAGAGGCTTTTTTTTAGCACTGTACTAATAATGGTATTTTCTACTATTCTATAACTTCTAATTGTAGTATTAGTATAATACTATAATTGATATTTTGGAATACCAAGTATAATAGAATTTTTGATTCCGTCAAAGACGGGTACGTTTGCTAGTGTATAAATATAAATTGAAATAAAATCATATCTGAACGGACAATACACTTTGAAAACTAAAAGAAAGACGTTTGGAAAACAGGTGCTAGGACTCAATTCAATATTTTAACCCTTTTAACGGTCGTCCTTAGTAAAGGAAGTGCTGTGACAGAGAGTTGAAATTCGTCTTCTCTCAGCTATGCTTCCTTTCCTGAGGAGGACCGTTGAACAGGTCGAAATATTGAATGCTGCTTCAAGTGTATGTGTTTTAATTCATGTTTCATTTTGTTTTTAAAGTATGTATATTTAAAGTATTTTGAAATATTTTTTATAAAATAGAAATTATCATCTTCATTTTTTTTTTAGATATTTAAAGTTTTAATACCAAATATATTTGTAATCATGGTTGTATTTAAAAAGAAAGATGGCTCTTTAAAAGAAAAAAAAAGTAACAGTTTATTTAAGAGTTTTAGAATATGAGTTAAATTTAGGTTGGTGGATGCTAGGGCAGAAGCCAGTCCAAGTTTGTAATAGACAAAACTCGCTGCCTGTGTATTTCAAACTGGCATTACGCAAAAATATTGCCTCTGTCAATTTATTGTATTATGAAGTGGGAAAGTTGGGATGATTTATCTCGTCTAACTCTTCTACTGCTTGTTTGCAATTCTCGAATTGCCAATGCCTAACCATTTGTCCTTATTTCTTTTCATTCAATACATAATCTCCTTATTCTTTTCTTAACTTATTTTCTCAAGTTCTACCGCTTATTAAAGTTATTTCTTTAATATATATTGCTTTATAATTTTGTTTTAAGCTCTTTTAAATATTGTAAAACCATTTTAAAGCGATCTAAACTTTAGGCATTAAGTTCTGGCCTGCGGCAATCAAGTATTCACTTTAAACCTCAGTTCTTATTTGTTTTTCTATATTATATTTTATTATCATTAACGAAATACTGTTTAGTGTACATCAAATAATATACTACCTTATTATAAGGAAGTATATTATCTAAAAAAGTTTACATAGGCTGCAAGAAAAAATAAAATGCAGTCAGTTGCTCGGAACCAGACGGACCCGAAACCGGTCGAGCTCTACAGAAACTTAACAAGGTATGACTGACATTATTGCTAATAATTCTAACAATTTATTGGTTAGAATTGTAACATAAATTTTTGCATAAATTTATTGCATAAAAATAATAATATTTTTGTGTAAATATTATTTACATAAGATTCGTAAGCGTTATGGAGAAATATTACATTTCGTTCTCTTCAAGCGCTATGCTTAGCTCTACTATATTTCTTTATAAGATCTTTGAATCTTTTAGCCTTCAATATAACAATGTCACTTACGCACATACACACACGTATACACATAGTTAATAAAAAGATTTCACATAAACACGTGAAATAACAATCAATGATCAAACGACAATAAGAAATGGGAAAACAAGACTAAGATCTTTCAACCATAACAAGTGCTCTTCGTCAGAGTCAAAAACCCAACTCATTTAACTTAGTCTTGTTTTCCCTTTTCTCATTGTGGTTTGATCACACATAGTTAAATAGTTTCGGCAGCATACTGACTATGCATATTTCAATGAAGACTGTGGGATATTTTTGAACGATTTTCTTCTCATATTTTTTGTTCAATATATAAAGAAATATGTTTTTCGATGTTAGAATAAAGAATTAAGAGGTTCAATGTTAATGAATTTGTTTTGTCTTCAGCTATATTCAAGATGGGCAGCGCTGGGTAGATATTGATCAGGGCTGGGTACAAGATATTCATTACGGAAATAGCCGTCCAAAGGATACTTTGACCTTTCACACAGTCTCTTCCCTTATTACAATAATCTATTTTTTATTTTTCAGTATGATTTACACTGAGCTATGGCTAAGTTCAAATAATCAATTCTCTAGAATTGTATATTATTTTAATATTGTCTAATCTCTACTGGATATAATTAAACAAATAACTTAAAAGTAACTACTAATCGTAACACTGAAACTGATGATTTTAACATTATAATGATAGCAGTAATAATCTAATTGTTGTTATAACCAGTATCTTAATAATTGGACTAATACTAATTACTAGTAGTAGTGAATTGTAATAAATTAATAATCTGATGCTAATAATAATTAAGATGTAAATATAAAAATAGACGAGTTCAAAATCGAAGAAAGCTATGCACAGATTAAAGAAACACAAACTGTAGCTCACAAATAAAGGATCGAGAGTTTGTGTGTTTCTTTAATCTGTGCATACCTTTCTTTGATTTTGAAGTGGCATTGTGTCCAGTTTGAATCATCTTTCCAATTTTATAATGATTATAATAACAATGATAATAATACCCTTTTTTTTTTTTTCTTTTTTTTGACTGAGTGACGAGGATAGTTTGCCCTCCGATGCAGATTACATAATAGATATTTACAAGTAGTATTTGTGAAGTATTAATAATACTAGTTTTGCATTTACTGCAAGGACATTTTGTTACCCTCCCTTTGACGTGTTGTCTTCCCTTTAATCATCGCAGCTTTAATAGCAGTTAGAGCTAGCAGCTATTCTTCCTATCACTTTTAGAGCGGTGTTGAATCCACAACACTGAGTTGATTTTCATGATTAGTGAAGAAAAATACATTAAATCTTCTCAACACAATTTTTTTTTATTGTTTAAACCAATCCCCTAGTGGGTAATATCGTCAGCCGTTTACCGGATTTTTCTTTAATCGATGATTCTATAAATTCTACATTGGGAGTCCTACATTTTGTCTAACTCAAGTGCATTTTAAGTAGGGATCTTTAACAAATACCTGACATCATACAGGCTCGGGACCGACGGCTTAACATCCTCTCCGAGGTATAACGTACTCAGAATTTATTCACCTCCTGCGTGAATAAATCGATGGCCAGGTGTGGGGATCGAACCCCCGGACTACCAGCCCTGAAGTGAGTACGTTAACCACTGTGCTAACCTGGTCGCTTAACACAAGGTTAGTGTGTGACTTAAAAGAAGCCAGTAAAAGAAGCGTTGGGAGTAAATTTACTTTGTGTGTGAAGACTTGATGAATCTTTCCTCTCTAATCATGAGTAAATACCACAATAACTGCTTGAATAGATCGTGAGAGATAACTGATTCTCATTGGATTCCCATTCCGCTGTACATCCTTAAGTAAAAGCCCCTGAATTCTTATAATCACAGGCTATATAAGGCTATATTAACTTTTAAGAATTAACGTTTAGAAATTTTAGGAAATGATTTACTTCTAAATATATGTAATTGTTATTAGAAAAACCATATTTAAATTTATGGAAATTAAGTATTTCTACAAGATCAACGATTATATTCCAAAATGTTTTAATATTACTCATCTATTAGTATTAATTACTAATTAATTAAACATTTGTGTTCCAAAATGACAGATCTATAGTATGAACATAATTAAGTATCACCTTTGTTTATCATATGGTCTTTAAATCTCTAAAATATTGACATTGGGATTCCTAAATTTTGCCTAATTCAAGTATATTTATAGTTCGGATCTTTAACGAGTACCTGACATCTTAAAGGCTCGGTGCCGACGGCTTAACATCCTTTCTTCGAAGGACGACGTGCTGAGATTTATTCACCTCAGAGTGAATAATAAATCGATTGCCAGTTGGGTATCGAACCCTTGACCTACTGAGCTAATCTGACCCTCCGAGGTCATTACCTTCTATAATGTAATAATAGTAAACTCTTTGTTTACTAACCTAAAAGAAAAGGTAGCAACGAATTAGAAAACAATCTTCTATTGAGTTAAATTTAATGATATGCAAAGTTTACTTTAGAGAAACAAGCCGTTACCTTAAGAAAGCACATAACAGTGGCTATGCCCCATAAAAACAAATAGCAGCAATGATACTGTACTGGAGACTAGAAACAGTAATGAGCTCATGTTTCCGATTTTAATAAAGTATGAATTATAGCTAAACAGGAGAATGAACAAAGAAGACAAGTCATATATTACAAAAGACCGGACATTCTCAGTTATAAAAGTGACATTGAAATTTAAGTAGTATTTAATCAATCAAATTGAGTTCAATAGTTTTTGATTGATTAAATGTGATCGTTAATGTTGCATTTTTCAGTGAAAATTAATTTCTCCATACATTATAATTTTCAGTGAATTTTGTGTTAGCTGAATAGTACTTAAAAAAAGGGCTTAAAAATGTACACGTATTTTTGAAAAAATAATTTAATTTGGATTTAAGGAAAAAATTAATACATCGGTTTTGAAGATTTGATCCGAACTTGAAAAATTAGCCTATTTCTTGGAAAAAGAAGAAAAATACTCATGGTTTGAGATCATTTCGGCTTCAAGCTGTTTTCAGAAGAAAGAAGAAAATGGTGAAGACATCAATGATTTTGTAGAGCGTTGGAAAATAACACTCATTATATATATATATATATATATATTTAAGTTATAAGATTTTTGTGTGTTTAGGAATCTTAATTTTGAGGATTAGAAAATTATAAGACGTAAACCTCAAAAAACCTTACGACTCGTGAATAGTTGGTCAAGAAAAGAAAAACATGATATATATATATATATATGATCAAACCATAATATGAAATGGGAAAACAAGACTAAGATCTTTCAACCATAACAAGCGGTCTTCGTCAGAGTCAAAAACCCAACTAACCAAGCGGACTCTGACGAAGACGGCTTGTTACGGTCTTAGTCTTGTAGGCTGACTTCCTAGCCAAGTCGGGAGCGAGCCAACCTCAACCTATGCCTCTAGTCACCCTCAACTCAGAATTACAACTACTGTGGACAGGCTTACAAAAGAGGTTCAGCGGAACCCAGCAATTTTCTTTGACATGCCAACATATACTTTGAACTGTTTATAGTAGTATGTAGTATGTACTGCTTAAACAGTGGAATACAATTAAACTACATGTTGGCATGTCAAAGAAAATGTTTCTGTCGATACTAGATCTTATATGCGAAGCAAGATACTTTGCCTTTGATGGAAGTATATATAATCAAAAATTTGGTTTACCCATGGGATCTTGAATATCACCAGTTCTTGCAAATATTGTAATGATTGAGTTATTAATAGACTCAATCATTGATATTAATCAATTAATAACTCAATATTGATATTAATAACTCAAGTTATTAATAAAAGGTATTAATTGTAAGTGTATTAATAAACGTAACGTAACTGTATTAATAACGTAAAATTCATTAAACTATACGTAAATGATTTATCTGTAATCATTAAAAAAAAGAGAAGAAGAAGAAGATGTATTAAACATATTTCACTCTTTTTACAATCGTGTACAGTTTACTTGTGAAACAGAGAAAAATGAAAATCGACCATTTTTAGATGTACAGGTTATAAGAGGTAAAAATAGAAATATTTTAACAAACTGGTACCAAAAACCTACCAGCGCCTTCATTCATGTCATCGAATGAACCGAAAACTAAACTGTGTACAAAATGTCATCAAAAAAGTGATAAATAAAGCTTGCCACTTTACTTCCAATGTCACAGGGGAGGAGACTACTAACTCCTTAACGCTTACATTTTTGTGTTTTCTTTTCATTTTTTTCTTTATCAGAAGATTACTTTTGTTTCATTAAAATGAAAACTAAAATGGTTGTATATATTTTATTTATTCTTCTTTTTTAAGAATGAAGTCTGTCTTTCAATACGTGGTGTCTTTCAATCTCTTCTTTTGATCAAAACTTTACACAGAGTTTCGGAATTATACTTGGCTATTTGATCTTTAATAGATTAACACTATTTTAAAAAAAGGGTAAAAGATATAAAAGTGAGTAATTTAAATTTTTTGTCAAAGGTTTCAAAAACTGTTGCAACAGTAATGGAATAGGGGTTCTGTAAACGTCACATTGACTTGAAATGATAAATAAGATAAGAGAGAGCTTTATACATGTGTGTGTATGGCAGAACTTTTTTTTGTCTGATCTCAAAACTAAATGGTTTTGCTAAATGAAAGTTCCAATGTCTGAGGATTGGAAAAGAAATACTCAATACTTGCTTCATCCATTAGTGATTACTTCCCACTTCCTTTCAAGTTACCCTTGCTTACTGATTAAAACCTCTTTTGAGTAGAGAGCCTTGCGTAAATGAAAACAAAACAATCGGTCGGATCCCAAAACCAAATCACTCCTTCCGCGATATAATCAGACCTTTCTGCATTAGCCAGTCCTACAAAAAGGTTTAAATCATTATTCCTTCTTTCTTATTTTTTTTTGTAATTATATAAATAAACTTGTAATTCTCGTATCATATGCTGAAGATTTTATTTTTTTATATTTTGTTTCTTGTGCTATTGAAAACTATGATTACATTTTAAGAACCCACTGAACCAATCTCATTTGCGGTTGTGAAAGTTTAGTCAGAAGATTATTAAATAAGTTTATCTTGTTGATTAGTTAATAGAGGTCATTGAAAATTTCATGTTGTTTGAACCAATAATGGTCCGAAAATACATTCAAAACTCATCAGATGGCGTATACAAAGCACAAAAATACAGTTATTACAACTTAAATAAAACCACCACTTCCTCAAAAGCAAAAACTATGGAATATGTACAATATTTGTCAATTTTGATAGCAGCCCTTCCTTTTAGCACATATTATTAAAAATATGACCATAATTTTCAAAAACTTGCTTCTTGATAAGTCTCTCTGTCAGAAGTTTAAATGCAATAACGAAATCGTTATTCAGAAAGACAGAGAACCTTATTAAGAAGCAAGTTTATGCAAATTATGGTAAAATTTTTAATAATAGTGTATGTACACATATACTTGAAAGAACAAGCTTGAGAATCAAATTCACCAGTCATCTTACAATTTGTTTGTTGTTTCTTCTCCTGAAAGATCTTTTTTTACTCCTGAGTTGTAGTCAACAAAAGCATTAATCTATCAGAGTTACTCTAGTTCATATTAGAAGTTTTTTCGTCGTTCTGGATCGTTTTGCATTGATTTAGACTGTATAGGGTAAGTAAATAAACATATCATATTTCTATGTTTCGTTCGTTTTAAATTCACCTTATGTCAAACGTTGAGCAAAGTATACTTATATTATTTATTTAAGAAAACTATAGTAATAATAAATACATTTTAAGAATATAGTGTACAGTAGGTCAGTTAAAAAATGGTCACATTCTACAAAAAGAATGTGACACAACCCTTCTTTTGGACAAATATTCATAGAATTTGTATCCCTAGTTAGATTAACTCTCAAAATAACTTCTATCAATAGACAAGTTGAATGAAGAGGTCAAGAACAATTTGAGAATATATATGTATATATACATATTTGCGGTGGTTCCACGAGTTACTCTGGAGGCCAGTAGCAGTTTGCTTCTCAACGCGAGTACTTTGCACTTCTTCCCGATGACGACGGATGTCGAAATATCGAAGTGAGTTCTGTAGTGTCTTTCTGTGTTCTTTTCTATGTGTTAAAGTATGTATATATACATATATATTATCAACAGGACAACGATCTACAAAGAACAACAAACGTTTCAAAGTAAACTATAGATACAGAGTAAAGGGACGAACACACTTACAGTCTATAATATTCGGTTGAACCGTCATCAGTAGAGAGGGGATAGACCCACCTAACGTACTTGCGAAGCGACAAAAGGGTTGGAGACCCTCTAACATATATATATATAACATACTTTTATAGTTTCTCCACCACTCAATGTCTAAATTACTAAATTGATACTCGAATATTAGATCGAAAATAATAATAGTATTTAAAAAAGAGGACCATTTAACTAATTTAATATGAGCCGTTTATTTTGAAAGTGGCCTAATTCCATTTTCCAAAAAAATTTAGCTAGCTATTTAAATAATTACATTTTTACGTTATCTTTACCTTTTGCAGCAAATTGTACAAAATTTATTTAAAATTACTAAGTTTTTTATAACGAAAATTAGTTGATAAATAAAATGACAATATTTTTAAATTTTGTAAAACGCAAACCCTTGTAAATGGAATTAGGCCACTTTCAAAATAAGCGGCTCATATCATGAGTGGTATTAATCTCACAATAATTATTAAGTTATGCTTTTAATTAAGTCATGCTTTTGACTAAGCATTAAGTCATTAACATTCACATTAAGTCCTGCCTTTGATTAAGCCTTAAGTCAACATTCACATTAAGTCATGTTTTTTTCTTCAGTTTATGGTATAGAACCTGGACTTAATCTTCCAGAACCAATTTTAGTACTTATATATATTTAAATAATATTTTTCTCTATCGAAGTTTGGTCCAGTGTCAAACACTTCTCAATAAAACATCTTTAAGCCAACGATTGTCTATATCTGTTGCTTTGGAGATATCTGCAAAAACAGAAAATATTTTATGTTGACTTCAAAGTGTTTTATTGAGAAGTATTTGACGCTGGAACATATCTTGATAAAGAAAAATAGTGTTGAATTTATGTTGTCACGATAAGAATACATTTTTTATATATTGACAAGAAGCGATCATTATGTTATATTTTAATGTTTTAGTGTATTTTTATATCTTAATGAAAAAGCTAGTAAAGTGGTGCTAGTAAGCAACATATGTTTTGATCCGTTTTGCTTTTTCAGTTGAATTGTAAATATATTAGAACTTGTGCTTTTATTTCAAAAAGTTTACTTAATAATACCAAATAGTTGAACTCCACAATATATATAAATATCAATCAATGATCAAACTTTGAATCATTGATTGATATTAGAACTTGTGCTTTTATTTCAAAACATTTACTTAATAATACCGAATAGTTGAACTCTACAATATATATAAATACCAATCAATGATCAAACCACAATCATTGATTGATATTAGAACTTGTACTTTTATTTCAAAACGTTTACTTAATAATACCAAATAGTTGAACTCTACAATATATATAAATATCAATCAATGATCAAACCACAATCATTGATTGATATTAGAACTTGTGCTTTTATTTCAAAACGTTTACTTAATAATACCGAATAGTTTAACTCCACAATAATAAATATCAATCAATGATCAAACCACATTATGAAATGGTAAAACAAAACGAAAATCTTTCAACCGTAACAAGTGGTCTTCGTCAGACTAAAAAACCCAACTGAGTTGTCTCTGACGAAGACCGCTTGTTACGGTTGAAAGATCTTAGTCTTGTTTTCCCATTTCATATTGTGGTTTGATCATTGATTGTTATTTCGCGTGTTCATCTGAAATCTTTTTGTATATAAAGATCAATCAATCAATCTTCCCTTATTTGATAAAAAGATGTTTAATGTACAATTAAATATGATAAAACAAAGGATATAGAGGTACTATTCATTTAAATAAATCTATGGTTTATCGCGATAAATTTTATCAATCAATGTTTTAAAAAAAAAACTTTTAAAACTAATCTAATGTAAAAATGTAAATCCGCGTGTGCTCTGCCTCTAATCCGTTCATTACTTTTCCTTTGTTTACATTTTTGACATAAACCTGCCAGAGACTGCAAATGTTCTCTGAAACATTTTGAATTCATTTTATTTGAAGCTGTACTAGTTTCCAGCTTAAAAAATTCAAATTAAATTTTATTAAATCCGTTTAGCAGTGACAAGCAGTATTCATATTAAAAGGTTTTATCATAACTTAAGATGCTTACACTTTTTAATAGGATTAAAAAGTTAATGGTGGTTTAATTGTGGTATCTTCTTTTGTCTGATTTTGTTTTAATTTTTTCATTTAACTTTGGAAGTTTATATTTAATTCAATATGTATTTATTTAATTAGTGACATTTAAAATTAACTTTATTATTAACAAACTGTTAGAAATAGGGCTTTTAAATATTTTTAACAAGTATATGGCAATCTTTTAAAAGTAATTTGAAAAATGTTTACCTTTGGTGAGGACAGGATTAGACAAGGAATGTAAAAGGCTATACGGTTATGCAAAGCAGTCACCTATAAAGTTGACTACAACTAGTATAGTAGTTGACTACAACTCTGTAATCATGTTCAGTGAATTTATTTCAATAACTTTGTTATAATTTCTGAGTGACACAAAGGATCATGGGTAGCCTAGTAAATAGATAAGAAGAAACTTAGTTCTGCTGTACGATTTGGTGTAATAAAACTGGGGACATAAGCACCAGCTTTTCAAAATATTTCTTTAATGTCAGCCAGAGAAGGTGTTGAAAATGAGTGTTTGTTAGTTGACTTTGTGTAGTTTTTCTATCTTGAAATATATTTTGTTACGTTAATTTTTATTTAAATCAACAATGTTACAACAAATATAAATTTTGTATAAGTGTATTGAAGGTAGTAATTTTTGACCTAAGATTTTTCAGAACTTGATACCATTTGCAGTAAATGAAGCAGACAAGAGAACTTTTGGCTATTCTGAGTACAGCTTATAAAACTAGTTTATCACCTTTCTGGAGATTTAGGAGGAAATAAATACAAATAGGTTACTGTGAAAAGTAGTTAAGGAAGAGAATGGAGAAAGTTTTAGTGACTGTTTACTATTTAAAGTGAACTGTACCAATAGAACAACTGACAACACTGTGATTAAATGTAAAATAGAGGAGTCCGAATTCCTGTGAGAATAGACCCAAATTCTCAGTTTTATGTGATGGATAGTTAAACATGGAGTCAAGAGGAGTGAAACTTTCAGTAGGTTTTATGAATTAAAAATTATGAAAAATTAAAATTTTGTTTAAATTTAAACTTTAAATTAAAAATTTAATTTTTTTTTCAATTTAAATATTTTTAAAAATGAATTTAAAAACTATTTTTACAAGAAATGGATACCACAAATTATTCACGCATGATACTCAGTGGTGTAGGAACTATTTTTGCTGACCGGGGCGGTCATAAGGTTTGCGCCCCCCCGCTGGCTGTTGATAATCTTTAATCTTCAGAATTACAGAAAGTCCTCAAAAGATTAATTTCCATAGACTTCTAATCAAAGATCAAAATTTAGACTGCGGTTATTAGTCCCTTTTTCATCTTATTGCAGTACTTATTACACATACATACTCGTCATTAAAGAAAACCAAAGGCTTTTCATAAAAAAAAAATGTGTAGCTCAAATCATAAAAAAATTGTTAAATTAAATTATTTGGGTACGCAAACAAATGTAATAAACTTCTAACCACTTTTAAAAATAGTTTTGAAAAATTTAATTTAAATGTATTTTTAATTTGCAAATATTAAAGTACAAAAATCCGTTTAAAAATAGGATTACAGGAATAAAACATAAAAGAAATTACGACTTTAAAAACTCATTTTGGTATAAAATTTCAGATTTTTTGTTGCTTTTTTATTATTTTAATTTTTTTCTAATTTCTATGTTTATACTCTCGAAAGCCTCCCAGACGGACTGCCCTCCCGCCTTCCCTTCCTTCACCATTGCTGGTACTGGAAGCTTGTTTTTTAAGTAAACAGCTCAAAAAATTCTAAAAGAATGCCAAAAAATGTATGCACATTCCTCTATGCTAGTTAGAAGCAAATGAGGATTTTCAGAGACAAAATAGGTAGGTTTGTGTTAAAGATTTTTAAAATAGCTAAAGATTATGAGGATTACTTAAATAAATAAATATCTTCTTGTTTACCTCAGTGGGATCCAGGTTAGCTCAGTGGCAACGTGCTTGCATTTGGATTGATAGGTCCGGGGTTCAATACGTACTCAAGCCCTTAATTAATTCACGTAGAAGGTGAATAAATCTGAGGGCTTTGTCCCGGAGAGGGGGTTAAGCAGTCGTTCCCAATCCTGTACGATGTCACTACTATATTATACATTTGAGTTAGGTAAAATTTAAGACTTCCAATGTAGAATTATTCTACATTTGTAATATCACAAAGAACCAATGTTCAACATATGTGTGTTTTCTTGTGTGACTGTCACTACAACCTAACCTAACATAACCTTTAGAGAACTACTACTTATCATACTGAGGCATTTATTTGACGATCTTTAAGGACTAGATATAAACCCAAATGGAGTTCAGAGTGATCACTGCTACACAAGGAAAAGAAAAATATGAATAAGTGAGTCAGATCAAAGGAATAGAATATCAAACAAAATATTGGAAGGCAACGCAAAATTGTATTTAAAAAAGAGATATGGTGTTGAAGCTTAACAAGCAAATCATAAACTCTTAACATTTAAAGTGGGAAATAATACAAAGGAACCGTATAAAAATGAAAAGGATCCAAAGTCACAGAAAAGGATATGAATAGTTCACGAATTTCAAAAAATAACAGTTTTTTTTTAAGTAAATCAAACTAGAGATATCAAGGAAAGCAAAAGAAAACAAAAAGAGAAGGATGCGGAAGTGATTGACAAAAGAACATTAAATTTTGGGTTTCGATACTACAAAGGGCTGAAAAAAACACGCATACATGCATTGTTACATTTTAATTATTTGGCATTTCTTGTAGGAAACATATTCATACAAAAAAATATAGGCTGAATATGTGATATAAAAAAACTTAAAGTTAGAAGATTGTAGGAAGTTTACAAAAATTAGGTCAAAGTATGAGGAAGACGATGGCGAGCAATTAGGAAATAAACTTCAAACGCTGATTCAAATTCAGCTAACGTCAGAGTCATGAATTTAGTAATCAACATGATGAGATGCGATTTGATGATTGTTGTTAAATATTTTGATTATTTTATTTTGTTAAGAGACAATGTAGAATGCTACCATCATCATAAAGTAAAAATGAAATAATTTAATCAATTAGTAAAACATGTAATATATATATAAAGATTTCACATAAACACGTGAAATAACAATCAACGATCAAACCACAATAAGAAATGGGAAAACAAGACTATGATGTTTCAAGCGTAACAAGCGGTCTTCGTCAGAGTCCAACTGAAACACTTAATGCAGAAAACATCTGGTGAGGGTTGACAGCCAGCGGATGGTTTTTTTACTCTTTCTAACTGTACTCCTTTGTTTCCCCAAACATCCCTTTCTGGATATTAGTCCTTTCCTGCGCTTTCACTCTTTTAAAATACCACTCTTCTCTCTCCCTCTTTTCTCAACCCCTCACCAGATGTGTCGTGCATCTAGTGTTGCAGTAGTATAAATTAATTTATGTACATACACCGAAATAACTTGGAGCAACAGAGCAAAATACTTAATAGTTGGTACATTGATTTAATTAAGTTTTTACTTAATTTAATGATATAATTTCATTTTAAACGGTAGTTCTAGAAGGAGACGCAGGGGTAGATGAAGTGAGAGATAGGCTGTCTTGAAGGCATTCCTTTCACTTGATCTGCTCTCTCACTCTCTTGTTCATGTCAAATTATAGTCTGAAATGTCAATTACGCTGAGTAATACTATAATAACTACATTTTGAAAAGAAATAGAAGAAACTTACTTGGAAGAAAATTCAAGTATATTGCTTAATAATGTTTAAACTTTTTTAAACAAACTATTTTATAAATGGAACATAATCGATATTTATATACACCTTGTTTTTTTTAATTCTTTCTAATTCGTGAGCTATGCAAGCAGTTTTTTTTATTATTTAAACCAATCCCGTGGCGAGTGATATCGTCAGCTGTTTACCGGCTTTTTGTTTTATCGGTGATTCTACAGATTCTACATTGGGAGTCCTAAATTTTGCCTAACTCGAGTGCATTTCGAGTAGGGATCTTTAACGAGTACCTCATATCGTAGAGGCTCGGGACAGACGGCTTAGTGTCCTCTCCGAGGATGACTTACTCAGATTTATTCACTTCCCTCGTGAATAAATCGAGGGCCAGGTGGGGATCGAACCTCGGACTACCAGCCCAGAGGCGAGTACGTCAACCACTGAGTTAACATGTCCCCCCCCCCCCCCCCCCATGCAAGCAGTTATAGTTAGTCATAATTAGAGAGGAAAAGAAATCCTAAGTCTTATTTACTAAGACTTATTTACACAACATCACTTTACTGAGGCAGATGTGACCTGATGATGAACACTAAAAGTTTGAAACGCGTTGTGTGACTAAGTCCTTTTTTGTATGAAAAGCCTTAGTGTATCTTTTCCTCTGAAATCATTCTAACTTTTAAGGGTGGCATTTAAAATAAGGTAACTATTTTCATTCCATTATACAAACATTGAATCATTTTAAATCTTTCTGGTAAACACGTCGATCATGTTTACCTAATGCATTAGCCAATAGTTAATTGAATTTGGAATGAATTGTTTGAAAAGTAAACATTCCCTTAGCCCGAATATCTATCGGAAAAATAAACAATCACCCTTTTTTATAGTCTTTTCCTCTGATCAATTTATAATTACCACATAAAAAATAAAGAGTAAACTGCAAGAGGAATTAAAAACATATCGGTGTTGACTGTTGTTATCCATTTTCATAAATAATTTATTACAAAAGGCTAAGGACCGATTATCAATATGAAAACACAATTTCCCTGAAGCAAAGGTTTCTCCATTATTCTCTTGATATTAGTTAGTTGCGAAGTTTTAACGCCGATGGTTTTGTGTAAATAGCCTGTTGTTTTGAAGGTAAGCTCTTGCCAGAATTGATTAATGGAGGTCAGGTTTTCTCCTCATTGTTTAGTTCAAGTGCAAGAGATCTCGCACATCTATTGTTCGAATAATCTACCTTAACTATCCTATAATAATTCACAATCAATCAAAACTAAAGTTGCAGTGAAGAGTCCTCTTGTGTTTCTATTATATTAGTTTATCTAAACACTATGAATAGCCAAGGCTCAGCATAAAATTTTAAGTTATTTACCTTTTAGACAAAAGTACACATTTATTATAACTTTCACTATTACATTTAATCGATACTAAAAAAGTTAAAATTTGAATATAAGCGCATTTAATGATCAATAGATATGGCACTATCACCAGAATACATTACCAAATATTTCTGTCAAATTTAATGCATTTAAGTAGAAAAAATTGTATTATACTGCAAAATTATTATTAATTTTAACACAAAATAATATAAAGGTCAGCTCAAACTGAAAATACATTAATTATCTACTCCTGTTTAATAATTACTGGGGCAATAAATAAAGTAACAAAAGTGTTTATCCAAATTTTAGCAAATAAATTGTGAGCTTGATTCACAAACAAGATTGTTTAATGTATGTATTGTCATTGGCGTGAAAATGAGCGTTATTGTTTGTTTTTAGAAAAATGACACTATTAAAACTTACTTTTTTATTTGTTAAGCCAAATAACATTTTTTGCTATTTAGTCTATGCAATTTTATATTACTCTTTCAAGTATATATCATGTGAAGAATTTCTTTTCTTTTTATTATTTCAAAGGGCAACGCAAATAACAATTAAGTTTTACTTCTATTCACTTGTCCAATGTATTAACTTTTTATTGAAAGGTCATTTAAATTACTTAACAAAACTTGTTAGTTCACTTAAATCTTATTGATATCCCAGAGTTTAGTGCCAGTGTTTATTAGATGACCTATTTTTTAAATCTATACAATAATAATAATAATTAATAATCAACTGGCGATACAACAATTCATATTAGAAAATATCGATTTAAAAAAAAGTAAGTAGCCACCCATTAATCTTAATTTTTTTGTTTATAGGTCTGTGAGACTAAGTCACAGACCTCTATGGTCGATGGCTAGACGCTAGATGGGAGAATCTAGCATCTCCCATTAATTTCTACATTGGGAGTCCTAAATTTTACCTAAGTAGCGAATTTAGATAATAGAGAAATACCTACTCAAAATCTAGGTTATAAAGTAGAGATCTTTAACAAATACCTGATATCGTACAGGCTCGGGACCGACGGCTGACCGTCCTGTCCGAGAGACGTCTTAATAAAATACACTACAACGAAATAAAAATGACAAAAATAATATTTGAAGTTGATTTATTATGTTTTTATTATCTCTCTAAAATGACAACCAAAAGAAATTGATTGTTATTAATTAATCAAATTATACCTCACCCATCAGATAACATTGATTTTTTAGTTTACTATAAGCAATTAATAGTGATTATGAAAAAATTTCATCCTAAGATTTGGATTAATTCATATATTTTGATCTCCCCCATTTTTGACGTTTTTTTTTATGATATCTACGTGATTGTGTATGTATCTAAAAGTCTAGGGCACTCTGCAGGATTCACCCTTACCATATTTCATCAGTTGTGCAATCTGTTATAGTCTGGTATTTACTCATGATAAAGAATTTCAAAAATTACTTCTCCATACAAAAACAACTTAATGTCAAAATTAAAAACGCGTTTCGAACACATACTTTACCCAACATCGGTGCAATAGGTTTATCATATTACAACATACACTTAAGTTTATCGATATTAATTCTTTGTTTTTTTTTAAAAAAACAATGTTCATTTTTTTATTAAGAGCGCAGTTACATTCCTCAGTTTTTTGTACTGCAACATCTCACGCATATTTTTGTCAGATAACAAGGTTCCCATTTTTAATTTAACATAACAGTATTCAATAAAACTATAGCCTCCAATTTATCAACTTTAATTTATTTTATTTGGTTATATTTTTTTAGTTCTATTGTTTTTTGGTGGTGTTTTTTGGGTTGTTAGCTACCGAATTAATATTGTTGATTACTGAACGTTCCATGAGATAATGGTCTTATGTAGTATCTTGTATTAGTCTTGTGGATTCAATAACTGAATTCGCTGTAATTACTGTTATTTTTACTTTACTATAAATAAAGTATAGTGATCATGAAAAAAATCGATCTCGAAATTTTGACGAAATTACATGTTTTGAGGTCCCAAAAGTTGTTTTATGAAGTTTTGAAGTTCATTCGATGATGTGTTTGGGTGGGTGGGTGAGTGTGTTACCATTGCTTGTTACCACAAGTTGATATTTTACAAAAAAATGGGCCCCGTAGTATAGATGATACCTATTGTTTGGGAAAAATAATGCATGACGGGAAAGTTACTTTTTTTGCTAAAAACCTGTTTTTAGACTACATTTTTGTACGCCTAAACTTCTAATTCTATTGTTTAAAATTTCCACATTATCATTGAGGTTATATATGCAATAAACAAAAAATATATTCAGATTTTTAAAAAAGGGATTTTTAAAACAAAGGGAAATATTTTTATTTCAATAAAAAGTAAAAATTTTGACTTATAATTCAATCTCAAAGCTTGTGAGAACGATACAAGCCATACCGTTTGATGTATCACAATGAAACTTGAATTACAAATGTAACCTTATGTGATGGATGAATTGAGATAATTGTTTTCAAAACTTCATTCACTAAAGGGGTGTTACAGTACAGTTTTTATTTTAAGAAAATGTTCTTTTGACGCTAAACGGCTCATTAAAAAACCATGAAAATTTGACCAAAAATGGAACACAAAGTTAGCAATTCATAAAAAAATATTCATGAAATATCAATCACAGAAAAGAGTAATAAAGCTATAAAAACTGTTTGTTTATCTTAGTCTAAGGGATCTTATCTTACACTAAGTTGTTGGACTTGTGGAATTGTTGAAAGACCAGAACACCAGGAAATGTGGATCGAGTGAGAGAGGCAATCACCTAAAGTTCACATACTATAAACAATTTTTTGTTGAAATATTCGCAAATTTTTGTATTCCTTAAAAACATCCATTTCTCTTGACTCAAACTCTATAATTCACTTAAGACAATTATAAAGTTGTTAAAACAATTTTCAGATCTAAAGCTGATTTTCAGAAACGACAAAGAGAAGCCCAACACAACAGAAATGTTGGTGGTTTGCACGAGTTCGATAAGTCCTTCAGACCTTCAGCTTACCATTAATAACATGTCAGATTGTTCTATATTAATTACTTTAAGTTTGCTATATCATAACACGGGCAAATGGATCAAAACCATTAAATTGATTATCTATGAGTTTCATAATACTTTACCAGAAAGTTTGATATAGTGTCAACGTGATAGCCAACTTAAAAACAAAACCAGAAGTTAATTGCTTCTCAGTCAGTTTAATATTCCCTTTACTCATAGTTAAGTTCACTGTTAACTTTTGCAGATTGTTTTCTTTAATTATATTTAGTGCTTGATTAATAATATCTCCTTAAAGTGTTATAAATTGAAATTATTAATTCATTAACTAATAAATCTTCCTTGAATATTTCCCAATTTTATTTGTAATTAATTTTAATTAAGTAATTTATTTTACGAAATTTTCCAATTTTATTTTAAATCCTAAGTTTTAAATTACTCGTCATGTATCTCGCAAGGTTTCACAATTTTTTCTGAACAATCATCCCTATTATATTGCGATAATATATGCAATATGTAGTATCCACTTAAGTATAATTCAATTAATTAATTTAATTGCTCATTATGTCTATAATGGGTTTCATTTCTACAAATTTGAATGTAGGCACCTCTAGAAATTTTTGTCTTTGGGGAGTAAATAGATCTAAATATTGTCCCTCCAAAATTATATCAAGTTAGGGCTACTTATCTGTAGTTGCTGTACAGTTTTATCCACAAGCTATATTCTTCCATGGTATTGTCTGAATTGCTGTTCGATTCCGGGAAACAATTTTCTTTGTAACTGTTAAGCAATTCCTATCCTCAAACAGGAAATGATATGATAATACATCATATGATATTAGGGTTAAAATGTTACATCTTATAATGTAACGGGATTAAATTTTATACCATATGATGTTTTTGTTAATTGCTATACATATGATGTATACTTAAAATATTACATCATATGATGTAAAGTTAATCATATTATTTCATATGATTTAAGTGTTCAAATGTTACATCATATGATGTTAGATAGAAAATGTTAAATTATATCATGTTAGGGTTAAAACGTTACATCATATGATGTTAGGTTTATCATATTACATATACGATGTTAGGTTTATGATATTACATCATTCATAAAGATCCTTTTACGATAATGCCAATCTGCTCTCTCGAGGGCTCAAAGCCCCTCCTCTGGGTACGTTCTCCTTTTATGGGGAGACAGATACCTCTTTCCCATGGCCTAACCCTCGGCATCAGAGAGGGCACAGGTTACTCTGATTCCGTAGACTGCCTAACAAGTGGAAGGCTTTGTGGCTTGTGATTTTACCTCCAGCTAAGTCAAGCTCAGATGGACCTAGGTCTGGAGTTTTATCCGAGAACTCGTAAAATATTGTCGGTATCACAGGGGTAGGAAAGCCGGTGCGGATTTCCTTCGGGTTTCCGTATGTCCCACCCTTGGTGTTAGACTCTTGAAGGCTGTGATTCCTTATCCACAAAGACTAGACTCTCTAGAGAGTCACTGTGTGAGAAGCATTATCTTTTCGGCAGGTTGCCCGGATAGCAACAAGAATCAGCTAGACCCTCGACCTGTACCATTCGCAAAGGTGCATCGCTTGGCAGGTGTCTCCAGAGCAACCAGGAATTTAAACTCCCCGACTATTACCATTTAGGTAAGATTCATTACTTTGCAAGTAGACGTGAAAACTGGAATTCATTTAGGTAAGTCCTGGTTCCGGGTTAATGGGCACTTCCTTTCGGGGAGATGACCGAAGCTAATCAAACAATGGTAGTCCTAAAACTGCTGACCTAGCAGGGGTCGACCAGTCTGTCTGATAACGCAAATCTTACAAAAGTGTTGATTACTATTACGTAGAACTGACCGCATCAACTTTGAACAATATTAATTATACATTTAATTCACATTCATAATTATATTAAATTTTCTTCCATAGATTCGTTTAGTTTTTTGTCTTTAAATATTGATTCTTTGAATTACATTCAATGAATATTTAAAGTACTCTCACTCCAATTTTCTGAATAAAATAAAAGAAAACATTTTCATAATGTTGAAAATATTTTACTTTTTCCTGAAAACTGCAACATGTAAAATAAAATAAGCACAAAGGAGAAAATGAATTAAAAAACGTTACTGAAAACAAGCAAAATAACAGAGGAAACCATTGTAAAGCGAAGCAACCAGTTTTAAAAAGAGGTGTGAATTAATTGCGAAAATATGACGGAAGTCGAGTGGCAGAGGCTTAAATAATATTGCAGGCCGTGTTGAGGTATATTGCGGACGATGGTTTGACGGGCTTGTTTACATAAAGTAGTGCTTTCCCTGCTGGACCTTAAGCATACGTGTCGGGAGGACCGGCCCGTTCGTTTTAATGGTCTTCACCGCCTACTCTATGGCTTTAATTAATTTCAAATTTATTTATTCGTTGTGTAAGGAACATGGTGTAAAACGTAAAAGGCCTAGTTAGTCTTCTACTTCCTCATATTTAAATCTGTAATAACAATTTTTTTAATCGAAACAACAAAATCAAACAGTTTCCTTTTTTTATCTACATATTTATAAAACTGTGATATTCTTGTTTGAATGTTTGCATAAAGGTAAAAATTGGAATACCTGTTAATTCTATTTTATGACGAATTATTCAAATAAATATTAAAGAAAACAGTGAGTAATACATTAATTTACAAATAATGATATTAAAAAAAAAAATAATGAAAAATAAGTTCTCTCAACATATGTCAAGTAAAATTAATGACCCTGAATGTGACATCTATTTATGGTATAGAATAAACCTGACGAGTTTTTCTGTGAAAAATTAAGTCCCATTTTTAGAAATCTTTATTTCACGTATTTACTGTCAATTCTTCTAATACATATATTTAAAACAAATTTTATTTTTCAGTAATCGGTCAGTTTCTCAGGTTCAAATCAAACTTTCAAAGCCAACGTTTTTGAATTAACAATAGTATTTGGAACTTAAACAATTAACAGATGTATGAAATTCCGAAAGTATATATAATAAACTATTAGTTTAGAGATTTATAATGAATAACTTTAAGAATATAAACTTGAAGACAAATGTCGGCGTAAATACGAATCTAAGGTAATACAATAAAGACAGATTCCATTCATTAATGTTATTTTATGTTGAGTAGAATAAATTAAATATTTCCATTTACAGGTTTTAAATATTTTTGATTGTGTATATACCTTGAATTGATGTTTAATTTATTTATTTCATAAAATTAATGAAATTTTTTACTTTTGATTTTTTAACTAAATATAATTATTGCGAATATATCTTGATTCATGTTAAGAATCTATATCAAACGCTTGGAGCATATAGAGTTTTTATTTTCATGGCTTAATAACATGAAAAAGCGAAAACAGTTTTTCCTGTCAATCACATTCAGTGATTTCTTAACACTGAGTGACACAAGGTGTCACGGATATAGTTTTTTTATAGTATTGCAAGAGTGCTCTGTTTATACCTATGTTATGTTTTTAATGGAATGTTGAGACTCAAATAGTTTTGTAGTTCTCTTAAGAAGCTATATGAGTGAATATAAGTAGCATTGCTTAGTCGGATTACCATCCAACAGCTTTCATTGCTCGGACGAAACTGAATAAAAAAAATGGGTTCTAAGGTAAAAAGGTAAAGAAACAGTCTCGACGTATACAAGTTTAATAGTTAAAGTCACACGGAGGGCAGCTGCATGAGTGCCGTGCAGCAAGACACTGGCTTCTCTCTGGTAAAACTAGAGAGTTTCAGTAAGAAAGTGGTCAATACAGAACCTGCTGCTAGATTAATAGTATAAACAACGCGTTTCGAACCCACAATATTCTTCTTCAGGTATAAAGTTAAAAAATTTAATTACATCAGAAATAGTCTCTTATATATAAAATTTTCTCCTGTATATGTGGAGACTATTTGATTAGCTAGTAAATACCACGTCAACAGCTGATTGCACTGCCTTAGAAGAAAAAAATAGATCTTATAAAATATAAACAAATTATTATATTATTGATTGTTTAGTTATTGGTAATATGTAAAAATTTGCTTTTTCATATATTGTTTTCAAAAATCGAAATGGGTTTCTTGTGGATTGGGTCCAAAGAATTAACTAATCCTGATTATAATTCGACGTTTCGCCAAAAATTGTTCGGCATTTTCAAGGCTAAAACTAATTTATTGAAAACATATCTACTGAAAACAAATATCAACCAACAGAAAAGAAAAACGACAATAAGCAACGAACAAAAAATAAAATAAAAGAAAATTAGAAATAGATAGTGCTCTATTAAAAACAATAACACTGTCTATGTTTGGTTGTTTAAACGACAGAATTGTTCTATTATATTGTTATCGTAATTATACCAATGGTTTTGGTCAATATGACTAGAGATTTGAAATGTTTGTTTGGTTCAACCCTTAAAGGTTTGCATTCCAGTACCGTGACATTTACACGTTTAAGTGTGGTTTTTTTTTAAATCAACATTTTGTTTATTGGCAAGTGACAATACCAGTTCTATATTTTTCCTTACTCATAAGACTTTTCGAGTAGGAATCTTTACTAAACAGCTGACATCGTAATCTCAGGACTGATGATTTTTTTGATGATGATGGCTCTTCATCACCCAGTAGAGGATAGTACTCATACGATTTTCCTATCGTATTTCCACCTATTATATAAAAATTGAGAGTCGAAACAAAGATCAAACCTCATATACAGCATTAACTACCAGTCGGCCAAAACTAAACCACACTCTCGTAGAGTGGTATTAAAATGCAAATGCATTAATAATTCATATGTTAGGTCAGACGTCAGCAGCGAATTCCCACCCTATGCATTTCAACGCCATTAATATGTATACATATATGTTACTACTGCATGGATTTCCTTCAGTTTGTTCATTAATTTTACAAATCTACCAAGAACTCAAAAGACTTATTTCATTATTAGATTGTTCTCTAAATATTTTAATAATTGTATTAATTATTTTAGTAAGTACACTTTAACTGGCTTCACCTATATAAATAAAAAAAAGCCTGATCATTGCCTACACCTATCTCATTTCAAGATATCTTTACATTTTATTAAAGAAACCGAATTCACACTTTACCAAATTTCTGTCTGTTTATTTGTCTGCAAAATTTTCTCTCAACCAAAATCAGCCACCATAAGTAATAACAAGCTAAAACTTTGACAGCAGATTTGTGTATGTTGAAATTAAAAGCTATGATTTAAATGGATTGGAAATTCAACGTAGAAACGATGTTATGGACTTTTAAACTGTGTTTGGCTAGCCATACAGACGTTTTTATTATTAACACATATAGGTGTTTTTAGGTGCCTGATAATGTAGCAAGTAGGTATTGTTACTTAAAGTTAGATTTTCTTAACATAAAAAAAAGGAACAATTTTATTATATATACCTTTGGTGCAAAAATTCTCCAAATTAATTTCACAAAATAAATTTGACAAAGACAAATAAAATAAATTAATTTATGTGTTTATTACTGTTAAGAAAAATTATAAATATATCATGCCTCTCAGTTGTCCCACAGCAATTTTAATTATTAATTAATATCGTGTGAAAAGATCTTTATACTGCAAAAAAAAAATATATTTATATTCATATAAAGTACTCTAAAAGGAAGTGTAATACCGGTGTTGAGAGTACTGTTCCGTCTTAGGTGTTACAATGATTTAAATATGAATTTGGCCAGAATAACTCCTTTGGTATTTGATGTAATCTACTCAAATTTAACCAGATATTTAAACACGCACAAACAAACCAATTTGTGAAACCTAGTTTATTGGTTTAGGAGACTTCATACACGTATTTCGTATTATATCAGTTTTTGTATGGCATTTACTATTTAATCATTGTAGGGTAAAAAAGTTAATAAAATAGTCCCCTATATATAAAAGTTTAATAGTCTCAACGACGCGTTTCGATCACGTAGTGTCTTTCTTCAGAGAGTAGTTGGAAAAAGCAACATAGTAGTTGGAGGGAAAAAGTTTGCCCCTTCAACTAAAAACTGTTTTGTAATAAATGATAGTTTATTTTTCATAATTTCGTCTATTATCTATTTCATTTCATTATCACTCCTTATCTATATTATTATCACTCATTTCATATATTATCAATCTTGTATTAAAAATTTAAAAAACAAAAACAAGTAACAAAAAATATTGGATATAATCGTTCAATATTGTTCGATCATACAATTTGTTCATGGTATTGAAAAAAAATTTATGTTTATACAAAGTAGTATAGTATAATATAAATAGTACAAAATAAAATTAGAAAGCAGAGATCCGCATGCCCGAGCTTCATAGGTTGTGGTAAACATGTTCGATGTAGGATGGAAGTCGGTGTGGGTACAGAGTGTTCATCCTTTCTTGTTGATGTTACATAAGACAGGTTTTGTTATGTATCTTTTTACCATACATGAATTTCCGTTGGGACCTGGATATTAACATTTTAAACCATGTCTATATAAACAAAAAAATTGGTTTTCTCTGTACATTACATAGAACTGACTCATTTCAAGGTATCTTTACGTTTTATACATTAGAGAAACTGAACCCACCCTTAAAAAAATGTTATCTGTCAGTTTGTCTGTAACATTTTGCCACACAAACAAACTCAGCCTTCATAAGGCATAGCAAGCTGAAACTTTTGAAAGTTAACTTTTTGTATGTCTAACTTAAAGTCCAAGCTTCAGATAGATTGAAAATTCAACGTAGAAGCGAAGTTATGGACTTTTAAGCCGTCTATGGCTAACTTCACAGACATGTTTATTTTGAAAATATACAGGTATAGTTAGTATTGTTAGTTGATTTCAATTTCACTTACATTTAAGCTTAAAACTTCCTGTTCTTCCATGAACCTGATGAACGGACAGCTAATGTGGTGTACACAGAGGAACTTACTGAACACTGTGCTAATAAATATATTTTTTTCCTATTCTATAATTTTTCTAATAATATTTTGAGTTTCTACGTACCATCTCTGATTTTTTGTAAAATACCTGTCAAAGACATCTGCTAGTTTTATATAAAAGGTGAAAAAAAAGTTTAACAGTTTAGTTTTTCACCTGTATTTGTGCGCTGAGATTCAATTCTCCAAAAAGAAAGTAATTATTTTGATTCATGAGATGCTCGGATGTGATTCCCTCTTAAACATAAATCTCTATATTAAGAAAGTTGATGGCTCTAACATTATTTTTCATTTAAAATCTACTGTTTCTGTCAAAAAAGATTGAATAACAATGATTGATTTTACAGCAGAGAGTAAGAAGTGTTGCGAATAAAGGAAGATTTACCTACACTTGATAGCAACACAGTGAAATATTTCAGTCTATAAAACCAAATTGGATCTCCCCCTCTAATTCAAACCTAACTTGTCGAGATTCTCCAAACACCACTGGCAAATCTCACAGTTTATGGCTAATGACTTTTAGCATTCTTTGTTAAATAAATCTGAGAGTTTGCTTTTATTTTAAAATGGGAAAAAAGTTAATTGAATTATATTATATATATATACATTTACCAAACTCTGCAATGTCATTTTTTTGTTCAACGTCAATTATTATTAATAATAATTTAATTAAATTAATATGGTTTCTAGTCTGATTGCACTGGCCAACAAAAAAAAAATGTTTTGTCATGGTGCCTAAGATGTTTTAACAGTAATTACCTAATTTAAAGGCGCTTTATCCAGAAATGCTGTAGTTTTTCCTCTATCAGGTTTAGTTTTTCTGCTGTGGTATACCTTTCTTTCTAGGAAGGCCTTTGCTACAATAAAGACAGACAAATCAAAGAAACAATATTTTTATTTAACTTTAAGGCAGATATTCATTAATCATACCAACATATTTGTAATACGTATACAAATACGTATGCAATACATTTAGACGCCAACATGTATTTCCCGCAAATATAGCAAAACACATTTGATTTGTTTAAGGCATGTTGCCTAAGAGAGGATGTAGCTTTGATTTATTTTTTAATCCAAACATCTGCAACGCAAGTAAACGCTTTAAGGCTTGTGATGTCATAATCATTCAACATTGGTCACAATAACAACCTACAAATGTAATTATGACGCTAGAATGTATTTAGAAATACATCTAATTTAAAGTTTAAAAGAGTTATGGAATTGCAAAGAACTCAATAACTTGACTTGATTATAAAAAGTGAGTATGATTTTCGAAATCAGTACCCCTTACTTAATCTAAATCAGCTTTGAAATCTTGGGCACCAAAAAATGTGTTGACCAGTATTATTGAATACTTCCTTAGTAAATTAGTATGGTGTTTACATAGAGTATTAACCAAGTTATTAAAATAGATATAGTGAAGGAGATGAATTTGGTTTTTTAGTTCTTCTCTTTGGTATCTTGAACAGTTATCGAGGAATTTATACAATTTGAAATCTGCCATAACATGATCTCAATAAAGTTAAATAATTAAAAGAACTGCAGCATCTCTCTGATTAAATATCTTTTTTAATTTTTTTAAAAAAAACCTGAAGCGTTAACTTTGACCTTTGATGGAATATTGAAAAGGAGAAGTAGTTATCGAAAGTCTTAAAACAAAGAGGATACTCTTTTGTCAGACTCTGCCATCAAGGTTGAAATCTCTCAATGAATTAATTCTCCTTTAATAATATACACGTGGCATGTATTATTAAATGAAAAACTTGAGAAATCGTGTTTAATATCTATTTTAATATTACTTTCATTGAAGTTCATATTTTAATAAGATGAACTCGAGTTCATTAAAATGTTTCAACCTTTCATGAAAATAGAGCTTAAGAATTTATTCAACCGTGAACTCCCTTGAGAAGAGTTGAGGAGAGAGTGTTTAAAATAAAGGTTGTTATAAGTTAGCTGGCCTTATATTGGAGCTGGGACAAACGGGGGAACAGACTAGTTTAGACTGTCTCATTCTAACCAATAAATGAGACAGTGGAGGGATTCAATGGCGGACTTCTTAGCATGCTAATTCACATTTATGACGCATTCCTTACTCGAATACATGTTTATTATTATTATTTGAGGGTGACTATAGCACTGCGTATTAAAAAAAACTATTGTACTCTCCCCCCCCCCCCCCCCTATCTGTACTAAAGTACCCCAGCATTTAGCTTCAACGCCTCCAAGAAGCTGAGGACTTTTGCTGGGTCCAGCGGTAAATGTTTTTCTATGGCTTGTTGAGTGTCCCGAAGCAACTGCCTCTGTGCAGCAAAGTTTCCTGGCAGTCAGCCAGCAGGTCCAACGGTGTTTCTTCCTCATCTTTCCAGAATCCGCACAAACCATCATTGATAATGCTGACACTGGGAGTCCTAAATTCTACCTAACTCAAGTGTATTTAGAGTATGGATCTTTAACGAGTACCTGACATGATATAGGCTCGGAACCAATGGTTTAACGTCCTCTCCGAGAGATGACGTGCTCAAACGTGAACAATAAATCGAGGGTCAGAGTGGGTATCGAACCCCAGACCCACAGTTTAGACATACCAGCATACAATATGTATTTTACAATCATGTAGTATATTACTATATGTTGTAAACATATTAAACACAACGACCTCCAGAAAAATATTTAGATTTTTATTTCATGAAATCTAAATTTAAATGGCACTTCTATACCATGTATTCTTTTTTTTTTATTCTATTTAAATATACTTAAAGTAAATGTAGCACGTGACTTTAGTAACGAAATTTTTTGCCTCCAAACTTAAATAAATGATAGTATATTTTTCATAATTTTTGTATTAAAAATTCGGAAGAAAAAGAAATAACAAATATTGGATATTATCATTTGATCATAGAATTTAATTTGTTCTTCACATTGAAGAAAAAATTAACTGCTAATACAATTACAAAATCAGCAAGGAAAATCTCAACTATGCAAGATGTAACTTGAGTTAAGTCCTGTTAACTGAATAGTAGGTGTTTTTGCTGCTTTATCGAGGATCGCATCTAGGACAAGACCATCGTTGAGTGGGTTGACAATGGAGAAAAACGCCGTATCGATTAACTAAAAGGGCTTTTATCAACCCCTTAGAGGAGAGCATTGCTTTTTGCCTCCTCTCCGCACAATGAAGCCGAAAACCCCGTCATTTGTGTATTTCTTACATAACAAACAACCTTCAGTTTAATTTCAATTAGAGAATTTCTTGTTTTGAAATTTCAATATTAAAATATATATAAAAAAAAGACAAAAATGAAATCTTCTTGTGAAAAATGAATTCTTCAAATTTCCTTGAAAATATATATGGAAATTTAAAGAATTCATTTTTCACAAGAAGACAATTTTTTTTATATTTAAATATTGAAATTTCAAAACAAGAAATTCTCTAATTGAAATTAAACTGAAGGTTGTTTGTTATGTAAAGATATATATATATATATATATATATATTATATATATATATATTAAAATTATATTATTAACCTTATTATTCATTTTATTAAGGGCAAATAAAAAAAAAAACTCCTTCCTGCAACGTTTCGATTATTTGTACATCATCTTGAGGGCTAAAATTAGAGTAAAAACTAGGCCGAAACGTCGCCTAGGAAGGAGTTTATTTTCTTTTATTTGACCTAGCCCTCAATAACAAAATATAGAATAGAATAGAAGAGGTCAAAACAATTTTGGAATAATATAATAAAATATATATATAAAAACGATTTCACATAAACACGTAAATAACAATCAATGATCAACCACATAAAAATGGAAAAAGCCTAAGATCTTTCGACCGTACAAGGTCTTCGTCAGAGTCAAAAACCCAACTGTTGGGTTTTTGACTATGACGAAGACCGCTTGTTACGTCGAAAGATCTTAGTCTTGTTTTCCCTTTAATATAGGTTGATTTAATAAGAATTTCAACATTTGCCAATTTATTTATTGGAAAATAGAGTTTCTTTGGTTACATGTACGTATGAAAAATGAATGTTAATAATGGTAGTATTTACCTCTGAGTGATAACATAAGGTTTTTTTTTGTTATTTGTGTTCCACCGACCATTTAATACTCAAGAAGAAAAGAAACTTTTTATATCATTAAAAGTATGGCTCATTTATTATTGTGCACCCATTTTAATGGTGGGAAAACAGCTTTATTGGGTTCATTACACATAGGGAGTATTAAATATTTGTTCAATCCAGTTTATTATGGTAAGTAACGATAATTTTAAGTCGTTTGAAGATAAATCTTCTACTTTCTACATGAAAGATCAAGAACAAGACTGAAACTCAAACACCAATCTTCTGTATTTAAGTCGTTCATCATTTTTTTTTTACTTGTACATGTAAACTTAAATCATATTACAGAATATATATTATATTTCGTCTATGAAATGTTTACAGGTTTTCTCAAGTTGAAGAGTGGAAAAGAAACTCCTCTAGCAGTACTGGACGTAGCAGCAGCACTGAAGTGGATAAAGAGGAACATCGGCTCTTTTGGCGGTGATCCACGGCGGGTGACCCTCATAGGTCACGACACAGGAGCCTCCGTGGCTAACCTTCTCCTCACCAATCCCAAGATGAAAGGTCAGCGACATGAAGATTAAAACAAACAGTCTGTCAGAAACGTAGACTTGTAAAGAAAAAAAAAAGGATTTCTTGGGTGTTTAAAAAAACGTAAAAATAGTACAGAGCTTGTGTGATTTCTTTTGGGTGTATTCTTTTGTGAAACTCAATCAATGAAGTCTAAACCAGAAAGAAAAAGAAAAACAAGAGAAATAAATGCTCTGAGGCCTTTCACTTTATGTCATCAGAGAGGAAACAAAGTAAGAAAGAAGAAAGAAAAGTTCAACTTTTCTGTTTCCTTTTTCTTTCTTACTTTGTTTCCTCTCTGATGACAAAAAGTGAAAGTATTAGAAATAGAAAAAACCGTCATACCTCGTAAGTTGATATCGGAGACGTTGGAGCGCTTTCGGATCTTGTCCGTAACTAACTAGAGTTAGTTGCGAACGAAGATGGACAAGATCCGAAAGCGCTCCAACGTCTCCGATATCAACTTACGAGGTATGACGGTTTTTTCTATTTCTAATATTAATCATACTAACCTCAGTGGAATTAACAATATTCATGTAAAAAGTGAAAGGCATCAGAGCTTTAATTTCTTTTGTTTTCCTTTCCCTTCTGGTTTAGACTTCATATATATATATATATATATATATATATATATATAATATATATATATATATATAATATAATCCAATTAAAAAAAAAACAAAGATAGCACACAGACTGAGTCGCCGCTCTGCCTTCCTGCGGGACTCTTCGCCTCCTGATGACGACGATGGTTAAAATATAGAAGTGAGTTATTCCTGTGTCTATCTGTGTGCTATCTTTTTTTTTAATTGTTTTTTATTTAAAAGTCCGTTGGACCGTTTCATTTAATTACTATATATATATCGTTGAATAACTGACCTTATTTAAGTGATCATTTTCTTCACCACTTTTTCGAGTTCATTCTCCAATGTTTGGATGAAGGAAAGAAGAAGGTATTCAGAACCCTCGAAAAACTGGTGAAGAAAATGACATCAGTAAAATACGGTCAGTTATTCAACGAAATATGTTTGAATGAAGGACTGCTACAAATTTTACAAATATGGTATATATATATATATATAACAATATTTTTCGTTTTTATCGAGGTTTAGCATAGCTTCAATAATACAACACCTTTAAGCCGACGTTTCGTCTTTATTTGTAGACATGTTCAGGCCTACATCAATAGTATTTTATATGTGGTCCAAATACCGAAAACATTCACTTATATATATATATATATATATATATATATATACATAATTTCACATAAAAACGTGAAATAACAATCAAGAATCAATCCACAATGTGAAATGGGAAAAAAACGACTAAGATCTTTCAACAGTAACAAGCTGTGTTCGTCAGAGTCAAAAACCCAAACTGGAGTTGGGTTTTTGGTTGGTTTGGTAACTCTGACGAAGACAGCTTGCTACGGTGGAAAGATCTTAGTTTCCCCATTTAATATTGTGATTTGATCATATATATATATATATATATATATATAGATAAACGTATATACATATATATATATTTCCTAAATTAACACAATAATTTTCAAAAACATCAAGAAATAATTCTATCACCAAAATAAACATTTGCTTAAAGCAGTTTTTGCCACCTGTCATAATCAGGTGTACCTCTTAACTTCATAAAATGCCTCTAGTTAAGAGGTACACCTGATTATGACAGGTGGCAAAAACTGCTTTAAGCAATTGTTTATTTTGGTGATAGAATTATTTCTTGATGTTTTTGAAAATTATTGTGTTAATTTAGGAGATGTATAGTGTAGTGAATAGTTGTGATTAGTAGGAATAAGTTTTTATAAATATGATTAACTCTGAAGATGGTCAAGGAGACCGAAACATGTCAGTTATGAAAAATAAATCATTTGGAGAACTAGTGTATTTAATACCAGAAAGATTTAAATCAAAGGTGAGAAAACTTGAAAGATCGACTATGAAATTGATTCATGCCACAGTACAAAGGTCGTTCAACAAAACATGCATAAAAGAAGGATTGCTCCCTAAATTTACAAATATATATATATATATATATATATATATATATATATAGATATTCTAAAAATTTTATGCCAATTTCATGCTTGGTTACCTTTTTAGAGAGTTTCTCTAATGTCCTACAGGCTCTTCTCAGTTGCTCGGGGAATAACAAAATCAATGAATAATATTTAGTTAGTTATTAAATAGTGCTAGATGTAATAGTGTCACAATGTGTATTTATGAAAGGAAAAGTTTGGGCCAGTTGATTTTTCTATTCCCCGAGCAACTGAGAAGAAGAGCCAATAGGACATTAGAGAAAGTCTCTAAAAAGGTAACGAAGCATAAAATTGGAAAAAAAAATTAGAAACATGTTTTCAAGAAGGATTGCTACGAACATTCAATAATATATATAGTTCAATGTACATAAAGAAACATAGAGAAATTAAAAACACACACTTACAGTCTCTAATTTTTGGTTGAACTGTCTTCAGGAGAGATAAGAGAGGGAATCCAAGCGCACTGGACTCCAACCGTCTCTGTACCAGTGCGCTTGGTTTCCCTCTCTTATTTCTCCTGAAGACGGTTCAACCAAAAATTAGAAACTGTAAGTATGTGTTTTTAATTTTTCTATGTTTCTTTATGAACATTGGATTATTGAATGTTCCTAGCAATCTTTATTTATTGTAATAAAACTTCTTATTTTGGTTTACAAATCGTAGTAATTTCTCTGAATTTCTGACTGTGGTTTAGATGTTGATATGAATATATGATGATTGATACTGTAGACATCTCACAAGCGAGGTCTGTCTGTACAGGTCTGTTCTGGAGCGTGGCACTTATAAGTGGGTGTTCGCTGAGCCCCTGGGCCAGGGTCTCAGAGCCGGGAGTGGTCCGGGATTCCGTTGCCCTTGCAGTCGGCTGTCCTCCAGGCCTCACAGCCATCCCCTGTCTTCGCCGCCTGCCTCTCGCCATACTCACTCGTCTTCGCCTAGCCGAGATCCGCTTTCTCGCTCCTATCGGTCCTTGGACAGCTCCTCTAGACCCGCAGGCAGTCATACAGGGTGCCGGAGAGCCATTCCTCTCTACAAGCCTTCTACTCGTAACGACTTCCACTGAGAGCTTTCTAGACTTCAGTGAACAGGAAATCCAATATGGATTTGAAGAAGAGGAAAGAAATAAAATATTGAGGTATGATATGAATATTTCTATTCGTAAATCATTTTATAGGGAATCTGTATAAATATTATTTAATATCTTGTTTGATATCCTGTCTTTCCATATTAATAACAAATTACAAGGTTGTCTACCTACATTGTTGACAAAATGTAAACGTGATTACAAGGCATTATTTATTAAGAATTGTCAGGGCTCTAAACATAGTACATAACAAAATAAAAGGGTTGAAAATTATGTGGATTACATGATTTGTATATCATATAAATATATAAATTACATGTATATGATATATGCATTTTTATATAGTATAATATACAAAGTATATATATGTACTTGTACATGATATAATATATAAAGAAGTATAAAACTTCAAAGAAAAAGTAAAACCTTTTTACTTTGTTTGCTCTCTGATAACATAAAGTTAAAGACTTTAAAGTATTTATTACGGTTGCCTTCCTCTTTCTTTTACATTTCATTGATTGAGATTTATTTTATTTATACCTGTTTACTGTAATTCTTTTGCATGATTATATATATATATATAAGGCTTTCACATAAACACGTGAAATAACAATCAATGATCAAACTACAAACCACTATATAATATATATAATAATTATATATATATATATATATATATATATATATTAGTATAAATAGGGAGCAGTCCTTCTATTATACAAATTGTGTTGAACTGAATTGCCTTAACAAAGAAAATATGAAAAACTGCTCAAAACAAAGGTATGTTTGATTAAGGCAATTCAGTTCAACACAATTAATATATATATATACATGGACTAATTTACCACAATGAAACATTTTGGAAACAATGCTCTAAGGTCTTTCGTCAACACATCGTCAGAGAGCAAGTGAACTCAAGGGGTTCACTTGCTCTCTGACGATGTGTTGACGAAAGGCCTTAGAGCATTTTCCAAAATTGTTTCATTGTGGTAAATTAGTCCATCTATTACATCAAGTGTTATTTTGATTATCATTATATATATATATATATATATATATATATATAATATATATATATATAATATATATTATTCATTACCCTGGTTAGCTTGGGAATATTTATATATATATAAAAGATTTCACATAAACACGTGAAACAACAATCAATGATCAAACCACAATAAGAAATGGGAAAACAAGACTAAGATCTTTCAACCGTAACAAGCGGTCTTCGTCAGAGTCAAAACCCAACTGAACACTAGGTGCAGAAAACATCTGGTGAGGAGTTGAGAAGAGTGGGAGGGAAGAGTGGTATTTTAAAAGGGTGAAAGCACAGGAAAGGACTAATATCCAGAAAGGGATGTTTGGGGAAACAAAGGAGTACAGTAAGAAAAAGTAAAAAACTATCCGCTAGCTGTCAACCCTCTTTGAAAAGGCTATTGCCCTCGTGACGAATGTATCAAGTTTGAAGAGACCGTTACTAATATTTATAATATTAGATCTATTAAATTTAATTAGAGACGATTCAATAATATTTCTTAACAACATTGATTTTTCATAGGTAATAAATTTAGCTCCTGTCCAATCAATATGATGATTTTCATTTTTATATGCAAGAATAAGGCACTACTGTTTTCCTGTCTACTTACGTTATATTGGTGTTGTTTTACACGTGTCTTTAATGATTTACCAGTTTGACCAATATAAATTTTATGGCAATTTTTGCACGGAATTTTATAAATACCAGCGGACTCCAATTCGCTGGGAGAGTTTTTTATTAACATATTACCCACGTTATTACGATTAGAAAACACTATATGAAAATCAAGTTGTTTGGCTAATCTTGGAAGGAGGTCCAATGATTCGTGGTATGGCAAAACTATAGAATTTGATAATAAAAGGGGCTCTTTTGAAGTATTAGAGAAAGTTTTTTTAGCACCCTTCAAAGCTAAATCGATATAAGAAGAGGGGTATTTTAATGAAAGGGCAATTGACCTAATGTTATTAATCTCTTCATTAAGGAATTCAGGAGAGCAAATTCTTAACGCCCTCAAAAACATATTTCTAAAAACAGAAATTTTAACATTTTTTTGGATGTGAAGAATAAAAGTGAACGTATGCAAGTACATTCATAGGTTTTCTATATACACTAAAGCGTAACTCATTAGGTAACCTATGGATCAGGGACATCTAAGAAGGGCAAATTACCACTTATTTCTTCTTCCATTGTGAATTTGATTGTCGGCACTAATGAATTCAATTTTGTTAGGAAATCAACTTTATTTAAAGAATTGGGACAAATGCAAAGAATATCGTCAACATATCTATACCATTTAACATTTTTGGGCAAAATTGAGCTTAACATTTTACCCTCAAAAAACTCCATATATAAATTACTTAGGAGGGGGATAAACAGTTACCCATAGCAAGACCAAATTTTTGTATATAATAATTATTTTCAAATTGAAAATGACAATCTACCACACATAACTTAATTAACTCTATTATAGTGGTAGATGGAAGGGGAAGGGAATAATTAATTAATTCCTCCTGGAGTAAGCTCAACAGATCAGTTACAGGTACATTCGTAAAAAGAGACTTCACATCGAAACTGATTAATCTATAATTTTTGTTCATGTTGACGCTTTTTAATTTTTTAATTAAATCCACATTGTTTTTTATATGGCTGCCTGAAATTTTTCCAATTAAGGGGCTTAAAATACTTACTAACCATTTGGACAAGCCATATGATACCGAACCAACCGAACTCACAATTAAACGTATTGGGTAATTATCTTTATGTGTCTTGATCAACCAGTACATATATGGCAAAGAAGGGGATTTTGATATAAATTTAGTAATAAGTTCGGGTTGATTTTTTAAGATAGTTTTAAGATAGTTTAAAAAATCAACCCGAACTTATTACTAAATTTATATCAAAATCCCCTTCTTTGCCATATATGTACTGGTTGATCAAGACACATAAAGATAATTACCCAATACGTTTAATTGTGAGTTCGATTGGTTCGGCATCATATGGCTTGTCCAAATGGTTAGTAAGTACTTTAAGCCCCTTAATTGGAAAAATTTCAGGCAGCCATATAAAAAACAATGTGGATTTAATTAAAAAATTAAAAAGCGTCAACATGAACAAAAATTATAGATTAATCAGTTTCGATGTGAAGTCTCTTTTTACGAATGTACCTGTAACTGATCTGTTGAGCTTACTCCAGGAGGAATTAATTAATTATTCCCTTCCCCTTCCATCTACCACTATAATAGAGTTAATTAAGTTATGTGTGGTAGATTGTCATTTTCAATTTGAAAATAATTATTATATACAAAAATTTGGTCTTGCTATGGGTAACTGTTTATCCCCCCTCCTAAGTAATTTATATATGGAGTTTTTTGAGAGTAAAATGTTAAGCTCAATTTTGCCCAAAAATGTTAAATGGTATAGATATGTTGACGATATTCTTTGCATTTGTCCCAAATCTTTAAATAAAGTTGATTTCCTAACAAAATTGAATTCATTAGTGCCGACAATCAAATTCACAATGGAAGAAGAAATAAGTGGTAATTTGCCCTTCTTAGATGTCCTGATCCATAGGTTACCTAATGAGTTACGCTTTAGTGTATATAGAAAACCTACGAATGTACTTGAATACCTTCATTTTTATTCATCGCATCCAAAAAATGTTAAAATTTCTGTTTTTAGAAATATGTTTTTGAGAGCTTTAAGAGTTTCCTCTCCTGAATTTATTATGAAGAGATTAATAACATTAGGTCAATTGCCCTTTCATTAAAATACCCCTCTTCTTATATCGATTTAGCTTTGAAGGGTGCTAAAAAAACTTTCTCAAATACTTCAAAAGAGCCTCTTTTATTATCAAATTCTATAGTTTTGCCATACCACGAATCATTGGACCCCCTTCCAAGATTAGCCAAACAACTTGATTTTAATATAGTGTTTTCTAATCGTAATAACGTGGTAATATGTTAATAAAAAACTCTCCAAGAGAATTGGAGTCCGTTGGTATTTATAAAATTTCGTGCAAAAATTGCCATAAAAATTTATATTGGTCAAACTGGTAAATCATTAAAGACACGTGTAAAACAACACCAATATAACGTAAGTAGACAGGAAAACAGTAGTGCCTTATTCTTGCATATAAAAAATGAAAATCATCATATTGATTGGACAGGAGCTAAATTTATTACCTATGAAAAATCAATGTTGTTAAGAAATATTATTGAATCGTCTCTAATTAAATTTAATAGATCTAATATTATAAACATTAGTAACGGTCTCTTCAAACTTGATACATTCGTCACGAGGGCAATAGCCTTTTCAAAGAGGGTTGACAGCTAGCGGATAGTTTTTTACTTTTTCTTACTGTACTCCTTTGTTTCCCCAAACATCCCTTTCTGGACATTAGCCCTTTCTTGTGCTTTCACCCTTTTAAAATACCACTCTTCCCTCCCACTCTTCTCAACTCCTCACCAGATGTTTTCTGCATCTAGTGTTCAGTTGGGTTTTTGACTCTGACGAAGACCGCTTGTTACGGTTGAAAATCTTAGTCTTGTTTTCCTATTTCTTTTTGTTGTTTGATCATATATATATATAACAGATTCAATAATATATCGACCGTTTGATAGAATAGGTGTGTTCTATAATCGGGGTTCGGTCAATTTTCCAGGATAAACAATCAAACTCTCGTTGCCAACGTTTCGGTTTATTTAAAACCTTTTTCATAGGCCTACAAACAAAGGATAATAAGAAATCACATATCAACATCAAACATATACACAATATGAAAATGGATTGTTACAACTCATGAATATTACAAGCAGAAATATTTCAGAGATACATAAAACAATATTACTTACAGAAGTAAGAATTTTTTAACTAAGAAAATGAAATTTACATTATTTAAAGGAACAACAATGTTAGCCGGACAAAACCTTCGACTAGACTAATAAGATAACATTACAAATAACCTCAACACTGTTCACTCAAGGGAACTGAATAAATCAAATTTCACTAAACCTCAGCACAACACTCCAGAATAAATATTACTTAAATTAGTAATATCACTTCTATGATTAATCGAACTTAGATCCTTTTTAATATATAACATCTCAAGTGTCTTCCTTCTTTGCTCATCTTTTTCTTTTTCTATTATAGTTGTATCTTCAAAATCGAACGTGTGACCTTCGTTTATTGCATGCCCAGCTAAGGCTGTTGCGTTACTTTTATTTGTTCTTATGGAATAATTATGTTGGTACAACCTTTCTTTGAGAAAACGACTAGTTTCACCATAGTAACATTTGTCACAGTCTTTACATTTGATGGCATAAATGACGTTACTTTGTAACTCCTTCGGTATTTTTTCTTTCAAATTTGAAAATAAAGATTTATTTTTTCTTTTATTATAAAATGCCAGTGTAACTTCAGGTACGTTTCGTTTGAACACTTTTCTAATTGATTGTGATAAGCCCTCAACATAAGGAAATTTGAAATACTTCCTATTTATAACTTCCAGTTCATCATGATCTTCATTTGAATGTGCTGGTTGCCGTCTTAAATATCTTAACCAATATCGTTCAACTAAGTTCTTCGGATAACAATTTTTCTGTAACAATAATTTCACCCTTTTCTTATTTTCATTTAGAAAACATGGACTACTTATTTCAATAACTTTTTTAACCAAATTTTGGACGCAATTTAATTTTTGGTTTATAGCATGAGAAGAATGGTAGTTCAGGATTCTTGCAGCACTGGTAGGTTTTGTAAACCAATCCGTTAAGATATTGCCATTTTCACCTCTTATAACTTTCACATCTAAGAATGTCAGATTTCCATCTTTCTCTACTTCACAAGTGAATTGTAGACGATTATGAAAAGAATTAAATATATTTAATACATTCTCTTCTTCTCCCTTTTCAATAATTAAAAACAAATCGTCCACATATAATTTAATAAATTTCACCTTCGTACCTAATTTATTGATACTGTTTTCCATAGTTCAATCATAACTATATTTGCGAGAACTGGTGAAATTGGTGATCCCATTGGTAATCCATATTTTTGTTTATAAATAGTACCATCAAAGGTGAAATACCTTGCTTCACATATAAGGTCCAGTATAGAAAGGAAAACCTTTTTCGACATTCCAACCTGTGAACTAATCTTATTCCACTGTTTATTTACTAAATCAAATGCTAGATCTAAAGGTATATTAGTAAACAACGACTGGACATCTAGTGAAATCATAATTACGTCATCACTTAGTATTTGATTTGAAAGGGCTTGTTTGAATTCTAATGAATTTTTTACATTCAATTCATTCTTGTTAGTAATGTAACTAAGATATTTTTCTATATATTTAGACAGTTCATAAGTTGGACTTCCAATGAACGACACGATAGGACGGAGAGGAAAACCTGGCTTCATGTAATGAATGAATCTATGCCATCAAATGTAAAGACTGTGACAAATGTTTACTATGGTGAAACTAGTCGTTTTCTCAAAGAAAGGTTGTACCAACATAATTATTCCATAAGAACAAATAAAAGTAACGCAACAGCCTTAGCTGGGCATGCAATAAACGAAGGTCACACGTTCGATTTTGAAGATACAACTATAATAGAAAAAGAAAAAGATGAGCAAAGAAGGAAGACACTTGAGATGTTATATATTAAAAAGGATCTAAGTTCGATTAATCATAGAAGTGATATTACTAATTTAAGTAATATTTATTCTGGAGTGTTGTGCTGAGGTTTAGTGAAATTTGATTTATTCAGTTCCCTTGAGTGAACAGTGTTGAGGTTATTTGTAATGTTATCTTATTAGTCTAGTCGAAGGTTTTGTCCGGCTAACATTGTTGTTCCTTTAAATAATGTAAATTTCATTTTCTTAGTTAAAAAATTCTTACTTCTGTAAGTAATATTGTTTTATGTATCTCTGAAATATTTCTGCTTGTAATATTCATGAGTTGTAACAATCCATTTTCATATTGTGTATATGTTTGATGTTGATATGTGATTTCTTATTATCCTTTGTTTGTAGGCCTATGAAAAAGGTTTTAAATAAAACCGAAACGTTGGCAACGAGAGTTTGATTTTTTATCCTGGAAAATTGACCTAACCCCGATTAGAGAACACACCTACTATATATATGTATATATATATATATATCAAAATTTCACAATAAACATGTGAAATGACAATCAATGCTTAAATTAAAATAAAAAATCTGGAGTGGCCTACACTCAACTTTACTATAAGTAACTTAATATCAAATTGCTTGAGTCTATAATATTAACGTTTCATTTAAGCATAATGTAAACATCTAAATGGGATATGATTATTAGTCTTTCATTCCTGAGGTAGTACAAATAGTGATTGAAAGACATATCAATATATAAGCTTATTTTTGTACAGCACACAGCTGATACAAATAATTTCATTAGTATAACTACAGCAGTAATAACATTTTTGAAAAACCAAAGTGAACATTTCTTGATACGAAATATTCTCCTACAAGAGAACATGACTTTTGTTCAAATAGCCAGTGGATTTCTTACATCGTTTACTTGACATCCTTCTACATTGAATGTTAAAGTAAAATTTTCAAATTTAAATGAGGAAAATACCCTTTTGTTTCTCTGAAAAACATCATAAACACCGAAGAAAATGTTGTTTTAAGGTGATTTATAAATAAAGATGAACGATAATTACATTTATTAATCTCTAAACGAATGTTTTCAATTTTGAATTATCTTTTACATTTTTGGTTTTTTATGGAATTATTATACTGGGAATTTTATGGCTTCTTAGTATTTAATAAGATAATTTTCCTTCCCCTTTGTCAAATAACATATATACAAATTTTTTCTGAGTGAGTGTTATTATTTTCCTGCACAATATTATTCCTCTTACAACTCATATAAGTCAATATACAATTGAAATTGTTCCTTCATAAATATCAATTTTATCTCAGTGGATTCACTCAAAAAATTTCTAAGTCAATGTAAAAAAATATAAAAAATTCGACAAGTATAGCAGGTGATCTTTTAGTCTAAGATAAACAAACGGTTTTATAGCGTTATTGCTCTTTCCCATAATTGAAACTTCATGCATTTTTTTTTTAATAATTAATAATTTATTGTTCCATTTTGGTCAAATTTTCGTTATTTTTTAATGAGTTGTTTAGCGTCAAGAAAACATTTTCTGAAAACACAAATCGTACTGTAACCCCCCTTCAGCGAATGTAATTTAAAAAAAAAATACCTCAACTCATTCTCCACATAATGTTCTATTTTTAGGCATAGTTTCATTTAGATCCGTCAAACAGTATGGCTTGTATTGCTCTCACAAGGTTTGAGATTGAATTATAAGTCAAAATTTTTACATTTTATTGAATAAAAAATATTTCCTGTTGTTTTAAAATTTTGAATATATTTTTCGTTTGTTTCATTTGTAACGTCGAAGATCATAATTTATAAAACTATTAAAGGAAGCACGAACTATTCAGTATAATAACAGACTTGGAATACTGACAGATTCAATAACATTAAGGAGAATTGAAGACGTGCACTAGAAACTGACAATAAGGATATGAAGTAGTTAAGGTTATTTAAGTTAAAATAAATAAGAAATATAAATACAAAATTAGGTATTTATTAATAAAATAAGTTTTTATTGACTAGGTACGATCAAACTTGAAGACAAAATGAAATATAGATAAAACCTTTATTGCTATCTTCCTATATTCACAATTGTACAGAATCATTTTCACTTTATTCTTGAGAATAAGATTTTTCAGACACCGATCAAGTTCTAAGAGAAACCCATCAAGTTTATTTTCTTTTATAGTTATACTAACAATTTCTGTAGTACCAACAATGACATTTTAAGAATAAACTTGATTAGATATTCTTTTATTAGATATATCTTAAAAATTCTTTTCTTTTCTTGGAAAAATATTTTTATACTATCAACTTTTTTTGTTATCAAAAAGAAATACAACTCATATGAAATATCTTTGAATTTCAAATTTAATATAACCTCGGAACATGGTATTAAATGAATTTTGTTTACATGAATTTATCTACTCATTACCTAATTATTTATTAACTTATTAATTAATTATTATTTATTTACATAAACATTGTATCTGTTGCCATTAACTTGTAATATTAATCAAAATTAAAACCATTATATAATTTAAATTGAAATTAGCACCTCTTCATTGTAATTTGCCCGAAATTTGAGCCTCGTCGGGTCCAAAATTTAAATGATTACGTTTGAGTCGGGTCGGGCCGGGGCTTTCTCTCGCAAAAATTTGTTTAATTAATTGTATATTTATATATTATATATACTAAATCAATTTATGGATGATTAACTATGAAATATCTATATTAATAAAATATATACAATTAAAAAAACATACGGAAGACGCTCACCCTGTAAAACTGACGAGGGAGGCCCTGATTGAGTGCACTTCCATACTACAAGTGTACCACGAGCCTAGCAGGTTACATACGAGGCTCTATATACTGGCTATATATATAGCTCGTATACTGGAGGCTCTATATATTAAAGATTATAACCCTAGCCTAAATGTCCAAAGTAACGATTTCAACTCTGTGCCTAGTTTTAAGAATTTTGATAATAGTTTCAAACTTGTAAGGGAGACGAGGAGGTGAAGGGACCACAGGTAGTTTTGGCCGACCCTGTCACCATGCATACCTTAGCTTTACTTCCTAAAGCACAGGTGTATTTAGAAATACACACAGTATTTATGTAGACAATTATTTCATTTTAACTTCAGTGCATTAGGCTTAATTAATTTTTGTTTGTACCTGTGGATGGCGAATGACAGCTGAAAGCTTGTATGTATTGTTCTTTTAGTTATAGTTATTTCAGTGATTAAAACGGTTTATTCAAAAAGTGGTTTATTCAAGTGTTTTCGTGGTTCACCTCAAGTTTATTGTGTGTGTTAATGTCTTTCGCTAACCTTCTTTGGAAGCTACCAGAGTCTCACCGCAAAGTGATAAGAAAACTAGAGAGACAATTTCTCACCAGTAACACAAAAAAAATTACCTAGGAGAATGACCACAACAGACTTCTGATTATAGAGGCGTTATATATTCTAGATAAAAAACCATCAATGAATGCCCAGGTCAGTGGATTCAACAGGATTTTAAAGTTGAATGGAGGAAAAAGCGAGAGAAGACTTGAGAAGCCTGGAGCAAGTTGCTATCACAAGTTGAAACTGCCAGCCTGAATGTAGCTTTCCATGAAGAACACTGTTAATTTATATCATGTCAATTGAACCTTGTAATTGTAATTGGATGTTATATATATTAGTAATAGATTTTAGAATAGTTGTTGAATAACCGAAACTAGTCTGTTCTTATTTTTTTCCAATAGTATGGTGTAATTACAGTGTAGCCATAAATAAAAAGAAAAATAAATTATGCATTACAATAGCATTATTGCCGGTGGAAATTGTTAATAAGAAGGTTAATGAAAGTATCTGGAAAATATGAAAGGATTAATATAGGCAAGCAATTTAACGAAACATTTTTGAAAGAAGGCCTGCTCCCCAAGTATATATATACGATCAAACCACAATAAGAAATGGAAAACAAGACTACGATCTTTCACCCATAACAAGCGGTCTTCGTCAGAGTCAAAAACGCAACTGATGATGAACAGTTGGGTTTTTGACTCTGAGGAAGACCGCTTGTTACGGTTGAAAGATCGTATTATTGTTTTCCCATTTCTTATTGTGGTTTGATCATTGATTGTTATTTCACGTGTTTATGTGAAATCTTTATATATATATATATATATTCACTTAATAAATGGAAAGACGATCCAAACTGGACACAATAACAGTTCAAAACTGAGGATAGGTAGCACACAAAGTAAAGAAACACACTTAGAAACGGCAGCACTGGTGGTTGCCGTGTCGGTTACTTGCCGTTGCGTCTACAACGTGCTTTGTCTCCCTTTCTCTTTTCTCCTGAAGACGGATTGCCCGAAAATTTGAGTTGGTAAGTGTGTTTCTTTACTTTTTGTGGTACCTATCTTCAATTTTGAACTGTTATTAAATATAATATAATATATATATATATATATATATATATATATATATATAAATCAATTTAAATACGATTGTTATTGCGTAGGACGTGTAGAAAGAGGTTCTGAATGTCTGAATGTAATATCATTAACAACATGAGATGAGGACTGCTTGCACTAATTCCTAATATATTTTCCGTGATTTTTGAGTCTACAACACAAAATCATTTTTTTTTTAATTTTTCCAGAAGCTGCAACAAAAAAGAAGGGATTATAGTAGAGTAGAAAGACTTTTAGCACGCTAAAATTACAAATAAATACACTAAAATAACCTTCTCATTGTGTTGATATGATATTGTAAGGTAGAAAATTCGAGATATCTGAAAATTTTTAGTGTATAGTTGTAATCTAGTTTGATTCTAATCGTACATTTGATTAGAAATTCATTGATATATTTGTAAAAGAATATGTATGTTTAACTATGTTCATGAACAAATTTGGTCGAAAGTACCTTGTCAGTTCGTCTCAATGTTTTGTTGAGGAATATTGACTACGTAATACCTGAAATAAAAAGTTGTTGGTGCTTTCCTTGCTGCTTCAGATCCAAGGAAAGATAATGAAAGAGCTTTGAATCGCAATTTCCTGTTGGGAAAGTTAAGCAGACAATCAGGATTCCCTTTCTGATGTTAGTTAGACGAGAGGAATTTAGACAGCAGTCAAAGTTTTATTATTTTTATAAGAGGCGATGAGTAAAACTTGGTACCCAGTAAGACAGATTAGATCAAAGGACTCATTAAACCAACTGCATTATTCTATTACAAACAATATTAACTCATTAGTTGTGCAACACGTAATTGTCTGGTATTTAGTCATACTGGGGTAAATAGATAAATCAATTTCGTATGTGTTTATTTAAAAATAACTTCAATCATATTTTGTGTGTGGAGTTTTGTGTAGTATATATTGTGTGGTGTGAACTTTGATTTATCCACTTAAACTAGCATGACAAACATTTTTAATAATTATTTGTTATTTATATGTTTTCAATACATTTCTTATCTATTAATAATAATATATATTAAATATACTCGATAAAAAAACCACATAATTTGTTTATGTAAAAGACTGTAATTTCTTTATGCTAAATATTATGAACTTTATAAAAACATAAAAAGATAGCTGTAAGGAGTTTCAATATTTACTATTGAAACTGCCAAACACTCACAATAACAGAAACTGAATATTCTCTAATCTCCGACTTTGAAAGGTAGGAAAATTTATTTATTTAGGAGCCCGATTTACGTGCGTATATAGTCCAGGATAAATATGGTAATCTCAACCTTTATGCCAACAACATGTATTTATATACCTTAAAAAATTAATTCTGTTATTTTATTTTAAAAAAAATGTATGGACAGGAAAAACAATTCTTTTATTGATGGACCATCGTATGCTAATTGCTCTGCATTATCATAAGTATAAAATAAAGAATTGATTTTTGATTTGTGATATGCTATGAAGGCAAGGCTAGAATAATGTATTCAAGCAGTGCAGGTCTGAGGGTTTTATCATTTAAAGATAAATGTTATTACAGACTGAATCAGTTTTTGTGATTGATGCTCTGCTAATGTTTTCTGAACTGAAGCAACAATAAGGCGCCCTGCTCTGTCTTCCAGATACCCTTAGACAAATATTATCCAGCCGCCTTCACTTCACGATTAATAAAACGTCTCACTCTCACAGCCCTTTGTTCTTCTCAGTCTTCCATTCTCCTCAAATAAATATCACTTTATCTTTTTTTTTTTTTTTTAAATGTTGTTATCATTTATTAACAGCTCTGATAAAACATAGCTTAATAATGGTGAATTAATTCACAAGAATAACAGTTAAAGATTGAAGTTTTCAAGCAGTCCATCAAAATTAAATCCTTGCCGTACCATGAGGTTATATGCATTAGAATTTAATTAATTTATAGGAATATTTAAACAACAAATGTATTCTAAATGTTAGAGTTGTTATATTAAAGGTTTTTGTTTCTTATAATACTCCTATAACATATAATTTAATGTATTCCTTTTTTTTTGCTCTGCCAGGAGACATTACATGTATTACAGTCTTCAATGGTACACTATACTCATTATTCAGTTATGATAATCCACAGAACAACAATTCAATAACAATAATATAATGCAACAACACCAGACAATAATAACAACAATAACACAGTGATGACAATTAGATGCAATGATGACAGGGCGATCGCAACAACACATAAAAACACAGTATTCCTTATTATTTAGTAAACATATTATTTATCCATTTAAAACGTACGTTACAGTAGCGTAATGAAAATGAACGTGGAAGTAACCAAACTAAATCTTTCGCTCTTTTCACTAAGTAAGTGGACTGAGTAATGTCTGTTAACTATATACTACATACTGTATACACATATATTGTTGCACTGTACATACATATATTATATGCAGAAAGACCACAATAAAAACCTGATGCAATCAATGAAGCATAAAACCAAGAATAAAGAAAACAATGGAAATAAATGCTGTGAGGCCTTTCAGTTTATGTTATCAGAGACCAAACAAAGTAAGCTAAGAAGGTAACATAAAACTTTTATGTTACCTTCATAATACATAATATGAATGTAATACATTCAAGTTACATAAATTTACATAAGAAGATACTTATAATTTCATAATTTACTTTCAATTGATCATTTTTATACTACTGAATTTCAATTTATATCATATATTATTATATATATAATAAATATTTATATAATATATATATAATTATATATATAATGAGAACTATGATATAAATTGAACAGTAGTTAAAATTATCAATGAAAGAATTATGTTAAAGTATCTTCTTATGTAAATTTATGTAACTTGAATGTATTACATTCATATTATGTATTCAGGTAACTCACCACAAATGAATGAAGATATTCGCTCTGAGGCCTTTCGTTTTCACGAAGTCAGAGAGCAAGTTGAGTGTCCTCGTAGTTCCAGTTTGTTGCCTGTTTATTGCCGTGTTGTTCTTCATTATTTCTTTTCCCTCGTGGATCTGTAGTCTATTGTAGTCATTTATCTGTTTGATAATTTTCGTGTTTTCTGTTAGGTCCTCTCGGGTCAGCTCTGTATTATGTTTGTCCAAGGTGTGCTTTTTTATGGCTCCACTTTGCAGGTGCATTTTTAGGCGTCTTGATGTATTTGGTGTTAGCCAGGAGCTCACACTCTCCTTTCGTACATCTATACTCGTAAATGACGTTGAATTTCTTTAGGTCATCTGTGGTGGTGTTCGGGCTATTTTGTAATACCAGATTGGTTGTAGTTTGAGACTTGTGAGATGTGGAGTTGTATTCGGTCGTTGGGTTCTATGCATCTAACATTCCTCTTAAGGATCTGTTAAAATACCTGCTCATCTGTTTTGTATGCCTCCGTGAATTGGTTCCTGTAGTAGAGGTTGTGCGTTCTGCTGTTGGGACTGTGGTACTATTAGGAGTTTCTTCTTTTTTAGTGAGGCATTTGTTGAGAACTTTGTCAAATGAATTGTTGGAATAACCATTATTCACGAAGGTTTGCCTTAGTTGCTTAATCCTGTGATATATATATATACTTAAAAAAGACTGTGACACATAGAAGGAAACATAACACTTTTCAATATTTCGACCGTTATGGAGGTCGTCCTCAGGAGAAGAAGTGAATTGACAAAGGGACGACAGTCAAGTCCCTCGTGATGTTACCAGTAAAAAAAACGAGTTCAATATCGAAGAAGACTAACAGACAGAATAAGAAAACACACTTGTAATTTCAAATTACAAACAAGCTGTATGTTTTTGTTCTTCTATTTTGAACTCGTATGTCTTCAGTTTAGATAGTATTTTCAATTTTATAGTGAATACCAGTAAAGAAAGCCATATCAAAGCCACGATTCCAATCGAGTTAGGAAGTGAGTTCAATAACTCATGATATTGTAACACCAGACTTTTGATGTTAAACAGGTATCGTATATTGTATTGGAAAACAATTTTTTAGCAGATTTAAAGAAAATGAGTATTGGTATTAATTTATGAATTAACGGGAAGAAAAGTTTTCACTCCACAATCATACGTCTAAAACTATATATTTGAACATTTCTTGAATCAAAGAATAAAAATGAATATAAGCAAGTATACTAGTGAATTTTTTGACACACAGTAAAATGGAACTCTTTAGGCAATTTATAAGGATAAGAGCATTTAAAAAGGGCTATTTACAATTTACTTCTTCCTACGTTGAGACTGTTGGCACTAATAAATTACATAATGTTTACAAGGTACCATTATTCATATATATCTGCGATGGAAGCATAATGTATTGTCAATATACCTGAACCATTTAGCTTTATTAAACATGATTGAAATAACTATTTTACCTTCAAAAACACCCATATAAAATTAATTAAACCGGGGATAAACCCATTGTAAGACCACATTTTAAATTGAAAATGACAATCAATCATATATAATTTAATTAACAGTATGATACTGTTAATAATAATAGAATAGGTAGGAGAAGGTAATAATAATTCATTAGTTCCTTCTATAGAAAACTTACAGGATGTCAATGAATGATCAATGAATGGTGCATTAGTAAAAAGGTACTTTACACCAAAACTAATTTGATATAGACGTACTTTAATTTACTAATTAAATCTATATCAGTTTTAATATGGCTGCCGGAAATTTTACTCAAAACCTCAACTAAAACATTTGGTTATGAAGCCAAACCAATCATAGCAATATGAAAGAGATTGTTTGAGATGTTAAAGTATTTATATTAGCTTAATATAAATAATAAAATAATTCAATGTATCACTCAAGAATATATAAATGATTAGAAAAGCATATACTAATGAAAAATATTCAACATTTTGTGCGTATATCTATCGAGCTTCATCTGGACGTATGAGTTTTCAGTTTATTTTAAACACTTTGTGAAGACAACAAGGGGTTGTTAATTTGAAGAAGGTGAAGACACCTACTATGTTATTTCAAGTGTCACACTACAATACATGAAATAACATAGTGTGAAAAATCATAATAACAAATAAATATTTTATGAATTAATTACAAATCAGAAGATATCAAAAACAAAGAATTTTATTACCATTCCATGTGGTGGAATACCACAATTAACAAGAGTCATTTGATGAATGAGTTTTGAAGAAAAGGAACATAGTTTGCCAATGCTTTTCATGAGTTGGTATGCCATGGTGCTTTCCAATCTTCTCTGTCAATTTTGAGCGTAAACAGTCATGTTATTAAAACAATGAAAACTTTGTAACAACTACAGGTAAAATAGGTTATTAATTTATTATCTTAAAATAGTTATTTCATATTTAAAATTACACAATGAAATTAAATATTAACGTGGTTTATGTAAATTAATTCAGCTTTTAGATCCGGCTACCAATAACTAAGTAGTCTTGGAAGATTTGTTAAAAAAAAAATACAATATCATGAAATCTAGTAAATGGTAACCTATATTTTTGGTCTCACTTTGGATTCATTTGTTAGAATTCCACAAGTTCCAGTGTAAAGTTTGATCGTCAACATAAAATGTAACCTAGTGTGACGTAAAAGCTGTCCTAAAGGACCAATTTTATTGTAATTCTAAATATTTCATAATGTTACGTTTAGACATAAAAAGTTATAAATTTCCCCTTTTTACTCCGAGACAAGGAAGGTTGTACATGCATATATGATGAACTATCAAATGTTTCAGTATTCAGCGTACCGCACTAACACTGCGGTTTATTCTACTGGTAGTAAATGAACTCTCAAACTGATATATATTTATAAATAACAAGAAAACGAGGTAAACAATATGAAAAATACTACCTTTCTTCAAAGCAAAACTCGTTTTTAAAAATTTACGTACTTTATAAAATTTTGAAATTTTTCTGTGTTACTCTTCACTTTTCCACTATTGTCAGACGAATAATATCAATGTGGAGAAAATTTATCAAATTCTTCAAACTTACTATATTACTGTTTATATTTTGACTACCTTCAGACAAATACTATGAAAATGGAAATAATTCTCAAATTAAGCAAACTAATTCTATTTGTCTAGTCATTTTAACTATCCTAACACGACTACTATGGAAATATATAAAATAACAAATTCAGCAAACCTACAATACTACTGCTCACGCTTTGACTAATCTCAGACCAATTCCAAGAACATGGAAACATTTAGTTAAAAAACAATAAGGCTATAAAAACTGAATATTGATCATGGTTCTGACTTATTAGATTTCTTGCTATTCTTGTATTCGTTTATATTTATTTACATTGTTTACATTGACTTGGTAATTTTTTGGGTGAATCCACATAAATCTAATTGATAGTTTAGAGGTATTATGTTTCTTAAATGAAAAAAGTTGAAATGATTTAATGATTTACATGATTTAGAAGAAGATTAATATTCATACATGTAAAAAATCAACATACTGCAGTTCTGAGTCTTTCCATGGTATGATGGATCTGTCTAACAAAATGCTCTAATCAATCTATATGTTACACTTTTGAACAAAACTTCATATCAGTTGTAAATATTTGGTGTTTACGAATCATAGTACCTTTACCAATGTTGATGTGTGAGGAATGGACTAATTCCTCAAGAAATAGTTACCTAATTGTTGACAAATACAAGTTTTTTCACTATACTAGTCCACTGGTTTATATCTATTTTTTTTAAGAAACCATGCTTCCAGCAATAAAAGTTTTAAATTATAGTAGTAAGTCTGTTATATATTATAGTAGTAGTAAATTATAGTAGATAGCCGGCTTTGAGTTTGATTTGAGTATCTAAAATTGGCTAATTACAAATATATTTTTTCTGAATATACATTAACAGTAATCTTGTAACAGGGTACACCACACATGAAAAAGATAACACTCGCTCAAAGTGAATTTGGGTGTTTTGTCTAAACACTCACACAATTTTTATGATTTTTGACAAAAGGAAAAAAAAGTGATTTTTTACAATTACAACTATTACAATTACTGACTTGTTATTTTATCTTATTAGTCTAGTAGAAGGTTTTGTCCGGTTAAAAATGTTGTTCCTTTAAATAATGTAAATTTAATTTCCTTAGTAAAACAATTCTTACTTCTACCTATGAAAAATGATTTAAAATAAAACCGAAACGTTGCCAATGAGAGTCTGATTTTTGAACCTAGAAAATTTGACCGAATCCCGATTAGATAACACACCTATTCCATCAAACGGTCGATATATATTGAATCTGTTATATATATGTTTTATAACATCTGTTATATATCACGTGTTTATGTGAAATTTATATAAATATATATATATATATATATATATCTGCGTAGTCTGATTACAAATCTATTTATTTGGCACTTCATGGTAAAAAAAAAAGTTGTTGTATGTTTGCCTTTTGTGTCAATGTGTTACATTAATTCAAAGGCTACAAATTCAACAGATTGTATCTTTCTCTCTAACTCTTTAAGAACTGATTCAGTTGCACAGATATGCAAAGTGATACCTTCTTTTTATTCAGCAATGACAAGATTTAGTCCTGATTTTAATTCATTTATATTATTTCAGTCTTCAATTCTATTTCATCAAACCCTAGACTGATGCTTTGGCACAACACACACACACACACACACACACACACACACACACACACACATTAATATATATATATTCTTTTTCGTTGGAAATACGATCCAAAACGGAGAAATATAGTTCAATATAGACAAAGAAATCTCCAACTGTTTCTGAACCAGTGCGCTTGGTTTCCCTCTCTTATCTCTCCTGAAGACGGTTCAAACCGAAAATTAGATACTGTAAGTGTGTTCTTTTGATTTCTCTATGTTTCTTTGTTTATATTGAACTATAACTATAATGATCAAACCATAATAAGAAATGGGAAAACAATATAACGTAAGTAGACAGGAAAACAGTAGTGCCTTATTCTTGCATATAAAAAATGAAAATCATCATATTGATTGGACAGGAGCTAAATTTATTACCTATGAAAAATCAATGTTGCTAAGAAATATTATTGAATCGTCTCTAATTAAATTTAATAGATCTAATATTATAAACATTAGTAACGGTCTCTTCAAACTTGATACTTTCGTCACGAGGGCAATAGCCTCTTCAAAGAGGGTTGACAACTAGCGGATAGTTTTTTACTTTTTCTCCTTTGTTTCCCCAAACATCCCTTTCTGGACATTAGTCCTTTCCTGTGCTTTCACCCTTTTAAAATACCACTCTTCCCTCCCACTCTTCTCAACTCCTCACCAGATGTTTTCTGCATCTAGTGTTCAGTTGGGTTTTTGACTCTGACGAAGACCGCTTGTTACGGTTGAAAGATCTTAGTCTTGTTTTCCCATTTCTTATTGTGGTTTGATCATTGATTGTTGTTTCACGTGTTTATGTGAAATCTTTATATATATATATATATATATATATATATGATAAAAAGATTGCACATAAACACGTGAAATAACAATCAGTAATCAAACCACAGTTGGGTTTTTGACTCTGACGAAGACCGCTTGTTACGGTTGAAAGATCTTAGTCTTGTTTTCTCATTCCTTATTGTGGTTTGTATATATATATATATATATATATATATATATATATAACACCACAATAAACAAATATATATTAATTACAATGCTCTAAGGCCTTTCGTTACAACAGCATCAGAGAGCTAAATGAACCAAAAAAAAAAAAATAATAATAATTTAACCTTGTTGACTGAAGTCTTTAGGATTGCTGGCATACCTGTCTGAATTTAATGTTCCTAAAGTTGAAGGAGTCTTGATATGCTTACTTATTTCTTTTATTAATATTTCTAATTTGTAAAGTCCCAGACTATTGTTCATTAAATTTCCATAGAAGTTCTTTATGAGTACACTTTCAATAATATTTTTCCTCCTTTCTGAAGGTACAAAAATTAATTCCTTTGCTTCGCTCCAGTTTATCATATGATTTTTGTTCCTTACTTGTAAGAACAAGGCACTCTTTTCATCTTCCCGTCTGATTGAATAATGGTGTTGTTTTACTCTTGTAAAGAGACTTTTACTCGTCTGTCCAATATAAGACATTTGGCAATCAGTACAAGGTATGCTATATACACAACTATCTTTTTCCTCCCCCTTATTATTAACAAGCCTATTAAACAAATTACTGTCATTACTAAACACAACGGAAGGTCCAGCTTTTTCAAAAATGAGGGCAGATCTTTCAAACAGGGTTATATGGAATGACTACATATTTCTTTTCTATGAGCTGTTCTTCATTGTTTGATATCAGGGATTGTTTCACTCTTTTCATGATATTATCAATTAATAGTTTTGAATACCTTAAAAAACTTGATATGCTATAAATAGTTTTGATTTCTTCCTCTACAAACTCTGCACTGCAAATTTTGAATACTCTCAAAAACATACTACTAAAAACAGATTTTTTAACTTTGATGAGCAGAGAAGAAGTGAACATAGGATGGTACATTTGTTGATTTTCTATAAACATTGTACTTTAGTTCATTATCCATTCTGTGTAGAAGTACATCCAAAAAAGGAATATATATATATATATATATATATATATAATTTCAATTTTAATATACATATAATTTATATGTATAATATATATATATATATATATATATATATATATATATATATATGAATAATAATCAAAATAACACTTCATATAATAGATGGATTAATTTACCACAATGAAAACAATTTTTTAAAACAATGCTCTAAGGCCTTTCGTTAATACATCTTCGGAGAGCAAGTGAACAGGTCGCCGCCCTGTCTTCCTGCGAGACTCTTCGCTCTTCACACCTCCTGATGACGACGATGGTCGAAATATCGATGCGAGTTATGTCTGTGTCTTTCTGTGTGTTTCCTTCGTTTTGAATTTAATTTATTTTATTTAAAAAAGTCCACGGGACCGTTTTTTTTAATTATATATATATATACAAGATTTTCATAATTCATTATACTTTGTACTCCCTATACTTATCACTTTATTTCCACTTGTGGATATATTAACATTTGTGATCTTATTTCAAGGGAGAGTAGAGAACGTTATTTGAATAGTCTTCTTAAAAATATGTGATTGTTTCTAGCTCACAGATAGAAATCTGTTTTACAAGCACGTACAGAGCAAATTTGAACCTATTCCTAAGAATAATAACGTAGAACGAGTAATTCTGTTTAAAGTTATTGTTCACAGATTTTCAAAGTAAACTCGTATAGTGCAGGCTTTATCAAATCCTAAAATTATGCAAGATCATTTTTCTGTCACTCAGAGAAATGTAAAAACCTAATTATGATGATAACCCTAACGAAAACTCATTAACCTTGAAGTTGATATTGCATCAACCTATGAGTCATGAACTTTTCTGTCTTCATTTCTACACTTCTAAAAATAAGATATGTAGTATATGCATATCATATTTGAGATATGCAAAAAATCCCACATTAATTAAAGAAACAGATAATCAAAACTTTAGTTCAAACAATATTTTTTTTAAAAAATCGTTTTTGTTACAACCACAAAGGAAATATTTGATTAATTGTAGAAATGGTTGGTTCAATGTTGCTAATACTCGTAAGGGTAGGGAGACGAACAAAAACCTGGCAAGTATGCCACTATATGAACCGTTTTTGCCAACCCCTAGTGACCTGGACCTACCCTAAGAAAGTCTACCGGATCACTCAATAAAGATCAAGAGATTCTTTCATTCAAGTTCATTTATTTTAGTTCTATGTTACCTGTTTGAGGAAACAGTCTTTTTACGAGAAGACACGGGTCTAGACAAGTGTATGTTTGTGTGTGTGTGTGTGTGTGTGTGTGTGTGTGTGTGTGTGTGTGTGTGTGTGTGTGTGTGTGTGTGTGTATAAACAGAATATATAAAATATTAAATTGTAATCACGAATGATCGTTTTTTAATTACTGCACTATTTAAAGAGTGCTTTATTCTTCGTTTTATTTCTAGAATTAATTTTTTTCCTTATCACATGTTTCAACGTTACTCAATTCTAACGTTTGTTAATGAGGGACACAAACCAAACAGACTAACTACCGCTTGATTTACTCTAAGAAACAACGCAGACAAGGCTCCTACAGTGAACACAGTTTTATAGTTATTATAATCAGTGTAAATGTTTTTAAAATTCATTAAGTCTATTCAAAGGATAACAATAATAGTAATAATGATACTGATACATCTCGACTACAGATTCTTAAAATTCAAACTGGGTTTCTTGAGGATTTGGTCCAAAGAATTAACTACTTCTGATTATAAGACGACGTTTATGTGTCTGATATGATGCTGTTTGATAAATGACACTAACTTAAAATATTTCCTTGAAAAAAAAAAAGTCTTGAAATGGAGAACACTTTTCGGTGAAAAGTCGGCATGTATTCATGAGTAATTCATTCTTTGGCCATTCCTCAAGAAACCCACCTTGAATTGCAATAACAATACTTCTTTTAAAAAAACTTCAATGTTTTACTATTATTTTCGAGGTTTTTTTTTGAAAATTAATTTTGTACAAAAATGCTTATATGAAGTTTTACAGATCCTAATAATTGAAGTATACAATTTTACTTTATATATCTATATAAAAACATTCTATTTTATGTATAAAAATATATTCTATCTTGTATTAATATAAAAAAAAATATTCAATTTTTTTATAGTTGGCGATTGATACTTTACGGTCTTAACTGAATTTGGAGTTAAGGTATTTTTATGTTTTGATATTATTTATTATTAGTCTGTCATTTTTATATTCGATCTGGAGTTTCTCAGATTAGTTTTCGTTTTATGTTATCTGTTTGGGAAAACAATCAGTTGAATGAGAAAAAGAGGGCTTATACTAGGAGTGTGAAACTCTACCGTACTTCTAGCCATGAGCTAGAAACAGTGACATGCACTTTGAGAGGACTATTGAAATAAAGCCCTCACCTCGCTGTGAAATGATATCGTAATTATTAATATTAAATACTTATGATATTCCATTTTGTAAAAAACAATTACTTATGACAGTCAACGTTGCTAAAGCACGTGCTTATAATTTTGTCAAAAAAACCTTATCATTACAGTTTTAATGTAATTAAACTGCCACTGTCTGGCAGTGAGAACAAGCTTAGTCATGTTTGTATCACGCTACCTGGCTTTATTGATGAGCGAGGATGACATTTAATTCGGCTAAATCATGTAAGTGTTATCTCCATTAAATAAGAAATTTAATTAATAGAGGAATAAACTTCTCGTAAAATGATTTTTCAAAACAATATTTTTATATTTCATTAGTTGTTCAAACTATAATTGTTTAGTATTTACCCATATTGGGATAAAATAAAAATTTTTTTTTTCAAACTACGCGTTTCAAACACTTCGTATCCTTCATCAGGTAAACTTTCAATGGAATCACGAGAGGACAGACTACCGTTAAACTGGGACTCTTCCAGTTTAACGGTGGTCTATCCTTAACTTCTTCCTTTGGAAGTTTACCTGATGATGAACACAAAGTGTCTAAAAGGCGCAATTTAAAATAAAAAAAAAAGAAAAACTTTTTTTCCATTGTGAGTAAATACAACATAATAACTGATTGCAAAACTAATGAATTTTTAATATTTTTGCAACTTTTACTTTAACTAACTTAAAATAATGTAAATCTGAATCCACATCCTGTATAAAAGAAGCCGAAGATCACGAGGCTTGGGGGTTTGTTGTTAAAACATTGTTAGATAAGAGGGAAAAAGGCAGTCATTCATCATGCAGAGCTGTCTAGATTATAGCAAAATGTCGATAAATAATTTCCATGTATTATATCTAGAATCATTCATTCATTATATCTACGGTATTTATTTGTCCTATGACATTTATATTTTAAAAATTTAGAAAAAGAATTTCCCTCTTAGGTGTATGATCCTAAGCAGAAAACAAGGAAAATGTGAATCAAATCGTAATAAAATTTTAATAAATACGGGTTTCTGACCAAATGAAATTGGTTAGTTACTTTGTAATTAACATATTATTATCAACCGTCATACCTCGTCTATCGCTGGTGAAGTCGCCCGACCGGTTTCGCAATGGCTGCATCATCAATAGGACTGATATTACCTTCCAAAATCATGGATATAAATATCTATTTTAACTCAATGGTGCCAATATATAATACTAAATTTCCTACCTAACAGTTTTATTTTATTTAATCTGTTTTTTTGTCTTTTAAACTTTAAGTCGTCTCTGTCCTGTCCGTCCTATCGTTTTTTCATGTTTTTCATTGGTTTAAATATTATGTCTGCTTGGTGCTTAATTTGTTCGTTTATTAAGTTTTCAGTATTTTTGTGTTTATGTATTTCCATTTCCTCTATTTCATTTAATCTTTTACCTTTTTGTCCTATTTTAATTAATTCCATCGATTTTTCAATACTGTCGGGTTCATGTCCGTGTTTTTTTTTAAATGGTTAGCAAAATTTGATTTATTCTTGTTATTTACATAATCATTAATATGTCCTTTAAAGATTTGTTTTAATCTTCTTCCAGTTTGCCCTATGTATATCTGTTTTCAGTCTTTACACTTTAACTTATATAACCGCTTTTACCATATAAGGGGTTAATTTTATTATATAGCGTTTCATACTTTTTATTATAATTCTTTTCTAATTTTCTCGTTTATGATATCATAAGCAATTAAGAAAGCCTCAGTCTGGAGTAAGTTAGTCAGTCTAATATGTTCAGTCATTTGTCATTTCTTAGTTTCCGTCTTTTTAAAATAATTAAAATTAACATCTTAAGGAATAGGAATAATAACGGACACGAAATAGAAAATAAATTTTACCCATGACTAATAAATAGAACGAACATAAATTTTACACGAGACGAAACAAACGTGTTATTTACATAGGACGACTCGTTAATAATAATGACATAGAGACGATGATAACAGATACAGAACTCACGATATAACTAATACCAATCGAGGAACAAAAACACATCAGACATTTAACTTCAGAAATAATAGAAAATAGCATAAAAAACAACAAAAAAACTAAAAATAAAAATAATGATAATAAGGTCCTCAGAGATATTAGAAAGAAATTTGATAAAGCAAACGCGATAGCTACTAAAGCAGATAAAAGTAATGCAATCGTAATAGTTACTAAATCAGATTATATTATAAAAACGGAAGAATTTATAGGTCAAAATAATTTCGATGAATTAAAAAGTGACCTTAAAGGTCCTTAAAGTTTTGTTCTTCTTCAGCTCTAATAAAAGCCACGTATTTAGTACATCTCGTCTGTAGAGTTACTTCTATCAACATGACGAATATTTGGAGGGCGCACACTCTCTCAAGAAATCAAAGTGTTGCCATGTGACATCAGCTTCTTACAACACACTTTGCCTGTGAAGATAGAAATCTTCCCGTACACTCTAAGCTGCTAGTAAGAGCACTTTTACTTCAAATTCCCTGAAACTAATCCTCCTCCGACTAATGAGATCACCAAACTCACAATAGCTGACAACATTGGACTCTTAAGACCGTATGACCACGACAGATACCATGGACTGGACAGACGCTAATGCACAATTAGAGCAGTACAAATAGACAAGCAGGTGAAAGCCTCTGGCTTGCAACTGCCTGACTCCAACGTGGAGAATTGCTTGGAAAACCTCGTTGGTCGTTAGTTGCTACTCACACAGCAACAAATAATTTATTTGGTCATCAAATAGACAATCTCATATCAGATCCAGACAGCCTATTTAGATTGCAAATTAAGTATACTTTTACTTAAAGTGTTAGTAATTGACACAAAGGTCATCATCTTCATCATTTTAACAATTTTAACGAATACGCCCAATCATGGAATAATAGTCAAGTTCTAAGAAGTTATGTCACATTTTGGCATTCATAGGGTTGAATCCTTAAATGATTCCTCAGTGTCTCTGTTTAGCTTAGTTTAGTTTATTAAGGTAGTGGAATCAGCTTGATATAAGTACTTTACAAAAGCAAAAATAATTATAAATGGAAAGCTTTTCTAGGTACCTTTTTTTAGAAGTTTGGCTTTGATTGAGCAGGAAAAGTTTAGCAACAAAAATAAATTTATATCTTTTTATCTCGATCCTCCCTTACAGCTACTGTCAGGTCCTAAAAAAATTTTAAAATCTTTCTGATAACAAGAATAATCAATAATACATTGCTACTACTAGAGTACAAAAAAAAAAAAAAGTTAAAAATGAATACACTCGACAGTCGAATTTTCACACCAATAGAAACTAAAACAGGTCTGGAAATTGGTAGCACTGGTAAGTAGTAGCCTAATGGTGGGTATGGTAGGCTATGTAATTGACAGCATGCCAAGACGTACCATATATGTAGATAACCTCAGTAAAACAATCTAGAAGGCCAGGCTATTCTCAGCCTCACGCAGCCTCAAATTATAATCACAACCATCAAATACAGGTTAATAAAGTTATTTTATATTTATGATACATTAAAATACGTAATAGTAATATATTTATGCATAATAAAGGTATAGTTTGCTTAAGGTAACGAAATTGGAGTAACCTAGGCTACTCATTCTCACTTTGCCTTTTTAGAATTATCAAAGGTCCAATTTTGTGAATTATCAATACCCGGATTTATGCTATTTGGAAGGATAAAAAAGTAGCGAAACTTGAAATTATAGTTTCTTGGAATACGGAAACACGAGGGTCGAGTATATGTATATTCATTAGATGGTAAAATTACTTATAATAAATAAAATACAATTACTTATGAAATAAAACATTCTTTCAAATTTCGAAGAAAATAAAAAATTTAGGTTAAATTCAAGCCATTGATACTTAGATGGGTAGAGAAAGAGAAACAGATTGAGATAAATAGATAAACAGTGAGTTAGAATGTGAGAGAAAAATAAAGCAAGAAGGGTGGAAAAAAAGAAACACTTCATTATGTTCAAAAATAAGGAAACATTTTTAAGATAAAAACTCTGCAAGCAGTTTTGACACAGATAAGAAAGTTTGAAAGGTTTAATGGATATAAAACAAGGGTTATTACGAGATATGATTCTTCTTAAATTAAACAAGATAATTCAAAATTTCCTTTTATAATGTAGTCTGGTGTTTTGTTTTGTTTTTTGGTAAGATAATTGGAAACAGAAAATTTTTTTTTAAAACAGTTTTGGCTTTAAACAACTTTAAAACCATTATTAAACTTTACTTGTTTGAAACAATAAAAATATTTTAAGTGTAATAGAAGATAATATAAAAAAAGTGGTCGTTATATTAAGAAGAAACCAACTGCTATTATCCTAAAAGATCATTTCAAATTCTTTTACAAATGGTCACATAATTCTATTATAAACTGATGATAAGCCAAATAAAGGTTTGGTTTTGTAGTTGTCATAACACAATAAGAATTACTTTGAGTACCAGGTACTCCCAAAAGTATAACTTAAATGCAATTGATTCCAGTAGGTAATGTTTAGTTTGGAACGAAAACTGATAATGTTAGAATACAATGAAAAGAAAGTTATCAATGAAGCTGATAACATGGGGGAATAATCAAATTCTTCTCTTTACATATAACTAAAGGTACTGGAATACAAGAATGTTTATGTTTGGATTTTTTTTTTTTTTTTATTCCAAAGAATTACTAAAAAAATGTCAGAAAACTTTTACATTTGTTTTATCAAATGTCACTTTTAATTCACATAATGGGCGTAAAACAATAATTCAATGGCACCACATAAAGAAAGTTTTTTATTTAAACTAAGCGTTTCGAACACTTCATGTTCATCATCAGGTTTTTATTGTGGACTGTAGAGTGTATACAAGCTTTTGGGCATATGTACACACGCACGCACGCACACACACACACACCAGCATCATCCAGAAAAGTCATAAAAAGACTTTTGAGAACCTCAAACATGTAAATTCATCAAATTTTCGAGATTGATTTGTTTCATGATTATTATACTTTACTTATAGTAAAGTAAAAGAACACATGTTTCCAAAGTGTGGATACTTTGAATTTGATCGTTTTGCCCCTAATATGAGTAAATACGAGAGAATTACAGATTTCACATCTATTGACTTTTAATACTTTTTATTTGATATTTTATATAAAAATCAAGATACACCAAGTAATCAGTTAGTTATTGTTCAAAACTTAAGTAGACTCTGGTTTTTTTTCCACACGGGTAGTAACCCTACTATGAGGGAGTTTATTTTCCTTTAACCTGCTCCCATATTGATTACAGGTTTACACTTAAAAGTTATATACATTTTTACAACCTAATTATTACATTATATAGTGTCGTTTTATATGATATACAAGTTCTTATAATATATTCAATTAATAATATATGTATACACACATACACACACATTATATACATATATATATGTCAGTTGGGTTTTTGACTCTGACGAAGACCGCTTGTTACGGTTGAAAGATCTTAGTCTTGTTTTCCCATTTCTTATTGTGGTTTGATCATATATATATATATATATGGATTAATTTACCACAATGAAAACAATTTTTTAAAACAATGCTCTAAGGCCTTTCGTTAATACATCTTCGGAGAGCAAGTGAACTAAAAAAACAATAAATACTTGCTAACTTGGCTGATTGAAATTTCCAGAATTGATGGCAACCCTGAATGTGTTTAATGATGAAGTCTTCATCTGTCTAATTATCCCGTTAATCAAAACTTCATCTAATTTGTAGAGTCTTAGGCTATTGTCATTAATTTCTCATAAAAGTTCTTTATGAGTGCACTTTCTACGATATTTCTTTCTTTTTCTGAAGACACCTATATTAATTCATTTGCTTCATCCCAGTTAATCACATGATTACTGTCTCTTATGTGAATGAACAAGGACTCTTTTCGTCCTCTCTTCTGATGGAGTATTTGTGCTGTTTTATCCTTGTAAGAAGACCTTTGCTCGTCTGTCCAATGTAGACATTTCACAGTCAGTACATGGTATCCTGTATACACAACAGTCCTTCTTTTTGGCTTATTGTTAACAAGTCTGTTAAACAAGTTACCATCATTACTGAACACAACAGAAACGTCCAATCTTTTCATAAATGAAGGCATATGATGGTAACTTGTTTAACAGACTTGTTAACAATAAGCCAAAAAGAAAGGACTGTTGTGTATACAGGATACCATGTACTGACTGTGAAATGTCTTACATTGGACAGACGAGCAAAGGTCTTCTTACAAGGATAAAACGGCACAAATACTCCATCAGAAATGAGGACGAAAAGAGTGCCTTGTTCATTCACATAAGAGACAGTAATCATGTGATTAACTGGATGAAGCAAATGAATTAATATATGTGTCTTCAGAAAGAAGAATAAATATCGTAGAAAGTGCACTCATAAAGAACTTTTATGAGAAATTAATGAACAATAGCCTAGGACATCTACAAATTAGATGAAGTTTTGATTAACGGGATAATTAGACAGATGAAGACTTCATCATTAAACACATTCAGGGTTGCCATCAATTCTGGAAATTTCAATCAGCCAAGTTAGCAAGTATTTATTGTTTTTTTAGTTCACTTGCTCTCCGAAGATGTATTAACGAAAGGCCTTAGAGCATTGTTTTAAAAAATTGTTTTCATTGTGGTAAATTAATCCATCTATTATATCAAGTGTTATTTTGATTATTATTCATATATATATATATATAATATATAATATATATACACTTTAACACATAGAAATGAACACAGAAAGACACTACAGAACTCACTTCGATATTTCGACATCCGTCGTCATCGGGAAGAAGTGCGAAGTACTCGCGTTGAGAAGCAAACTGCTACTGTTTGTATATATATATACATATATATACTACTATATATATATATATATATATATATTACCCACATATATACATATATACACATATACAATATTATAATATATAAAATGTACATTTTTTAATATTTAATTTTAACTAACAGTGTTTATTTTACAATATTTATATAAGTTATAATTCTCCAATAGGTAGATTATTTATAAAAGTGAAGAAGTCTCTGCTATATTTGGTGATTAGGTAGAAGACTCTGGTGTTCAGGGGAGTATGAAAGACCCCTCAGCTGGAATGACGTCACATTAGAAAGCAGTTTGACAATGCTTTAACCATAATTTGACAATGTCAATTTAACTTAAGGCGTCACTTTTATTACTACCATACGCAATCTTTCTAAAGTGTCAACTTCTTTAGGGGTTATTAAAATCCCAGCAAAGGAAAGGTGGCAGTTGCTTAACATTTTAGAGATTCATGTTGACTTTAAAAAAAAAAATCTCGAGTGGCCTACACTCAACTTTACTATAAGTAAATATAATATCGAATTTCTTGGGTGTATAATATATAATGTTCCACTTAGGTACAATATAAATGTTTAAATGGGAGATGTTTATTAGTCTTTCATTCCTGGAGGTAGTACAGATAGTGATTGATTCAGTTATCAATATATATGCTTATTTCTGAATATCATACCACTGATGCATATAATATCATTAGTATAATGTGACCTACTTCTACATTGAATATTTAAGACAAATTTTCTCATTTAAAACTTGAAAATATTCCTTGGAAATAAGACTTCTACTTTTGAACTTTCATCTAAACATTACATAATGGAAGAAAACATTTTAGTCTTCCAGTGGTTTTATTGTATATGGGAATGTGATGTGATTTGGAAGTTATTCGTTTGAATACCACAATATACCAGAAAAGAAGTTCTTTGTTTACCGTGGACATCTTTATAGTAAATCAATCGTTAGCTTTTCTTCAACTTGGGATGTTGTGGTTTCTAAGAACTTCCTAAAGTATTATATGAGTTCGTCACTTTCATGATATTTAATCACAAACTATTTTATAATAAAAACAACTTCATTAATGGAAAAAGTAGGCACTAAAGAGAAAAAAAATTAACAGCTTGTAGGAAACAATAGGTGTTCTTATAAACACCTTATACGAACACTGAAAATTAAAACAACATATTAATCGAAATGGCACAGATTAAAAGACTAAAATTTACATATATACAGAAAGAAATTTGGTAGTATCACGTATAAAGGAAGTTTGTACACGTTCAGTTTCTTTAATTCCTCTAGGGTTGTCACTGCAGGAATTGGGCGTGTGCTAGTGATCTCTCAGAGGGAGAACTCTATCGGCACTAATCGACTAATAGACTTATAGTCCCACATACTTGTTGATAACTTTGGGAAGATAACAAGGTTCTAATTTGATAATAAGTCGATATCAGAAGTTTTGGAGAGTGGAATTTGGTTTCATTAAGATATCCTGATGTCTTTGCCTATGTGTCTCGGTCTATAATATAATGCTCTGCAACGGCAGAGTTCCTTAGGCTAACTATAAACACATTTAAAAAAAAACCAATTAAATATACGATAATATTTCCTTTAAAAAGTCGTAGTGTTGTCTGAAGATATTTTAATATATGTTTTACTTCGGCACTTGTTACAAAGTGTTATCATCAGTATATTAAATTTTGCATGTTTAAACGTGCAATGTGAATTTTGAAACTATTGATTTCATAGCAAGCCCAATATGAATAAAACAAGTTACTCTATGAAGTCTGTACGTGAAGAAGTTGGAGCGCAGTGTCTCCTATGCCAACTAAACAAAATAAAGCAGCCAAAGTCTAATACAGATATTTACAGTCTGTAACAAAGTCTTCAACACCAAATAATAAAATATAACATTAACTGAATAAACCTAGCAGTTCATGCAGAAGTAAAGCTAATCTTTTTTGCCAATAGTCTTGATTTAAAAATGAACTGGGCAACCTTAGTATGCATTTGTGGTACGATGGTGGCTTTGCAAAGTGGCTGGAAATGAATCCTTTTCCAGATAATCCTAACTTGACTAACTTTTCCAATCCAACTTGGCTTACAAATACTACTCCTGTTCGTAACTACTCAACAAATATATATATATATATATATATAGTTCAATGAACATAAAAAAACATAGAGAAATTGAAAACACTAACTTACAGTCTCTAATTTTCGGTTGAACCGTCTTCAGGAGAGATAAGAGAGGGAAACCAAGCGCACTGACACAGAGACGGTTGGAGACCAGAGACGGTCTCTGTACGAGTGCGCTTGGTTTCCCTCTCTTATCTCTCCTGAAGACGGTTTAACCGAAAATTAGAGACTGTAAGTTAGTGTTTTCAATTTCTCTATGTTTCTTTATGTACATTGAACTGTATTTGTTTATTTCGGATTGTATTTTCATCGAAAAAGTATATATATAACAGTCAGAATTTAAGATAGGTAGCACACAAAGTAAAGAAACACACTTACAAACACAAATTTTGTCACAAATCCGTCTAATCCAGACGGATTGCCCAAACATTTTAGTTTGTAAGTCTGTTTTGTTTCTTTTTGTGCTAACTATTTTCATTTTTGAACTGTTATTGTGTCCAGTTGGATCGTCTTTCCGTTCATTAACGGAAAGTTATATATACATATATATATAATATATATATACAAGATTTCACATAAACATATGAAACAACAATCAATGATCAAACCACAATATGAAATTGGAAAACAAGACTAATATCTTTCAACCGTGATAAGCAATCTTCTTCAGAGCCAAAACCCAATTGACCCAGAGTCATTTGGGTTTTTGACTCTGACGAAGACCGCTTGTTTCGGTTGAAAGATCTTAGTCTTGTTTTCAAATTTCATTGTGTGGTTTGATTATTGATATATATATATATATATATATATATCAGTTCAAAAATGAAGAAAAGCAACACACAGAGAAAGAGACACACTTACAAACTCAAATTTTCGGATGATCCGTCTTCAGGAGAAAAGTGAATGGGCGACCAATGTTATGGGCGTCAATGTTTGTAAGTGTGTCCCTTTCTCTGTGTGTTGCTTTTCTTCATTTTTGAACTAATTTGCGTCCAGTTTGGATCGTTTTTTTTCGAATTTTGAGTGAATATATATATATATATATATATATATATATATATATATATATAATATAAATAATAATATATATTAATAATAAAATAATATATATAAAATAAAATTGTATTATATATATATTATATATATATATATATATATAAGTAATGCCGGCCCGCGAGAGACGCCGGCCCGCGAGAACGGCCAGAGACTAGAGGTTGAAGTCCGTATCAACATTGCCTCTCCTATAAACAGAAGGAGCTGACTAATAAAACTCGATTCTTGTCTTCAATCACGTGCGAGCTAGTTTATTTAAATTCCTTTTTTTTAAAAACCTATTCATTACCCGGACACGCGTAACTGGTGCCGAAACCCGGGTTTCGGCACCAGTTACGCGTGTCCGGGTAATGAATAGGTTTTTAAAAAAAAGGAATTTAAATAAACTAGCTCGCACGTGATTGAAGACAAGAATCGAGTTTTATTAGTCAGCTCCTTCTGTTTATAGGAGAGGCAATGTTGATACGGACTTCAACCCTCTAGTCTCTCGCGGGCCGGCATTACTTATATATATACTATCGAAAAGTTCTTGACCCCTTCAGTCAGTACATGAAAAAATTACCCTAGCACACCAACATAGTTAATAATGTGTTTAATTACTACAAACTAAAAGTAATAAATATATTACTAATTTTATTCCAAATATAATTTGTCTGTTTTATTTTCAGGACATATGTGCGTAACACTTATTTGTATCACCTCAACGAGATATTTTCTACGATAAGAAATGAGTACACCGACTGGGAGAAGTCAGTACAGCATCCCATCAACATTCGCGACACTACGATGGAGGCACTGTCAGACGGGCACACAGTCGGCCCCCTTCTACGGTTAGCTTTCCTGCATTCACGACGCGGAGCGCCTACATACTTCTGTCATTTCAACCACCAAAGCAGGGAAAGCGACTATCCTCAGGTATGCTAACAGAGTCTCTGTAAATATTAATTTGTATATTGGCCCGTTCCTTAGCTAAGACGAACCGGGTCAACCGCAGAACCCCGCACTTGTGGAGGCCTCGCGGGACGATGGTAGTGGCTTCATATGGATGACGTATTCACTGGTTAATCTGTCACTCCTGCAAATTGACCAGACTCATCGTTAAATATTACCAATGTAACAGTTTTTGATATATATAATAATTTGTGGATGGGGGAGGCCCGTACCTTCCTAGGGACGATCCTACTTGTAAAGAAAATAATGAACTATTTGACACTATGAGATTTGATTAACTAGGAAAACAGCCAATCTTTTAACTTAAAAGTAACAATTAAAATTTGATAAACTTTCAAATCGCAATTGCTAATTTCAAAGTATTCAGGAATAGTTCTACTTTAGAAAAGTGTAGTCAGTAGCGATGAAAGGCTTGCATTATTCTTTTGTATTCTAATTCTATATGCTTTTTAAGTACAGAAAAAACTTTCCACTTAATTATGTTATGACATAGACTCAAAAATATTCAAATATATATGTCTAACAGTGGGAAATAGCTAATACAGTTTAGCAAGTTACTTCCGTAATTAGCAAGGAAGGTACAGTATTTCTTTATTCTTCTTGATAAATGCATTCTATTTTCTATTATATTGTAAGCTTTTTTTTTTAGAAATAAAATCAATATTGGAGTAATTGGTCTTCTAATTATGAAAGTTTAGTCTTAAAAGACAGATTGGAGGGATGCTTAATGAAATGGTTCGAGTGAAATTATTTATTTTAGTTTAAAAAGGAGACGACTCTTTAATTGATTAGCATGCCCTATCAAACACTAAAAGCGGATTCAAAGCCATTTGCAATTATTTTCCCCGCTTTCTCTCCTTTATTTCTCCCTTTTTCGGTCAGTTTGCATCTCGAAATTAGTTGGATATCAAAGTTATAACTAGATCGTATGTTATTTGATTGAAACAATTTTAAACGCATTTATGTATATTGGTAGCAACTTTGAAAGCAGTTTGAGAGGGGTGCGTAGGCAACTTTTATTAAGTTACAAAGGAATATTTTGATCTCTGTTAGAGAAACAGATCTCGGCCCAAATGTTGATGGGAGAAACATTTCCTAACATATCATGTTATGTGGCATTTAATATTTAAGTGCTAATTCTATTCTATTTCTATTAAATAGAATGATACTATTAAATGCCAATAAAATAATAGCAATAGGCTGAGTATTATTATGGCTTTTATTATCTAGTATGATTATCACTGTATTGTTATTAGTATTGTTTCGTTGTTAAACTATTATTGATTAATAATCAATAAAGTAATGAGTATTACTTTACTATAAGTAAAGTATAGTGATCGTGAAAAAATTCGATCTCGAGATTTTTACGGAATTATATGTTTTGAGGTCCCAAAAGTCGTTTTATGAAGTTTCTTCGATGGTTTTTCGTGGTTTTGCTTGTTACCACGCTATGGTCCAGAATCTTTGATGGATCAAGTTGATATTTTACAAAAAAATGGGCCTCATAGTATAGAAGATCCCTATTGTTTGGGAAGAATTATACATGACGGGAAAGTAAATTTTTTTGCCAAAAACCGTTTTTTAGAAAACTTTTTTTCTCATAAACTGATAACCCTTTGGTTTTGAAATTGTGGCATTATCTTTGAGGTTACAAATGGAACAAACGAAAAATATATTCAGAATTTTATAACAACGGGAAATATTTTTTTTTTTCAATAAAATGTAAAAATTTTGACTTATAATTCAATCTCAAAGCTTGTGAGAGCAATACAAGCCATACCGTTTGACAGATCAAAATGAAACTATGCTTAAAAATAGAACATTGTATGGAAAATGATTTCAGATAATTTTTTTCAAAATTACATTCACCAAAGGGGCGTTAAAGTACGATTTCTGTTTTCAGAAAATGTTTTTTTGACGCTAAACGGCTCATTAAAAAATGATGAAAATTTGACCCAAAATGGAACAAAAAATTAGCAATTCATAAAAAAATGCATGAAGTTTCAATTACTGGAAAGAGCAATAAAGCTATAAAAACTGCTTGTTTATCCCAGACTAAGGGATCACCTGCTATACTTGTCAAATTTTTGATATTTTTTTACAATGTTTACATTGACTAGGGAATTTTTTAAGCAAAACCACTGAGATAAAATTCTAGTCTATTCTAGTCTAATAGTTCATATTTATTATTTTCAAAAATTAGAAGCTCCCAGCTACAAATGATTTAAATTATATTGAATAGCTGGCTTCGACTTTGAGTTGAGTATGTAAACTGGCTAATTACTAATATATTTTTTCTCAATATCCATTCATAGCAAACTTATAACAGAGCACAACAGACAGGAAAAAGATAACACTTGCTCAGAAAAAAATGGTATACATGATTTTTTATGAAGACGAAGGAAAATTATTTTAATAAATAATAAGGAGCCATAAATTTCGCTGTATTATAATTCCTATAAAAGAGCAAAAATATTCAACATAATTCAAAATTGAAATCTTTTGTTTAAAGTTTAATAAATGTAATTATCGAACATCCTTAATTATAAATTATCTTAAAACAACATTTTTTCTTCGATGTTTGTGATGTTTTTCAGAGTAAACTAGAGTATTTTCCTATTTTAAATTTGAAAATTGCACTTAAATATTCAATAAAGAAGAAGGTGAAGTAAACGATGTAAGAGATCCACTGGCTATTTGAACAAAAGCGATATTCTCTTGTAGGAGAATATTTCATATGAAGAAATGTTCACTTTGGTTTTTCAAAAATATTATTACTGCTGTAGTTATACTTATCTAATTATTTGCATCAGCTGTGTGATATACAGAAATAAGCTTATATATTGACTAGCAAACGTACCCGTCTTTGACGGAATCAAAAATTCTATTATACTTAGTATTCCAAAATATCAATTATAGTATTATACTAATACTACAATTAGAAGTTATAGAATAGTAGAAAATACCATTATTAGTACAGTGCTAAACAAATGCCTCTGTATACAAAGATTAGATTTTAAGTTAGACATACACAAATCTACAATCAATGTTTCAGCTTTATATGTCTTATGGTGGCAATATTTTGTGGACAAACCGACAGACAGAAATTATTCTAAGGGCACATGTGGCTACTCTGAAGTATGAAACGTAAAGAAAACTTGAAATGAGTTAGTTCTAATTAACGTGCTCCCAGTCAAAAGCTAGCACGCAAGCTACTGGGCTACTCTGGTTCCATACCTTACTTTATTACCAGTATTTATATTACGCAAATATTAAATTAAAAAAAAATATTTTTGTTGTACTTATTTATAATACATTTGCACTACTGTCATCGGCGAGCAAGCAAGCTACTGGCTACCCTGGCTAGATCCCTTTACTTTATTACCATTTTTTATATTATCCAAATTTTAAATTCAAAGAAATATTTGTTTGTTACATTTATTTATAATACATTTGCACTACTGTCATCGGCGATCACGCAAGCCACTGGGCTACTCTGGTCCCATATCTTACATTATTACCAGTGTATTTATTAAGCAAATATTAAATTAAAAAAAAGTTTATAGTTATATATAATACATAGCAAACGTACCCGTCTTTGACGGAATCAGAAGTTCCGTCATTTTTGGTATTCCAAAATGTCATTAGAAATTATAGAACAGTAGAAAATACCATTATTACTACAGTGTTAAACAAATGCCTCTAAATACACTACATTAGCTGTCTGTGCTTCAGGTTCATGGTAGAAGAAAGAGTTGATACCTCTGACCGTTGAGCATGTAAACTACATTTGACCATGTGAGAAAAACTTGGTTTCGCTACCTTGTATTCCTGCATTAGATGAAGTCTCCCTTTGCGACTTAGTTAACGTCATTGCGAAATAGACTCTGACCGGACTTTGCAATAATTTCAACGTAAACAGACAGTGGCTCGGAATCAATGGTATGTGTGGTATACATACAGACTCCCCAATACCACATTCAGTCATTATGTCCGCCTCTATGGCATATAACATGGCATATGACAAAGTTTTGCGGACAAACAGACAAACCGACAAACCGACAGAAATTTTTCTAATGGTGGATTCGGTTTCTCCAATGTATGAAACGTAAAGAAAACTTGAAATGAGTCAGTTCTAAGCAATGCACAGACAAAATCATTATTTTATTTATATAGATATGTCCTTCAATCACTATCAGTACTACCTCAGGAATGAAAGACTAATAATCATATCCCATTTAGATGTTTACATTATGCTTAAATGATACATTATATATTATATATCCAAGAAGTTTGATATTAAATTTACTTATAGTAATGTTGAGTGTAGGCCACTCCAGATTTTATTTATTAATTCCAAGGAGAACAATTTTGGATAAGTTGAAGTATTATTTGTTTTAATTAGCTACACAATGGACTATGATGAGTGAAATAATAAAGAAATAATTAGAGCATTAATTTACACTCGAGTATGAAATTATAGTGGCTCAACTAAATTCTAGTAAATTGAGTAATAATAAAGGATAATTGCCCTTAGAGAAATTGTATTTAATTTTACGAAATTCATTAGGTAGATTTTAAGGATGTATAGGATCTACATATGCAGTAAGAGAAGGTTGGTGTTATTTGTTATGCTATTTGATAATATAATTTTAAATTCAATAATTCTATTAACGTATTTATTTTTAAACTATTGTGGCTATTTATAAAAAATTAAAACGAAACCTCATAATACAGAGTTTATCAAATTAAATAATGCCAGTAAAACAGTGTTACTTTTAGTTATTATAATAATATGAAATTCAATACCTGTAGTAACTTATTTATATTTGACATTATTATAATCACTTATAATAAAAAAAGGAAATTTTATAATATGGAGTTTATATATTCAATAAAGCTAGTAAAGCCAAGTTATTCGTATCAAAGTATAAAATGGATTAGAAATGATTTTTAAAACGTTGAATGGAATTCAATTCAGGTTCATAGGTCTGCATTGAGTGTATAAATAATTGTCATCCAGCTAGAATATGGTTAGTCCCTTCATTTCCCGCCAACGCTACATAACGCGCATGTCTTTTCTATCGTATGATTATTTCAACCAATCATAGCTCTCATTTTTCCAAGTCCTTTTCATTTCTAATAGCGTCACTTTTATTTGTAATAGTTTTAAATGAATTCAAATATGTTCTGATTGAAAAATTTAGTTTAATACATCTGTTTTCAATTAGTTTTTACGTTGATTGAACGACAATGCAAGAATACGGAAGATATTGATCATAGTTACGGTCAGTGGAAACATTATATTAATTTTCTTTTCTATATTACGAGTTGGATTGATGTTTCTTTAGAATTTTCACTTTTATGTATAGTAATATATTATTAGTAATGGTATATTTGGTCACCATTCACCTCACCAGGAAAATATAATATTTAATATAATTACCACCGTATACATCATGCAAAATATCATGTTGTAATTGTTTTCAAGGCTCAGGGAACTTATCAACTGAATCAAAATGGTTTCTTCTATAACAATATTTAAAAAGCGTGTTTTAGTATCATTGAAAACAGTTATTTAGTGTATTAGATGTACCTATTTTCCAAACTGCCTTAGTATTTTTGGATCTTAAACAATGTTACTCTCATATTTTTTTCTCGTATGCTATATTGTTACATTTAAATTTATTTAGTTCTAAAATATTATTTTATTTTGCCTAATCTATATTTTGTTAAAAAATCCTTCTACAGTGATTCAATTATTTTAATATATTGTTTTACTATATGCGTACTATTATTACTATTTTTATTGTACTATTGTAGTTTCTCCTATTTTATTTGTTCATAGTATTATTTGTATTGTATACCATGCTCTTAGTGTGAATGGATTTTAGTCAGTGACTATCAATAAATAAATAACACAACAAATACCTCATGACTGGTGAATATCAATTGTTCAATTAGATGTATTATATTTTACGTACTAACTACAACTTTATAAGATTAATTTAAATTAATCCTAGTTTCATTTTAAATAGAGGGGTCAGATTAGTCCAGAGGTAACGTGTTCGCCTAAGGACTGTTAGAGCCCAAGTTCACTGCCCACTCTGGCACTCGATTTACCTTATTTACGTGGAATGTGAAAACAAAAATCTGATATTTCGTCCCTGGGAGTGGGCGTTAATTGGTTGGTCTCGAGCCTGTACTATGTCAAGTATATGTACGTTATAGGCCCCTACTCTAAATAATACACTTCAGTGAGGACTCCCATGTAGAATCATTGTGTAGTATCTCAAAGGGCCATATGTCTGTTCTCTTGTGAGACTGCCACTACAACATAACCTAATTTAAAATAATCCAAGTTTAATTTAAAATATTCCAAGTCTAAATTAAAATAATTCATTTCAATATGTTCAAATTTATTCATATTATATATTATATTTATATTATAATTTATAGTTTATATTTATATTTTATCAACTTGAAAATATATATATACTACATTAAAGTTCAAATAACTCTTTGATTATTTTAGATTAACCCGAAAAAGTAGTATATTGAGGCAAAAAATATATTCCTGGTAGTTAATATTACTCCAGTCGTTAATACATTAAGTTTATTGTGAATTGTAGGAAAAGTTTCCACACAAAATTGTCCTGTAAACGACAACAAAACTTGTTAGTTTATTATAAGTATAGTAAAACATTCCATCTCGATATTTTGACCGATTTACATTTTTGAGGTCCCAAAGTTATTTATGTCGTTTTCCCGATGATGTCTGTGTGTGTGCGTGTGTATCTAAAGTTTGTGTAGACGTTACAATCCATAATCTTTCACAGATGAGGTTAATATTTTTCATAAAAATGGGCTTCGAAGTGTTGATGTGTACATTTGATTGTCGAATATAAATAGAAATACATTAAACCGTTTGATTTTGTAAATTAATATCTTTACTTAAGTAATGAAATTTTTCCTCATTGGAATTTTTAAATAGTGATAATAATGAATTAAAACAAGATTTAGAGAATAAGATGCAATGATTTGGAACATCACTACATTGGATAAACAGATAGGACTTTAAGACAGTGGTATAAAGTACACATTCATGATCTAATCAGAAAAACATAAGGGGAAGAAATTTTAAACAAAAAAGTTTTTTTTTTAACAGATATTGAAATTTTGACTTGTGCTTGAATGTGAGAGCTATTAAGAAGACAAAAATCTTTATGTTGTTAACCGGTTGATACTTTTTTACTTATAGTAAAGTTGAGTGTAGGCCACTCCAGATTTTTATTGTTGTATTATTGAGGTGTCAAACATGTTCTGGTGGGGCATGTAAGTTCTGGTAGGTCTGGAGTTCAATACTAACTCTGGCTCTGGATTTATTTACGCTGGCGGTGAATAAATCTAAGCACGTCGTCCCTCGGAGAGTATGTTAAGCCGTCGGGCCCGAGCCTGAACGATGTCAGATACTCTTTAAAGATCCATACTAATAAATGCACTTGAGTTAGGCAGAATTTAGGACTTTTAATGTAGAATCAGTCTTCTTTGTGTTGTATCACAAAGAGCCCAATGTTCGGTCTAAGTGTGTTCGCTTGTGGAACAGCCATTGCAACCTAACCGAACTTAGGCAGGAATCTACATCAGACCAGGGAAGTTGCTAGAAGTCAAAGGTAAATAGGAAACGCTATCAATGAGTGAATCTGCGCCAAATAACGGTAATACCAATTAGTGATTATACTCGTACATCTGCTAATCAAAATCCTCAAACTAATTCGTTAACAAATAAACAGTCAGAATATACTAGAGCATTATTAGTAATTCGATCTATTATAATTTCATATAAATCACAATTTTCTATAACGAACCTTTTTCTATTATTCTTAATTGGAATGTTTCCTAACTCTTATAACCTAATCTAAATCTAGTTCATATATTTATTATAGATTATTATGGTTACTTTACTATACTATAATGATACTTTCCTAACTGAGCTATACTTCCAAATGATTTCTTGTATATTTTTTTTTAAAATTATTATTATTTTTGCAAATAAAATAAGAGATAATGTTAATTATAGCATTATTTGTAGTGATATACTCTTTTGTATTTAACAATTCAGAAATAGCTGTAATTAAGAAAAGCTGTAGTCAGTGTTGATTGAAGGTTTGCATTATTCTTTTGGAGTTTGATTAATTAGACGGGGTCAAAGGTTTGCTGCGATGGCTGCTCTTTACTGCCTGGTCATTACTTGTGCCCTAAATCCTAACACTCTCCCAAGTCAATCTTAACCAGTGGCCTTGTACGAGTAGCAACTTATTATTGCCACCCGACAATAAGATTTCTGTCCCCCCCCCCCTCCCACCCCGCACTTGCCCCTTCACATATACATATATAGTCATCATCAAAGAAAACTAAAGATTTTTCAAAACAAAAACGTATAATTGAAATCACAAAAAAAAATTCTTAAATAAAATTAACTGACAAATAAAAATAACAAATTTTGAACCCCATTAAAAAACCAGTTTTGAAAAAATTTATTTTTAATTTGTAAGTATTACAGTTGAAAATTTGTTTTAAAAAAGGTAATACACAAATAAAACAAAAATAGTTACGTCCTCAAAAACTCGTTTTCAGATTTTTTTTTAGCTTTTTATTATTTTAATTTTTTTCTTTTTTCTATTTTTACCCCTTTAAAATGCCCCCCCCCCCCTACGTCAGCCAACTTGCTATGTCAATGACCTTAACTGTTTCAAAAGAGGCCTTTTCAAGATTTATTAACCTACTTGCTGTAATAATTTACATCTATTTGTAGAAATATGTTTATTAAATGTACTCGTATTTCACAATTTAAAGATGTTGAATGATTACGCAAATGCTCATGATGCTGAAAGTGAAAATAAATTCATTTCTTTTAAACATCTTCAATTTACTGAAGATGAATACAATTTACTTTGAAATCATTTGATCTATAACTATCTACTTAAATGGTTTAATCACATTTTTGCAATGTGGTTGTATTTTGTCCTCATATTTCTCTTCTTTCCAAAGAATTTCGTTGATCCCCACTTGACTACCTTAAAATGCTGCTCCCTTGCACGTGCCAGGAGGCGACATTTTGAGATTGGAAAAAAAGAGACAAAAAAATTAAAATAATAAAAAGCGAACAAAAAATTTGAAATTCTATACAAAAATCAGTTTTATGGTCGTAATTGCTTTTTTTTATGTTTTATTTGTGTATCACTGTTTTTCAACGAATTTGAAATTAAAATTGCTAATATTTGCAAATTAAAAATAAATTTATAACCAGATTTTTTAAAGGGGTTCAAAATGTATTATATTTGTTTTGTGCCTCCAATTAATTTAATGTAGTCATATTTTTTATGATTTGAATTATGCGTTTCTGTTTTAAAAAATCGTTTGTTGTCTTTGATGACGACTATATATTTTGAGACTTTGTGGATTTTTGAAGGTTTTTGGATTTTCAATTGCGGGGGGGGGATGTTATAACCTTCCAGGAAGGCAAAAATAATTGCTATGTCATTGCATACAGGCTAATTCGAGACACCTATTTTTGTGACTCAAGTATTTATCTCTATTTGCAAACTCATTACCACTACTGTTGTATTGATTATAATACTAATTACCAAGAAATATTTACCTAGAGAGGTACAACAAATTGTTAATATGACCACAGATGGCATTAAATAAAATGCATTTAATCATTAATTTCATACAAAATTAAGATGAAAAATTTATCTTTTATCAATCACAAAGAATAAATTACTTAACTTTATCGTACCCTGTAAGTGAAAAAGTGATAGGACTGGGTGATATCATCACTGTTGTGATATCATTAGTGATAATACGAGTAGTTAAGACCTAAAAAATCTACCCCTTTGTTTCCCATTCACATTTCTACTAATTGCTTTCCGCTGTATGTCACAATACCTAACAGAGATAAGATTAAATAAAATATCAATTATTTACAAAGAAAATAACTGGTTGTTGCTGGTTTCAATAGAGTTCTTAGACATCGTGGTAGCGATCATATTTTTGAATAGTAAAAAAAAATGTCAAGTACAGGTATCAAAAACTATCAAATTTTGTTTAATAACAAAATAAACTTTATAATGTAACATCGTTTTGATTTTAAAATTATTTTGTATTTTTATAAAGTTAAATAGTAAATTGGTAACGCTAGAGTTAATTTCATGCTTTGTAAAGTTTTTGAGTTTTTTTTTTTATTTTGTATTTTATTCCAGCATGTTCCACTGTGTATTACATGCATCATCGTATTGTATACAAAACACAATACTTCTTTCATTAACACTACAAAATACTTATTTTAACTTATTTTACATTCATTCATAATTCAACATTATAATATCTTTTTCTTAATTGTTTATACTGTACAAAAGTTTTACAAATTCTTTATAATAACCTTTTTTAATTAATGAGGAAGGCCTAACGGGCCACTCCTCTCCACACACCAAGACCTTACGTATGAGAGCCAGTCTTTGTGGTTCCCTCAAACAGCACTCATACACCAAGTGTCTAGGAGATTGGGGTGTCTCCGCGTTACATGGGCATGATGGACTAGGAGCTATTTTCAATCTGCTCAGATATTCTTTAAATGTTTTTGAGTTATATCAACTTAACATTTATATTTTTTAACACTATTTTTCATTCTTATTGAGGTTTGGTCCAGCTTGAATAATGCAACACCTTTAAGCCGACGTTTCGTCTATATTTGTAGACATCTTCAGGGCTAAATCAATATAGAAATTAATTACAATATTATGAAAAGTAATTATATTACCTTATTTAATTAATATGCATAATTGCCTTAGTATTTTTCTATTGTGAGGAAACATGGAAACATTAAGGTAATTATTTATATTAATTAAATAATGTAATATAATTACTTTTCATGTTATTGTAATTAAATTCTGTATTGATCTAGCCCTGAAGATGTCTACAAATCTTCGAAACATTGGCTTAAAGGTGTTGTACTATTGAAGCTAGACCAAACCTGGATAAAAAAGAAAAATAGTGTTAAATATATGTGGTCGAGATAAGGAAAACATTCGATTAGGTACATTTTTTATACATTTTACCTGTTATAAGTTTTACAAATTTATACTAAAATGTGATTCATATAGAACTCTTAAAGATGCTATTAAACAACCTGTTTGGTACACAAGCTTGATTTATTCTTTGTTTATGGAGGAAAAGTAAATAAGCTACTTTGAGTGGAATTAACTGCAAATAACACTGTCTGCTATTTCTTGAATACCATTACATTGAATTGTTACACTGAGAGCGTAGTATTCGAAATGATGTCTTTAAGACAAGACTACCAGCTGTCTCAACAATAGACCTTTTACCATTTTAAAAGCTATCACTTTACAATATTAAAGGGCGTTCACCTCTTGTGCCTGCAAGTCATTCAACAGGAAAGCAAACACCTTGCCAGGCAGAACTTTCAAATTTATTCCTGGCACTATCAGAACTTTAATCAAAAATAAATTCTTTCTATAAAATAAAAGCAGCTTTAACTAAAAGAGATGGCAAGATGATCAAACAATAATAAATAAACACAATTGCCTTTAAAGCAAGAAGAAATTAATATTTTTGTATTTATTAACATTAAATTTGCATTTTTAACAACAGATTTTGTTTTTATTATCTTTAGACATCTAAGAATACAAACAAAAATTTTAAAAAAATAAAATAAAGATGTCGCAAAATATTCGTAACAGCATTTACACACAACTTATCTGAACTACGAGTATTAAAAATAGTATTAAATCAAGTTACTGAGATTTTCAGTATTACTGTAGATTGATTTCAGTATTACTGTAGGTTGATTTGAGTGTACTGTAGATTGATTACAGTGTTACTGTAGGTTGATTTCAGTATTACTGTAGGTTGATTGTAGTATTACTGTAGGTTGATTTCAGTATTACTGTAGATTGATTTGGGTGTTACTGTAGGTTGATTGCAGTATTACCGTATATTGATTTAAGAATTACTTTAGGTTGAATTCAGTGTTACTGTACCTTAATTTCAGTGTTCCTCAAATTTTCAGTGTTTCTGTTGGTCGATTTGAGTGTACTGTAGGTTGATTTCAGTATTACTGTAGGTTGATTTCAATGTACTGTAGGTTGATTTCAGTATTACTCAGGTTGATTTCATCATTACTGTAGGTTGATTTCCGTGTACTGTAGATTGATATGAGTGTTACTGTAGATTGATTTAAGAATTATTTTTGATTGATTTCAGTGTTTGATTGTCTTCTTCAGTTCTTCTGAAGAAGAAGCACTTATTAGTCTTCTGGGCGGTAGATCGGCTCCTGGGCTTAACCTCAATCGTTGATTTTTTTTTTTTTTTTTTTTTAAGTTGTTATCAGCTTTAAATTTTATTTTAGTTAAATGTTTTCATTTTTTAATTTTTATTTGGCTTTTATCTCTTTATCTTCCCTGACTACCTTTCCTCCGAAAGTTGGCTACACTGTTTGAGTGCTTCAGTTCGAACGCCAAGTCAGTCGTTATCAGCCTTTGGAGCGATTCACTTCCTTTCCTGAAGACGAGGACATCGAAATATAGTAGTGAGTTCAGTGGTTTCCTTTCTATGTGTTCTTTTTTAAATTCTAGTTTATTCAGTTCGAAGAATCGTTTCTCTAATTGTATATATATATATATATATATATATATATATATATATATATATATATATATATATATATATATATCCTGAAGGAGAACAATAAAAGTTTTAAATGCGTTGGTGGTTTTGATATTAAACTATTTTTTTGTGTAGAGACGTAATTTTTGAAATTCCCTATTATGATAAGTGTTGCTCAATCATTGTTATTAGACATTTAAACCATGTGCGATCTATATTACCTGGCAGCTGACAGCTCTTGGTACCACTCATCAAAGTACTACATGCTCTAAGTTCCTTAACTTTGTTGGTAATATGATAGAAATTGATGTATCCACCACGGTTACAACCGTTAGAATGTTAACAACTGAATAAAACTTTATTCTACTACAATTTAAAATTATAAATAAACATATATTTCATACAGTAGATTCCTTAATGTTTCTTAGAAATAAATGAGATTTTATTTAATATATTCGGTTTAGGATGTATTCAAGAGATAGGAACCAAACAGATTTTGAAGTCTATTAGTAGAATCATGAATATTCTAGTATTCCAAATCCTCATAAGACGCTCTATGTCTCGTTAAGATGCTAAAATTGGATCAATCTCAGTTAATAATAATGATTAAAAAGGACGAGAAGGTCTTATTGAAAACTTAAATTTACATAAGTCTACTGAAAGTGTTAAAAAAAGCTTTCATACAACCTGCTCCTTGAAGAAATAATAAAAATAAACACCATTGTCTTTAAACAACGAAGAAAAGAATATTTTTTTGTTTTTAACATTATATTCGTGTGTATATTTAGAAATACAATTTTTATATATCTAAGAATACAAACAAAAATATTATAATATTAAAATAATAATTTCTCAAAAAAATCATAACCACTTTACCCTGAACTTGTTAGAACTGTCAAAAATATTATTAAATAATAAAAAATAGATTTTCGAAGTTACTGAAGGATGAAAAGTCAAATATCGTTTTTTTTTCACAATACTCGTATTTTTTAATTACAGTTTTACTAAGTTCAAAGCATCTTCACATGGCTTCCAGTCGCCGCGAAAACTTCTCCATTATTTCTTGACACACACACCAATTAGAGTAGTCCAATATTCTGCTGAATAACTGCTTAGTTTTCATTCAAGACTTTCAAAAGCACATAATAAGATTTCTTTATACCAATGTCATTTTTTCGAGCTTTAGAAGTAAAGGCAATATATAGAAGTAACAAAAACGAATTGACTTAGCAATGAAGTAAAAATAATTGGATTGATACAGTTATAGTTTTCAATCACTCCACAAAATAAATTTCACAAACGAATAAAATTGAATTATCCATTGCATTATTCTTCTGTAAGTTAATGAAATCGCCAATGAAATGTATTTCTATTTATCCTTTCCTTTCACTCTTTCTCTCTCATACTCATAAACTCACTATTTCTCGCTTCTCTCTCTCCTCTCTCTCTCTCTCCCATACACACTTCAGTTAACTATCAGTAAAGTAAAGATTTAAAAGTTGCTTACGTCTCAACATTCCTACCACAATAAAATAAACCTGAGGAAATATACTGTTTATTCGAAATGCGTTGCTTCGTTTTTAATAATTAATCGAATTAATTAAATTCGACGAATTAATTGTGAATATTTTTTTTAAATCAATCACAGCCTGCTGGTATGATTTTATATTCCTGATCAATACTAAAAAGAAACAAAAAAAACAAAATTTTATTTTTTAATGTATAAAACTTTGAAGTGATGGACGAAGTCTCTAAACAAACAAAGCAATGCATTTCGAATATACAGTCTACTTCTTCTGGTTTATCTGAGTGTGGTGGAATGTTGAGACGTAAGCAGTTTTAAATCTTTATTAATCTTGTAGTGTGTGTGTAGTGTGTGTGTGTGTGTGTGTGTGTGTGTGTGTGTGTGTGTGTGTCTGAGAGACAGAGAGAGAGATTGAGAGACAAAGAGTGAGTAGAAAGGATAAAAAGAAATACACTTGTTAAAATTGGCGAATGTCGTTACCTTACTTTAAGAGTACTGCAATGGATAATTCAATTTTAAAGCTATGAAATATTTTATTCGTTTGTAAAAATTATTTCGTGGAATCATTGAAAACTATAACTGATCAATCCAACTAATTTTATTTCATAACTTAGTCAATATGTTTTTGTTCATAAAATAGATATATTGTTGATGAGATGTGCAGAAACAAAAATAATTTAAGAATATATTTAAAAATATGAATTTCATCTGTCAGAAACCTATAAGCCTTCTCAAGTGAAACTGGTCTCTAATTTACAGTAATAGTATTTTTCCAATTGCGTTTCTTCAATTTATTCTACAAAGCTGTAAAGTAAATATTTAGAAAGAATCCAAACTTTGTTTATGGCAGCATTATGAAGTCATTGCATTCATTAAGTGATGCACTCTGTCTTTCCCTTTTCTTTGTTACACTCACACACTCTCTGTTTTCGCTTTCTCTCTCTCTCTCTCTCACACACACACACACACACACACACACGCATGCACACACAGACACTCAGACATATACACACACACGCACGCATACACACGCTTTCTCTCTCTCTCTCTCTCTCTCTCTCTCTCTCTCTCTCTCTCTCTCTCACACACACACACACACACACACACACACTTCAGTATAACACTAGCACAGTAAAGTGATGATCTGACCATCAATTTCAGTTGACAAAATAAAGTTTCAAATTTTGTGCATTTTTATTCGTTTCTCTTCTAAAATTTTTATTTATGCACAGAAAATCTAAAACATCTTAAAAACTACCCACATCATTTGACTTTTCTTCTTTTTTTTTTATAATTGTGGCACATATTTAATGTTAAAATAATTTATATTATAATTAACTATTAATATAATAAACATTTTTAAATAGTTAAATTTGATAAAAAATGAATATTTGTGTAACATTTGCTTTATACCGTAATGCCATCTTATATTGTCGAGGATTATTATTCTAGTCAATTCACAAATACCACTACGAACTGTCAGCATTACTACACTATACTTGACTAATGTATAAGGAATATAGTAAATAAAATGAATGAGTAATATACATTTCACAAAAGATTAAAATATTTCATAGTCTTATATGAGTTTATTTTGAAAGTGGCCTAATTCCATTTTCCAAAAAAAATTTAGCTAGCTATTTAAATAATTACATTTTTACGTTATCTTTACCTCTTGCAGCAAATTGTACAAAATTTATTTAAAATTACTAAGAATTTTTATAACAAAAATTAGTTGATAAATAAAATGACAATATTTTTAAATTTTGTAAAACGCAAACCCTTAAATATCTCGATTTTAACATAAATGGAATTAGGCCACTTTCAAAATAAGCGGCTCATATATTAATTGTTGGTATAAATTTGATCATTTTTTATCATATATGTATTAAATTAACTATTTAAATTAACTAGATTTGATAATTTCGCGAAAGAAATATATTAGGGTCCTTGAAAAAATAATAACGGATAAAAAATATTCAAAGTTTCCAAAAAAAAATCAGGAAATTATTTAACCGATACATTATTCTTCTATTAGTTAATAAAATTTGCCAATTTTATTACTTGCCGTATATCTATCTCTCCTTTCTTCTCACTTTGTCACTCGCTCTCTCTCTCTCTCTCTCCCCCTCACACTTTTTAACCATACACTCTTTTTTGATCTTTTGGCATTTAATTAATAATATTTTCGAGTATAAAAAAATATACATTATATATAATCCTATTATAAAAGGCATATTTAACTTAGCCATGTAGAATATTAAAAGAATATTCTCTCTGATTTGGTTAATGAAGATTGTTTAAATCTGGTGTGTGCATTCATGACTTCAAAGGTACATTAAACCCAATTTAATAAGAGAATGAAAAAATAAGTGTTTATGAATTAATTGATTATGTATTATTATATGTATAACTGTATGAGTTTTATACAAATATTAATATTCACATTTTTTATGAAAGTAACAACTGAAAGAGAAAAATAAAATGCAATATGGATTAATAAACATACAGCCATTAAAACATAAAACTTGAAGTTTTTTTATTTTTTTTTTAAAATACTGTGAGTATTTAAGCAAGTATTTAAAGCACACCCTGTAAGTGTGTAAGAATTTTAACACCCCAAATTGTTCAGAAAAGGTCAATAATTTATAAGTCTGTAAGATTTCTAACATTCCAAACAGTTCAGAATGTGTTAATAACCTGTAAGTATAAGTTTTCTAACCTACCAAATTGTTCAGAAGATGTTAATATTCTAATTGGGTGAGAGGTGTTCAATTTAAAATATATCTTCATTTGGAAGATAATAAATGAAGAGGGATTCAATCGTGATTGTCGAAATTATTCTAGAAATATTAGGAAAAATCAATAAATTATTTTAAAGTAAATATTATCTAGAGTTACAAGTTTACAGTTATATACATAATTTATAGTTTACTACTAGTAGTAACCTACTAGTTATAGCTTTTATAGTATATCTATTAATGGACGAAGGGGAAAAAGCCTGGTGGGGAGAGACAGTGCTCTCTGTACGGCTACTCCACCAATCTATAACTTGGGCATTATGCTCTTAATAAAGGTTTATTCACTAAATTCAAGAAACAATCCACACGGACTATAAAACTTTAAATTACACAAAACATGACACAGAAAAAACATAAAATATACACTTACTAAATTCAATATTTCGAACTGTTGTCCGTCATCATTCAATGAACAACAGTTCGAAATATTGAATTTTGGTGTGTATTTTATCTTTTTTCTGTGTCGTGTTTTTGGTAATTTAAAGTAAATGTTTATTCATTTATATCAGTTTAATGATATATATTATTATTGGAAAGTATTCTGAGCTTGTTTCTATGAAAAATTTTATTTTTTTTTTAATTTTTCCGATGAAAAATCAAAGGGAATTAGGTTAGCGATGTGCTTTTGTCGCTGAGTGCGATATTACATCTGACTGATATTACATATTGACTGCTCGATTGATATTATAAATCGCCTTCACTGTATATAGTCTTTAATGGAAAACAGTATGACTATTGAATACAGATAAACCATCTCCACTTTGGGAACAAAGTCAATATTACAATGACAATAAGGACTTGGTAACGTGCTCAGCTGATTTGACAGCTATCAATTATGAAAATCAGTCTTACAGCATTAATTTGGGTTAACCCAGGCTTCATTACGTCTCATCTACATAGAAATTGAAACCAAATGCTGAATAGAAATGAGTCGATTTGCATTTATTCTTCAGTATGAATGCTGTTCTTAATAAAAATAGATGAATGAATGACTTCGGTAAGAAAGATTAATCGTTAACTGTAAAGTTAAACAACCTCATAAAGATTAAAAATGACACCGTTGCCCTAACAAAAGCAGCTTCCATAATAACAAAAGAGATTTATAAAACATCTTGTTTTATCATCTATCGTTCTTCTTCACTTAAGTCTAAAATACAAATTATCAGATAGTATTAGTAATTAGTAATTAGCAGATAGTATTTAATTATATAAGTATAAATTAATAGAACTAAAAAAATTATTAATTTCCATTTTTATTACTTGACTAATTAATATTCTACATTTCATGACTGAAATACAAAACTCAGATCTGAAACACTCAGAATGAAGAAAATTGAAGCCACGTTCTGTGGCAGCAGCAATGATAGAGAGATTTATCTTCTAAGACACGGAGACACCCAGATGTTCTGTTATTAGTAAAATTAATATACATTATTTATTGTTTAACTCATTAATGACAATTAATTTTTTATTAATATTAATATATTGTTTATTTTAATTAATATTAATTGTTATTATTTATATTATTCATTATGGCAAAGATTTCAGGCAAAGACTGTATCATGATGACTGTACTGTACAGTAAATATACTGTAACAATACTGATAGTAATGTAACTATCTACTGTGATAAGAGGATGGGTTAGGAATGAACTGTAACTGGTGATCCTACAGTGGTTGCTCTCACTGTAGGTGGTTGCTACCAGAGACAAGGCATTCAGCCATAAATTCAGATACGCATTCCTGGAATATGTATATGAAATAGGTACAATGAAAAGAATACTTGCACTACTGGTAAAGGCCCACGGGCGTCCGGTGCTATAGAGCTCCACCCTCCTGCTGGTAAGGTAATAGGTCATTGTATCAGACTGTATGACTTTTTGATACCCGATTTGAGTACGCTGACCTGGTACTGGTGTATGACGTAAGTCTTGATGCGCGACGTAGTACTGTGTGGGCCCACCTCACGTGGTCACCTCGGGCACTTTGGAGTGATTTAAAGTGGCTAAAGTGCAGCACGTTGAACTGATCGGCCTGATTTGATTTTGGTGGTTATATGGCTGAGAAGCTTAGGAACACGTATAAAGTCAAAACAGGTTAGAGGTGGTTAGAGGTGGGCACTATGGAGTGATTCAAAGTGGCTAATAAAGATTTCAATATAAAGAACAAAAAAATAAAATTGCTATTGTTGTGGGTTATTCTGAATACAAAAACATTATATATTGGGGAATATAAAAAAATTACGTCTCCACACAAGAAAACTTTAATATGAAAACTGACAACGCGTTTCGAACACTTAGTGTTCTTCTTCAGGTTACATCTAAGTGTTCGAAATGCATTGTTAGTTTTCATATTAAACTTTTTTTTGTGTGGAGACGTAATTTATTTATATTCCCCCAATATTAGTAAATACCACATTATAACAGATTGCACATTATAAGAAGCATTATATTCCTAAATTTACAATAATTAATATGTGGATAAAAATGATTGCATATATATGTGATTGGTGGCACTGTTTGCTGAGAAGCCGAGCTCTATTCTGTTTTGCATAAATAAATAGAAACAATAGCTGCCACGTCAACTGTCACGAAATCAAGTAAGTCAATATTGTCACTTGGCAAAAATCAATACTGTACCACATTTCTCTTAAATTCCAATTGTATTTCTTCATTGGATTCTTTATTTGTTCTCCTCTCAACATAAGGTAGAAACTCAACATAATGTTTCAACTATGGTTGCAAACATCAAATGTTGTAATCAGTTAGAAACTCCGATTGACTGTAGACAATTATATTGGGACATTTGTATATTACAACATATTGTAGTCTACAAGTCACAAGTATCACTGGGATTAATAAAATATCTGGAATGGCCAACACTCAACTTTACTATAAGTAAATGTAATATCAAAACTTTTTGGGTATATAATATCCCAAAGTTTATTAGGTGTTATTAGACTTTAAGACCTATCTGTACCTTCAAGTTAGTACAGATAGTGATTGAACCAGTTATCAATATATGCCATTATTTTTGTATATCACACAATTGGGCCATATAATATCATTGGTATTACCACAGGAGTAATAAACATTTTGTAAAACCAAATTTACAATTATGTAAATTATATAATTACAATTATTTAGATTATTTCAGTTATTGCATTTGTTGCTTCATATTATCCAAAATTTTAAGATTCTAGAATAAATAGTTCAGGAGAAAAAAATGTTGTCTAAAAATACATTTTGGTAAAAAAAAAATGACTTTCCAGTGTGAATAATTGCTCCCAACCTATACAGCACATCTACACTATGAGGCCCACTATTGAAAAAAATATAAATTTGATCCATCAAAGATTCTGGACTCTAGTGTGTGCACAAACTTTTAGATGCGCACTCACCCACCCACCCACATACATACACTCACATACACACACACACACACACACACACACACACACACACACACACACACACACACACACACACTCACTCACAGATACCATGAAAAAAAACATCGAAAAACGACTTTGAGGACCTCAAAACATTTAATTCCATCAAAATCTCAACATAAAATTTTTTCAAGGTCACTATACTTATAATAAAGTAATAAATTCATTAGTACTTTTGAACTAAATTAGACTCCATTTTTGTTTGCAGTTTACTACGTATTTATATAAAATTGTGGAAGAAGAATCACTATCTTAATACAAAACAAAAGTATATGTATTAGTCGTCATAAGCCTGCATATAATTATCGTTAAAGCAAAAAAAAAAACATAAACCAACTTAAATTGAAAAACAATAAAATCAAAACGTAGAATGTGACCGAGGATACGGGATCGTAGCCTACCAATACCAGTCCCTACTTTAGTTAACCCAAACACATGACTGGATACCGCTTGGGTCATGCCTTTCCTTTTATTACAGCTGACTATTCCACTGCTTCCATTTTATTTGAATAAAACTATCTTAAGAAAAGGGTAGGTTTTCTTTATTGAATATATTTATAAAAGGAATTTGTTTGATGTTAGAATCTTAGATAAAATAAAGTCAAGTAATACAGTCAAAAATGAAAATAATTTAGTACTATTGATGCTGGATAATTTAGCAACAAAAAAATTGTAAAAGAAATTAATATAACTTTACTTATGTTATAAGAAATAAAACTTTGTTATTTAAATTGACAAATTTAACACGAGCTGTAAGAAATAAAACTTCGTTACTTGAATTGACTCAAGTTGTTAACCCTAGTTGGATATGTTATTACTCTGTTAAATAAAGAAAAGGAAAATAAAATTAAGTCATGTAATTCACCTAAGCACTTAACTAAACTAACGAGCTGTGCTCTCAGAAGCAATATAGCAATCAATATGCACAGTCAATCAATATGCCACAGTCAATCAATATGCCACAGTCAATCAATGTGCCACAGTCAATCAATATGCCACAGTCAATCAATGTGCCACAGTCAATCAATGTGCCACAGTCAATCAATATGCACAGTCAATCAATGTAAGATTCTAACATCAAACAAATTCCTTTTATAAATATATTCAATAAAGAAAACCTACCATTTTCTTTGGATAGTTTTATTCAAATAAAATGAAAGCAGTAGAATAGTAAGCTGTAATAAAAGGAAAGGCAATGACCCAATCGGTATCCAGTCATGTGATTGCCACAGTCAATCAATATGCCACAGTCAATCAATATGCCACAGTCAATCAATACTGATTATATTTAATTGCAATACTTCCTAAAAATGAGAAACTTAGTAGAATTAAAAGCGCAAATATCAAAAACTTATTATATATAATTAGTCAATCGTGATTATTCAATAAAAATAATTTCTCAGGTGAATAATGGTGTCTTATATATCACAGTAAAAAGAAAATGGAGAAATTATTTATTAAAAAAAAAAAATAAAACATTATTCAAATTAAACCAAATAGAAGGCCTCCTGGCATCTGTTGTTAATTTTCATTAATTGTATAAAAATTTAATCAATGTTCCTTGTTCGTGTTAAAAATGTGCGGTGATTTTATGCTTAAAGTAAAAAGTGTAATTTCTGGTAGACGATCCCAGAAGATAATATGGAATGGTTTTAACTGAGTGTGGATATTATGAAGGATTTAAAACTAATTGATCATATTTTCTGTATAAAATGATGAAATTACTTTTATTATATAATTATATATTTATTATATAATAATATTATATAATTTATACAGTTTATTATATAATAATATTATATAATTTATACAATTTATTATTTACTAACGATAGTGAAGTTGAAATATTTTTTTGCACTAGCTGACTTAGGAAGTACAGTGATAGTTATTTCTAATCTATCTATATCCTTATAAAACTCTGTTACCCGCGTTTATATGTTTACATACGCTCAAAATTGAATAATATGTTTGAAATTTAGTGGGCATCGAACCCACGACGTCGGCATTGGAGATCTAGCCATTGGAGAAATTAAACAGTATCTGTCATAGAACTCGGTTTGTATAGGAACAGAACCCACACATTAACCTCAAGAACTGCTTGACTCAATGAGTTGTCTTCATTGCCCCAACATAAGCTAGAACTCAAAAAAGGAAGCTCGTGTCATGTGTATGTATGAGAAACATTGATACACCGCGCTTATGTAATGGAACAAGACCAATAACTGAGGAGCTTTATGATAAAGTAATTGTTAATAAAATTATCGCATAATGGTGTCAAAGGGAAATAGTTTTAATTATGAGATTAAAAAATGTTAAAATTTATTTGAACTGATTTAATTTCCAATTCAGTTATCATTTGCCATGAATATTCATTCGTAAGTCTCTAGGAGTGACTTTACAGAAAGTCATAGTTCTTTTCTTTAACAGCATTTCAACATGACCAATTACATGTTGCTCTCAGTAGGGCAAACAGAAGAAAAACATTGAAGTTTTTTTCTTAGAAAATTCAAAATATACAAAAACTGTAAATAAGGAGAACTGTCTTAAAAATATATGTCATTATCCTTTTTATTAAAATTTAATTAATTTAGAGTTTATCTGCATTTATATGAACATGGTTGCATTAAAAAGGAAGGTGTTGGATGACCCAATGGTCACGGGTAGTCTAGTCTATTCTATAAGTTACCACAGTATGATAGATAACAAAAAGGAATATCTTGATTCCTACTAAGAAATCTTCTACCTAACTTAATTTTTGTTTTCCGAGTAGAGTCGTGCAAAACTTGAAAGAAACACATACAGTATATATTATCAAAAATAAGCACATCACAATTCGATAATATTCAGTAAACATGAACATGTATTAATAGAGTAAATAAAGACAATGGTATTTGGAAGAATATATATTTGAAATGTATTAAGGCATAAGAAAGTCCTTAACACAAAAATTATTAATGCGCTTAATGTTTGAATATAATTAAATGTTCTCTTATCTCTACCACATATATTTAACAATATTTCTGTTTTTTATCGATGTTTAATCCAGCTTCAAAAAATACAACACCTTTAAGGCGACGTTTCGTCCTTATTTGTAGACATTTACATAATTAAATTAATACAAAATTTGTATTGATTAAAATTCTGTATTGATGTAGCCCTGAAGATGTCTAAAAATACAGAAGAAACGTTGGGTTAAAGGTTATATGTTTTATTATTTATTCCTGAACCAAATCTGAATAAAAAAGAAAAAGATTATTACATATATAAATTGACTATGACGGCTTAACTACCTCAAGATAAAATTAATTTATCTTTCTTTTTTCGCTTTTAAAAACAGGTAATATTCTACAGTCTTATCAACTGTTTCTCTAGTTGAACTTCATAAACTTAAACATAATTGAGGCACTTGGCATCAAATAAGGTATGTTAAAAAATATTTTCATTGAATTAAAAAGTTTTAAAAATAAGTATTTAATTAATTACAAAATAAATACTTTTAATAAAATCAATAAAATTAAAATAAATATTTTAGTTATTTGTAAAAATAAAATTATGTAGATATTATGCTTGAGTATTTATGATTTATAAGCATGATTTTTTTACTGTCAAAAGAATACGTCAGTACGAGTACAACGTGCAGACTAGAAGGGTGAAGCTCAAAAGGGGTGTCAGTTTGGCATGTGGGGTCTCGGACCAGGAGCTGACTGAATCTGCAATGCCAATTTGTTTCACCAAAATTATGCAGTCCTTTCTCGCGCTTCGTACATTTTCCATAAACCCACTTCATAGTAAATTCTTCTATTATCCTATGACCAGGAGTTTCAAAGAGGCCTGGATTAGTTATTTATTGTTAATTACATATTTAATATTTAGATCGTAGTTTCTTCCCAAGACTTTGTTACTAAAGCCTTCTCATTTTACAAAGGTTTCTCTTCTATACTTCAAACGATATTCTCTCTTCTATACTATAAATGAGAGTGATTTTTATATACAATATATACCAAAAAAAAAAAAATGAAAATGACTGGTTACATGAAAAAGATAAATTTGATCTCGTGATATAAATTACTTGACGTAACATATCACTGACATATTTATTAAAAGATAAACAAGTTTAACATCGAAGAAGAGTAACACACCTAGTAAGGAAACACACTTACAAACTCAAAATTTTCAGGCAAGTCTTCTCCCTCTCTTTTTTTTCTTCTGGAGAAGAATTGCTCGAAAATTTGAGTTTGTAATTGTGTTTTCTTACTCAGTGTGTTACTTTTCTTCGATTTTGAAGTCGTATTTTGTCCAGTTTGGATCCCCTTTCCGATTTTATTGTGAATTTTAGAAGACACATTTATATAAATTAAAATGTTGTTCAAATTTGAAGAAACGAAAAGAAAAATTATCTATTTCGATCTTAAAAATAAATCAAAGTAACCATGATATTGTTCTAAATTTTATGACTATAAATATAAGGTATCTATTTCGTGTTGAAAATAAATTGTTAAAAATTTGAACCGGATTTCTTCGATTTTGAACTCGTATTCTGTCCGGTTTGGATCGTCTTTCCAATTTTATGATGAATATTAAAACATACATTAATTTAAATTAAAATATTCAAATTTGAAGTGGTGAAAAGAAAACTGATCTATTTCAAGTTCAAAAATAAATTAAGATCACTATTATATTTTTTTTAAATTTTATGACGATATAAACAACTATAATTTTAATAAAGTATCCGGTTTTGTATTTTTAAATAGGAAACATTATGAAAGACAATAAGCAGACGAAAATAAAGTTTTGCAATAAATTAATTTGTTGGAGGGCCTGAGCTTGAAGATTAATGTTTTGTTGCAGAGGTTGGGGAGTGTACGAGGAGAAGACATAAACTACTTGCTGGGGCTGCCTCTCCTGACCGCCAAACCCCAACCCCCCTACAACAACTACACTCTGCAAGACATCAGAGTCGCCGAAACCTACCTCCTCTTTCTCACTAACTTTGCCAAAAGCGGGTAACAACTGCCTCCTAGCCTCACAAACCCATTACTATCACAGTTATTTACAGTTATGCTTTTTAGTATTTATCTCTTTAACATAAAAAAAAAAACGTTACTTTAATAATATCATGAGATTCAAAGAAATTTATAATGCATTATCGTGTATATACAAAACAAATTCTTTAGTACGTTTACAATTCATTGGTGCCAAGTAACCATAATGCCCTACTCAATAATTCAGTTTAAAAATGTATTAAGACATTTGTAAGAACTAACGATTATAGTAGTGAAAACTAACACATGAGAAAATGTTTTATAGAAAGATCATGTTTTGTTGACAAATACTGCCTAAAGTTATTGCGTAAAAACTGAATGAAATTTAGGAAATTACTGAAAAATGATAATAAATAAGGAATATATTAATAATATATATATATCATATAAATAAAAAGATTTCACATAAACACGTGAAATAACAATCAATGATCAAACCACAATAAGAAAATGGGAAAACAAGACTAAGATCTTTCAACCGTAACAAGCGGTCTTCGTCAGAGTCAAAAACCCGACTTGGTTGAAAGATCTTAGTCTTGTTTTCCCATTTTCTTATTGTGGTTTGATCATTGATTGTTATTTCACGTGTTTATGTGAAATCTTTTTATATATATAGATATATATATATAAATGCAAGCAAAGCACTGTTAAATGTTTATTTCAATATTCTGATAATCATCATTTTTTATTAACTGTTCTTGTAATTGTTACCATATTCATGATAATAATCTATATTAAAATAGAATGATACGTTAATTTTACAGAAATTTGAAAAGTAGTTTACTTTCATCATACTTGAGTATAAAACATGCAATATTTTTTCCTTTTCTTAAATTGTTACAATTAGTTGTCTGACCAACCTCTTCCTTTGTTCTCTGACCACTTCCTTCTACTCACTATAAGTGTAAAATTCTAAAGGATTCTACGTCTTTGAATCAGTTTTCTTTTATTATTATTGCAGCATACTGTAATGTGATTAAAGATAAGATACGTTATCAAAAAATCCTTGAAGTCAATATGAATTAAATGTCTCTCAATTCATTCTTCTTGATATAACAGATCAAATTAATGAACACTTAAAGTTTAAACTTAAGAATATTACTAAAATCATCTTTTTTGTCTTTGCAGGAATCCAAATGAACCTCGTAAAATAGAGACGCACGTAGTTGGTGTGAGCCAGTCTCCGGGGAAGCAACGGAAGAGATTTTTCACCTGGGACCGTTATCAGCCTGGATCAGAGCTATACCTCAGTCTCTGTGAGTAGCATAACCGTTTACTTGACGAATACAAGTTTTCAACTTGCAAATAGTATTCTATATAGCATAATGTGGTACTCTATGGTATTCTGTGAGTAGCATACCCGTTTACTTGACGAATACAAGTTTTCAACTTGCGAATAGTATTCTATATAGCATACCGTGGTATTCTATGGTATTATGTGAGTAGCATAACCGTTTACTTGACGAATACAAGTTTTCAACTTGCGAATAGTATTCTATATAGCATACCGTGGTATTCTATGGTATTATGTGAGTAGCATAACCGTTTACTTGACGAATACAAGTTTTCAACTTGCGAATAGTATTCTATATAGCATACTGTGGTATTCTATGGTATTCTGTGGGTAGCATAACCGTTTACTTGACGAATACAAGTTTTCAACTTGCGAATAGTATTCTATATAGCATACCGTGGTATTCTATGGTATTATGTGAGTAGCATAACCGTTTACTTGACGAATACAAGTTTTCAACTTGCGAATAGTATTCTATATAGCATACTGTGGTATTCTATGGTATTCTGTGGGTAGCATAACCGTTTACTTGACGAATACAAGTTTTCAACTTGCGAATAGTATTCTATATAGCATACTGTGGTATTCTATGAGTAGCATAACCGTTTACTTGACGAATACAAGTTTTCAACTTGTGAATAGTATTCTATATAGCATACCGTGGTATTCTATGGTATTCTGTGAGTAGCATAACCGTTTACTTGACGAAAACAAGTTTTCAACTTATATAGTCTTGGAAGAAAAGAAACAAAAAATTATTCTCTATACCATCAAAACTTATTATAGTTCTTGATAGAAGTTACTATGTGTCACCGATCTTTTGTAAAGTAGCCAGTTTTGTATGCTTTTATATTCAGTTCACCAAATCTTATCTTTAATGATGAGAAACAGTGAACTACCAAGTTGAAGATGTATCAGTGGTTGTTAATCTTTGTTTCATTTTGGACCCCCTAAGACTATTTTACCATATGACCCCCCCCCCCCCCCCCCCGGGGTAGTTAAAAACATGATAATGCCAGCGTTAATTTTCAAAAAAAAATATTTGCTTTTAGGGAAATGAAAAATGTAACAATGAAATAAGTTCATTACATTTTCAACGTGATGTCAAAATACAAAAAAAAAATCTTTTTAAAACATAACAAAATATTACTTTATTAACATTTTATCATGAAATAAATTGTGAAAGAATTAGTTTTGAATATAACAAAAAAAAAATAGAATTTTTTAAAACATTGGAACATTATAACAAACTGACGAAAATATTGGGCCTTATGTTTTATAATATTTGAATATGCTTGATGTATTTTTAGTTATGCTATCCTGATATAAGCATATAATCTTAACATGGAGTGCTAACCGCGTGCCATGGACCTTAAGATACTAGTTTTCCTTATGGACCCCCAGTAATCCTCTGTGACCCCTGGGGGTCCAAGTGGACCACCTTAACAACCACAGGTAGCCCTTGATTAAAACAAGTACTTCATAGATTCTAGCTAATATCAAATATTGGTAAAAGCATTTTATCAAACAATCTACAATTAGAAAACTTTTTTCTCCTTTCATGTAATTATAAAAGAAATTACAAACATTTAACCAAGAACTAAGTAAACATTTTAGCTTAAAATCTTTTATAAGCTTAATCTGAAGCCCTAAGTGCAATGTTTTCTCTGTAGAGTGTTCTTTAATTAAGTATAACTTACATGAAACTAACAAGTTCATCTTTGAAGTACTTTAATTTCAACTTATCCAATTTTATTTTAAAATATTTCTTCATATAATATAAAACACAGATATTTACTTTTATTTTATCTCAAAATTATATAGTCGAAATCTTTTTTTTTTTTATATGAGTTTATTATTAGCCCTATTAAGATAATTATTATATATATATATATATATATATGATAATATATATGTTTATAATAATAAATGGGGGCTCCATTTATTCCCAAGAATCACACAAGAGAAGCACACAATGTAACTTTAACACGTAAAATGTTAGAGAAAAATACAATAATACTACAACAGAATAGTGATGCTAATAAATTAAGAATACTTGAAGCCCTCTACATAAAAGATTTGAACCCTACTTTAAACGCTCTAATTTGTGAAATGAACATTATCCCGAGTTGTAGGAACTTTGATAATTCCTACAAACTGGTAATGGATATAAGACAATTAACTGCGTTGGAAAGTAGAACTGATCAATCAGCTGAGCAGTCATGAGAAGCTGAACGTTTGGTTAGGCTGACCAGCACAGTCAACCAAACGTATCACGTCTGAAATGACGGATTTTAGTTGATCTGATCCTGCAATCTGAGTGGCTCGTAATTTTAATTTGCACATTCTCATTGGATAGAGTTTTTCTCCATTTTTGTTTTATATATGTGTTGTTTTCAATATCTTTAACCCGATGATGACTTGTGTAAAAGTCGAAAGCTTGTTCGTGTGCGTTTTAACTTTTGTAAGTACTTGTTTTTTGTCACTTGTTTTGAAGTAAGAATTTTTTAACTAAGAAAATGAAATTTACATTGTTGTTCCTTTAAATAATGTAAATTTCATTTTCTTCATTAAAAAATTCTTAGTTCTGCCTATGAAAAAGGTTTTAAATAAAACCGAAACGTTGACAACGAGAGTTTGATTTTTTATCCTGGAAAATTGACTGAACCCCGATTAGAGAACACACCTATTCTATCAAACGGTTGATATATTATTGAATCTGTTATATATATATATATCAGTTGCTTCAGCTACTGAAAGGGTCTATTTCTGCCCGATGAAGACGAATGTCGAAATATCGTTGTGAGTCTTTTTTGTGTGTGGTTTTACCTGTTTTTCTCTTTCCTGTGTGAATCATATATATTATATATATATTATACTATAGTACACATACTCTAGTTTATGTATGTATTAATTTTATTGATACTGCAGTCACTTAAATGATTATTTTAGTAAAACAGGGATGTGGAAATGATTAAAGTCATATATTTTAAATATAAAAAAGTATAGCAGGAACTGGACAGTCTCCATAAGATCTAGCGCCACTTGTATGTTAATGCAAAAACATTTAGGTAGAGCACACTTGAGTGATGAATATGTTTGAAAGAAACCACAATGCCTAGTAATAATAAACTAATACAAATATATATATATGTATATATACTTAATGCATTTGCTATAGGCCTATTATATATAACAAGATTTTACACTAAATACGTGAAATAACAATCAGCAATCAAAAAGACTAAGAGAATCTTTCAACCGTTACAAGTGATCTTCGTCAGAGTCAAATCCGAACTGGCTTGTCAAATTCAGTTGGGATTTAACTCTGACGAAGACCAATTGTTATAGTTGAAATATCTTTTCTATTTTTTCTCATTTCTTATTGTGGTTTGGCTTTTATATTACATATACAATACTATCATCATTTTTGTAAATTCACATTAATTTAGAATATATTTCTTTTATGTTTTATCAATTTTAAATTATTTACAACTAAAGCCTTAGATGTATTCTGTATATACAGATCCTCTCCTGCTTCAAGTTTTATTAAAAGTTTCTAAATATGGAGAAATAGTAATGCTTGCATATGCTTGTAGTTGACATATCCAAACAGCCTATTTATTTGCATGTAGCGAAACTTGTTTGCCTTATAGCAAAGACTTAATATATTTTTCCTTTCTATCTGTTATAAATATTGAAGAATTTGATTGATCTAGAATGTTTTCTTGGTGACGTCTTTAACCGACAAACCGACAGAAATTTTTTTAAGGGTGGATTTGGTTTCTCTAATGAAACGTAAAGAAAACGTGAAATGAGTCAGTTGTAATCAATAAACAGACAAAACTTTTCTTTCATTTATATAGATATACTTGTGTTACTGTCAGCAGCGAGCACACAATCCCTTGGGCTACTCTGGTTCTATACATTACTTTATTACCAGTGTTTATGTGACGCAAATATTAAATTGCAAAAAATTTTTTTGTTCAATATCTTTATTCTACATTTCCACTACTGTCATCGGTGAGCAAGCAAGCCACTGGCTACCCTGGATCCAATTTTTGGAATTAAATAATAATTTTCTTTTATTTAACATTATTCAGGTAATAAGTAAAATATATTATAATTTGAGGTTTCCAACTCCACGGAAAATTGGTGAACAAACAAACAAACAAACTCACGAACTTTATATAGAGAGGTATTTGAATATTTTTTCTTACCATAAACCATTTTTTTTTTGAGTAATTTCAAGAAAAAAATTTAATACTAGCAGTCAATTTAATTTAAAGCAATGGACTTTAAGATAATAAACTCAAACTTCTATTCTATTTATTTGTAATTAGTTTTTTGAATACCATTTTTTTTTAAAAAAAAATTTTAGTTATTGACTTTTTTTTCGCTGCAGTAATTATGATTTATTACATCTTTATATACTGACTGCTATCCATTACTGCGTCATTCGTTTTTCCCTCTCGTAAGATTCTTTTTCTCTTGCAAGAAATGTCTCTGAAAGAAACCCTTTTCATGTAGAGATTTGTCAAGAGTCAGCCTCCAGGGATCTTGAACAGACAGTGTCATTTATATGTTGATTGCTGGCTGGGCTCAAGATAAAGCGTTCAAGCCTTTATAAACTACCGTCATGAGTCTCAAATAATTGAATCAATGATCCCTATAAATCCTAGTAATTAACAAGATAGTTAATCATAGAATATTAAGCCAATCATTTATTAGCAGGATACTCGAGTCTATTGTAATTAATCCCGTTGTTCTCTTGAATAGCTGGAATCGATATAAACTGCTTGATCTGCAACAGCATAAATGATTGTTCTACCATCAACCACTTCTTCATTTACCATCACTTTAATTCTACCGTTTACATAAAATTATAAGTACGAATATTTGTGTATTTTGGGAGCAGACCTTCAATCAAACATGTTTTATTTCCACCTTTCTGGTAAAATATAAAGTAATTCACCAAAAGATTTATTCTTGACTTTCATTTTATTCACTAAACAAGTTTTAACCATAACAAACAAATTAACATTACATACAAATTATATACGACGTTTCGGTCAGCTCTGACCATCTTCAGGGACTAATAACTAAATCATAACAGAACTGAAATACAAAAATAAGAACTATCTAAATTATGAACACAATTATTAACATCCTAACAGAATAAGAAATATTTACATGAATTGAGTGAGAGGTTATACACGTTATAACGGTCCTCAGGGTTGCTATTAATTAAAAGTACTAACGAATTTGAAAATAATCACGGATTGAACTTAATATCCTACGTTCCTGCATGCAGTTTTAAAATTCTTGAGAAGCTCGTGGTCTGGTTGTTCAGGTTCGGCTTCTTTTCTCTTATGCACACAGCGATTCCACAATGTGTAGCCTTCTCAGGTCCATAGTGAGAAAACTTGAAAAATTAACTCGGAAAAGAACATAAGTTAAAATTGGCATAATTTTTAATAAAATAAAATTATAAATAAACATTTGTGACATCATTATTATATATTAATCATATATTATAAAAATACGGCTATATTTCTTAGACTCTATAATACTAGTATAAAAAATTATCATATTTCTTATATTATGGTAATCTAATATTACCATAAGAATATTACACCATAAATATTACTTAGTAATATTACCATTGGTATATTACCAAGGAAATGGTAATCTAGTATTATAATAAGATCATAAAAAGTATAAATCAACTTTTCTCAGAGCAGCTAGTTAAGAATTGATCCAAATCAAACAAGTTTTTCATATAAACTTAAGCCCAAATTGAAACGTTTGCGATTTCATTTGTAATTCAATTTTTGTTGTCAATTTTCCATATGTCAATTTTATATGGCGTTTGAAGATTATTTTTGAAATAAATTATGCATAAATTATTATATACCTGAACTTATAATAAAATAATAAAAAAATATAACAAAAACCGACATTTTTATTTTGCTGCAATGCAGTGGTCAAAATATTTATGTAGATTACGTCACAATGTCCATTATCTCGTCAATTTACTTCTAAATAGAAAGAAAATTTGTCTCCTACACACTCATTCTCTCTCTCACTGTCAAACTTTCTCTTTCTCTGTCTAACTATCTATTTATCTATCAATGAATGTATGAGATTCTCGTTAGGTTCTCTACTATCGTATCATAAACACATACAAATGTATCCTTACAATTTTTAAACACCTGTTCAAATAAAGTATCTATTAATGAAAATTTTGTCTGTTTTACTTTAATTGATATTAAAATGAATCATCACATTATATGCAGAAAAACGTATAGATCAGGATAGTAATAAATGACTGCAATATAGATTGGTATTCTCTTTCTCCATTTTATTTATACTTCAAAAACTCCCAAACTTTTATCATAAATATTGGAGACCAGCGACTGGTCTCCAAACGTCGCTTCACAAGTACGCTTGGTGTCCCTATCTCAACTCTCTTGATGAGGGTTCAACCGTAAATTGGAGACAGTAAGTGTGTTTGTTCCTTAGTTCTGTGTTTGTGATTCGCCGTGAAACATATATATATATATATATATATTATATATATATATAATATATATATACACTTTAACACATAGAAAAGAACACAGAAAGACACTACAGAATATATAGAATATATATATATATAAACACTAATAAATTCTCGACCGTGTGACAGATATACAACTAAAAAAATGATTGATCGGGATGCGGTCAGTTTCTTCCACTTTCAATTCAAACTCTCATTGCCGACGTTTCGATTTTATTTAAAATCTTTTTCCAAAGGCCTACAAACAGAGGAAAACAAGAATTTTTAATACGTACATTTTTTTAAAACACAAACAAAAGAAGTACACTATGATCAGCAGTACAGTAACCAATAACTCCTATTGCTGTAGCAGGTTGAATAGTTACCTGCTTATCAGCTGTACAGAGTCGGTTATTAACGGTTTTCATTTGAATAGTTTAAGCGTCATTACTAGTTCAGAAATGTAATTGTAATAGTTCCTTCAATTGCCAATACTCCTACTTGTGTAAGTACATTGTAAAAAAACTTTGTTTTTATAGTTAGATTCCATCTTTTTCTCTTTTTTATTATTCTGTCATTGTTATCCTAATACTCAAGATTGTATTTAATTTTTCATAGTGTACTTCTTTTGTTTGTGTTTTAAAAAAATGTACGTATTAAAAATTCTTGTTTTCCTCTGTTTGTAGGCCTTTGGAAAAAGATTTTAAATAAAATCGAAACGTCGGCAATGAGAGTTTGAATTGAAAGTGGAAGAAACTGACCGCATCCCGATCAATCATTTTTTTTAGTTGTATATATATATATATATATATATATATATATAGTTTTAAAACGCAATGGGAACTAGTATGGCCCCATCTTTCGCATGTCTGTTCATGGCAAAGCTAGAACAGGCCTTTCTCAATACCTGCTCTCTCTTGCCCCTTCTCTATACCCGTTACATAGATGATATCTTTTTTATATGGCCCCACGGGGAAGCCAATTTGACATCTTTTATCAACTCATTTGAACATTTTTCCCCCTATATATATATATATATATATATATATACAATTAAAAGAAACGGTCCAGCGGACTTTTTTAAATAAAATACATTCAAAACGAAGGAAACACACAGAAAGACACAGACATAACTCACATCGATATTTCGACCATCGTCGTCATCAGGAGGTGCGAAGAGCGAAGAGTCCCGCAGGAAGGCAGGGCAGGTCGTCGCCCTGTAAAATAACAATAATATACATAACTGCAACAACTTAATCCCTAACAACAATAAGAATATTATAAACCTTTCTTCCCACAATTTGAGTACAGCTAAAGCCAGTATTCTTTCTAAGGGTCTTAGTCCAGCTGACAGTTGGGTTTTTGACTCTGTCGAAGACCGCTTGTTACGGTTGAAAGATCTTAGTATTGTTTTCCCATTTTCTTATTGTGGTTTGATCATTGATTGTTATTTCACGTGTTTATATGAAATATTTATATATACATATATATATAGTTCAATGTAGAAAAAGAAACGTAGATAAATTAAAAGCACACATTTACAGTCTCTATTTTTCGGTTTGAGACCGTCTCCAACCGCCTCTGAACCAGTGTTCTTGGTTTCCCTCTCTTATCTCTCCTGAAGATGGTTCAAACCAAAAATTAGAGACTGTAAGTGATTGCTTTTAATTTCTCTATGTTTCTTTTTCTACACTGAACTATATTTGTCCGTTTCGGATCGTATTTCCAACAAAAAAGTATATATACATATACTTCGAATAAAATGAAAGGTCTGTGTGGACAATAAACACTTTAACACAGAGAAAAGAACAGAGAAAGACACTACAGAACTCACTTCGATATTTCGACATCCGTCGTCATCGGGAAGAAGTGCGAAGTACTCGCGTTGAAAAGCAAACTGCTACTCTATCAGTAGTTGAGTAGCAGTTTGCTTCTCAACGCGAGTACTTCGCACTTCTTCCCGATGACAACGGATGTCGAAATATCGAAGTGAGTTCTGTAGTGTCTTTCTGTGTTCTTTTCTCTGTGTTAAAGTGTTTATTGTCCACACGGACCTTTCATTTTATTCGAAGTATATATATATTCACTGTTTTGTTATTGAGGGCTAGGTCAAATACTATTTTATTTGACCTAGCCCTCAATAACAAAACAGTGAATAGAATAGAAGAGGTCAATAACAATTTTTGAGTTTATATATATATATAAAGATTTCACAATAAACACGTGAAATAACAAACGTGTTTCCCCAAACATCCCTTTCTGGACATTAGTCCTTTCCTGCGCGTTCACCCTTTTAAAATACCACTCTTCCCTCCCACTCTTCTCAACTCCTCACCAGATGTTCTCTGCATCTAGTGTTTCAGTTGGGCTTTTGACTCTGTTGAAGACCGCTTGTTACGGTTGAAAGATCTTAGTATTGTTTTCCCATTTCATATTGTGGTTTGATCATTGATTGTTATTTCACGTGTTTATGTGAAATCTTTTTATCAATTTATATATATGTATGTAGTTCACACAGGAAAGAGAAAAACAAATAAAGATACACACAAAAGACTCACAACGTGGTATATGTGGTATATATATACCACATATTACATAATAAACATGTGAAATAAAAATCAATGTCTAAACCACAGTAGAATCTTTATATCTCACTGAGAGTTATAAATATAGCCTTTCCTTTCATTTATAACTGTAAGTGAGAACTCATACGGTTACTTGGTACTTTCAAAGTTGCCCTAAAGGGTTAAAGGCCGGGTGAAATTTAATATTATTTTATCTGCAGTATGTTCAACACGTAGTCACACTAATGTGTAGATAGTGGCAGAGACCGTTGAGCGAAATATCTTGATCTTTTCTGTTTATATTCTTAAAAGCTTAGTTCCATCTCCTTTATATTTTAACGCAATATTCCTCCAAAATCTTTTACAATATTTATATAAATAACATGTGATAATCACAAATATTTGATAGATATTATTTTCTGTGTGTAGCATATTGTTAAAACATTGACACAACAATTGGAGGGAATTCAAAAATTACATCTCTATACCCTTTTTTTTTTTTTTTTTTTTTAGTTTTGACGTAATTTCTGGATTCCCTCAATATGAGTAAATTCCACACTATACCAGATTGCAAAACTTATGAACGACAATTCGATATTACAATAAAATATTAGATTACTTTTTTCTACTATACATAGACTATACTAAATGAAGGTTGAGGTTATTGACCTTTTTTAATTTGATACAAAATTGTATTTTTGTATATATTTTAAAATTTCTTATTAATATTAAATATTATAAATTCTTTAATACTATATATATATATATATATATATACCTGTCTACTTCTACTTCTACTTCTTCCATCTTTAATCACCCCCCTTCTATTTCCTACCGTAAACCTGCCAATCTAAAAAGCATTTTCTCTCATATTTCCCCTCAGCCTTCCAATCCTGTTCCTGGAATGAAACAATGTGGACGCCGTGGCTGTCAAACTTGCCTGATTGTAAATCCTAATCCTTCCTTCGATTCCCCTCTCCACCATAGTTCCTACCCGGTTCAGGTCAATTCCTCCTGTACCTCGAGCAACTGTGTTTACCGACTGGATTGCACTCAGTGTGACTCCTTTTACGTTGGCTTAACTTCTAATAAGTTGAGCCTTCGTATGAATGGTCATAGGGCTTCAGTCGGTCAACGCAGTAACTATCCTGTAGCCATCCATGCGAACTCGCATGGACTCAGTTTCAATGACTGTTTCAGGGTTCAGATCCTGAAACAGATCCCCGAATCCAACAATAAAGTTACCCTAAGAGCTTCAGAGGAGGCATACATATGCTTACTTGATGCTCGCTCTTCCCCCGGACTCAACCTCAACCGATAATTTATTTATGATTTATTTATTTATTTATTATTTTTTATTTAATTATTTATTATTTTTTATTTATTTATTATTTTTTATTTATTTATTTATTATTTTTTATTTATTTATTATTTTTTATTTATTTATTTATTATTTTACTTTTTATTTATTATTTTTATTAATTTTAATTTGATTTATCTACTTTTTTATAATTTTTTATAGTTATAATTTTTGCTCGTTCCTTTTACGTCTTAATTTGGCTCTTCATTTCCTTCCCTCCCTTCCCCCGCTTGGTGGTAAGTGGTGGGGTACTGGCTGCGGTTTCCGAGTTCAGTACCGCCCTGTCTTCCTGCGGGACTCTTCGCTCTTCGCTCTTCGCACCTCCTGATGACGACGATTGTCGAAATATCGATGTGAGTTATGTCTGTGTCTTTCTGTGTGTTTCCTTCGTTTTTTAATTTATTATATATAATATATATATATCTTATATATAATTACTAGAACTTCCTTATAAATATTAAAATTCGTTCAAAGTTTTAAATATTTTTTTTTATACAAAAGCATTACTCTATAAAATCTTTAAAATAATGAAAAACCTTAAACTTAATTTGTGATTCATATCTGGATAGCATTTACAGTGTTCTTTTATCGAAAAAATAAATTATGATCTTTAAAAACTAGAATAAATAAATATTCAAACTAAGTACTAATGTATAATAGAAATAGAGGAAACTGTCATTCTTCGTAAGATGTCGTTGCGAGGTATAACGGTTTCCCCTATTTCTAATATAAATCATAGTAACTTTGTTGGTAGTGACAATATGCATGTATTTAAATACTTAGATTAAAAATAATGTATTTTTACTGCGTATGCATTTAATTTTGAATAATGGAATTGTTTAAAATTAGAATGAATAGAAAGTGTGTAGAGAGGAAATGATTTTACAAATTTTAGGCAATGAATTAAAGATGAATGACGTTTTTAAGGGAGAATGAATGTTGGCGGAGAGAGGAATGACACAACAAGTATGGGAATGAGTTCAGGGAGGTAAGGAAGGAGTGTATAAGGGTTATATATATATATATATAATATATATACGAGTTCGAGATTAACAAAGAGCAACACACAAAGTAGGAAACACACTTACGGACTCAAATTTTCGGGTAATCCGTCTTCAGGAGAAAAGAGAATGGGAGGACCAAGCACGTTGTAGGCGCAACGGCAAGTACCCGTTAACTTGGGTTACTTGCCGTTGCGCCTACAACGTGCTTGGTCTCCCATTCTCTTTTCTCCTGAAGACGGATTACCCGAAAAATTTGAGTCTGTAAGTGTGTTTCCCTACTTTGTGTGTTGCTCTTTGTTAATCTCGAACTCGTATATATATATATAAATATATAAAGAATATACCTTAACTTGGGTTACTTGCCGTTGCGCCTACAACGTGCTTGGTCTCCCATTCTCTTTTCTCCTGAAGACGGATTACCCAAAAATTTGAGTCTGTAAGTGTGTTTCCCTACTTTGTGTGTTGCTCTTTGTTAATCTCGAACTCGTATTGTGTCCAGTTTGGATCGTATTTCGTTTTATCAGTGAATATATATATATATATATATATATATATATATATATATATATATACCTTTAAAGTACACAAAGCACGACACAGAAAAAAGAATAAAAAGAACACTTACAGAATTCAATAGTTTGAACTGTTGTTCATCATCAGGAGTAGACTAGAAGAGATCTCTCTCACTTCGTCCTCTCTTCTAGTCTGCTCCTGATGACGAACAACAGTTCCAACTATTGAATTCTGTAAGTGTTCTTTTTATTCTTTTTTCTGTGCCGTGTTTTGTTGAATTTAAAGTTTTATAGTCCTTGTGGACCGTATTCTTATATTTAGTATTTATATATATCATCAAACCAAAATAAGAAATGGGAAAACAAGACTAAGATCTTTCAACCGTAACAAGCGGTCTTCGTCAGAGTCAAAAACCCGACTGACTCTGTCTTTATTTATCGATATATATATATATATATATATATATTATAGAGAAGAGAGAGAGAGAGAATGAGAGAGTGAGAGGGAGGTGAGTGCAATTAGAGTATTGCACGGCAATAGAGCATACGCAGTGGCACGTATAAACTAGCTCGTCCTATTTCTCTGTTTGCCTTTGTCTTTCTTTATAAGTTTCCTTTCTTCTATTTCAAATTACGACTTTTCTTACTCTGTATACTTTTCCGCCTCATAATTTGAGCACCCCCCCCTCCCACCCACCACACACACACACCCCTTTCAAAAGGTTTTCCTCTATTAACTTCATCTATCTATAAAGGAACTCGATTTAGTTATAATATTCATTCTTCTAAAAACTTTTATAAGTTACATTACGTCCACATTACTGCTATGACTCATCTAATAATAGCATATACAGCCATTCTCTAGACCAGTTAAATGAAATGAAGGCAAGGAGTTCTCGCTAAGGAGCTTAGTCTCTACTCTCGGTCCCCAGTAACGAGGGTCCTCTTTTTTCAGGTTATCAATATACTTATTCCTTCCAGCCCTTCTTGGCCAATTTTTTTTTTTTTTTTTTTGCTGTCCGAAATCGCCAAACAGCTTAACATCCCACTAAATATATGTGTTAAAGTCTATTGAAAATTACTTCTAGAATGTTTGCAGGGATCATGTACTCCTCTTGATCGCATAGGCTTACCAAAAAATGTCTCAAGTCAAATATTTTTTTACCAAAACTTTATATTATAAAAATATAAATTTTTGATTTTATTTATTTAATTTTTTCAAAAAAAAAATTTAAAATTTATTAGGTTATTGGATTTCCAATACTTCTGAATTCATTTCGAAATTTTTGTTTATAATAACTGGATGTATTTTGTCGAGTGCGCACATGAGTATATATCAAAAAGTTTTCAACATAATACACGTCTCACCGTCGAGTGTAACATGTCTCATGTTCTACAGATTTATAGTTATTTAAGCAGAAAAAATTAAAACCGTTATTTATCCGTAAATAGTCAAAATGTATACGATTTTTTTCATTTTTTTCTGGTCATTTAAGATTTTGAACTCCATGTTGCTTTAAAGTGAATAATCCTAGATCAAAATTATTGTATTTTATATAACAGCAAGAAGCAATAAACACTAAAAATAGCTAATACTATATCATTAGTATGATATAGTATTATTATTAAATACTAATAAATTAAATACTAAATAAATTAGTATTAAATAGTATGATATAGTATTAAACAAACACTTCTCAGGTTTGTTTAACTTATTTTATACTTTACTTCTAGTAAAGTATCGCAGCCATGGAAAAATTCAATCCCAATGTGTTAACATGTTTTGGGGTGTGTGAAAATGGGTTTTTTGATCTTTTTGTTATAATTTAAGTATAGTAATCAAGAAAAATGAATGTTGAGTTTTGTATAGATTTGTATGTTTTGAGGTCCTAAAAGATGATTTGGTAGATTTTCTTTTGATGATGCCTTTGTGCCTGTATGTAAGTGTGGGTGGGGGGGATGTGAATCCTCAAGATTGTGCGACGGTACCATTTGATGAATAACATTTGTATTTCGCACAAAAATGGCACCTATAATGTCAATGATCTTGTTATTTTAGGACAATATTAAAAGAAAAAACAATTTAGAGTGGTCAGGTTCACTCAATGGTTAACGTACTCGTCTCTCAAGTGGTAGGTCCGGAGTTCGATACCCACCTGGCCCTCGATTTATTCACTTGGAAGATGAATAAATTTGACCACGTCGTCCCTCGGAGAGGACGTTTAAACTGTCGGTCCTGAGCCTGTACGATGTCAGGTACCTATTAAAGACTCGTACTCTCTACATACACTTCAGTTAGGCAAAATTTAGGACTCCCAATGTAGAATCAACAGGTAATGTGGTTGACCCATTAGCATATGAAAGTTATGAACATAAATTTGAAGTTACATGTTGTTACCTATAAGCTGTATAAGTTAAAATTTTTAGGTTTTACTGCCAAAAACACCTTACTTGTCATTAAAAATTCTAAAATTTTTGTCAATTTTTAATGCTATTAATTTTATAAGAAGTCAATAATTTCAATGCTTTATTGTTAGCACGTTATCATAGAAAAATCAATTTTTTGTACAAATCGTGTTGTTCGACAACTTTTTGTTTATATTTTTTGATATTTATTTTAACGTGCTAACAATAAAGTATTGAAATTATTGGCTTCTTATAAAATTAATAGCAGTAACAAAAATGACAAAAATTTCAGAATTTTTAATGATAAGTAAGGTGTTTTTGGCAGTAAAACCTAAACATTTTAACGTATACAGCTTATAGGTAACAACCTGTAACTTTAAATTTATGTTCATATAGCTTTCATTATTCTATATCAATATCTTTATATTACGTTTATACGATAGGTGTATTAAGATAAAACCAAAACTCAGTTGTTAGTCAAAGAGTTTGATCTTATGTTTGTTGTAAAGTTAAGTGTAAGCCACATTTATAATAATTTAATAGCAAGAAATGCATTCCCACTTCTATTATGAATTTGGATCTCTTCAAATGATTTGTTGACTATGAAATACTTGAAGACCAGTTCAATGTAAAATTATGTTTACACACAAAAAAAAAATAATAAAATGTTTCAAACCTAATTAGAGAAATGACTTTCAAAAGACAAATTCACGTTATCATGTTTTGAAATGATAAACAAAAAGCAGTTAAAGTAATTAGTGCTGAAACTTGTTTTATTGTGAACAAAGGAATCAAAAAAAAAAAAGAAAATATCCTTCTTGAATGAAGCACGTACTATAAAAATGGAATCGCCGTGAGGTGGACAACCAAATAGTTTGTTTTTAAGATTCAGATTCCAGAACATTGTAAAAAAAAATTTTTTTTAACCCTTAGATATCTCTTTATATTTTTTTTTTCTTAAAAAGAAAATATCTGTTTAAAAATAAAAATTCGTTAACACTAAAGATCGTTGATTTGCAATAAACCACACGTTTTGATCAATCAAAGTCACATTTTACACAAAATAGTCAATATGTACTTTATTGTTTTTGATATAAAAGTCATTTTTGTTGTGTCCATTGGTTTCATTACGATTTACAGTTTTAATATAAGGATATCAGGAGGAACCTGGTAAAGCGACTGCCACTTCTTTGTATACTACACCAAATATAATTTTCTAGCCATTCATTCCATCAAAGTTCTGCATTTTTTAAATATCATGCCACGATTGTTTAACATTTCATCATGTTTTATTATACAATATCATGGTATGCGGCACGAGTACCAACTTTTGTAAATAGTTCTTTTTATTCCAATGCTCTATTTTTCCTCAGTTAACTTTTAAGTTTGCAATTTCAAATGAATTTCGGTTTGAAAATTCTTAAATTTAGTTTGATACTTCATTGTTAGTACTAAGCTTGAACTGCATCTTATCGCAGAGGGGAGGGCAATATCGAGTCTGATATAAATAGACGTCAAAACCATAACGGCTACTTGTCGATAAAGTTGTCGGTAAATGGCTATTAGTTCCTCCAGCTGTTAGGAAAGTTTTAACGAAGTCAAACTTTGGCTGTATGAATGCGTCTTTATTTACCCTGAACACTGTTTGGAGAGAAGGAACTATTCCAAGAGTTCCGTTATTTTAAAGTTTGGCTTTTTCTATAAATCAAATCTTATGTAAATATTTATGAGATAAATTATGAAAATTTATAGAAATTTTATACATTTATATTTAGGGGCACATCACAAATCAAGATTTAAAGTATATTCAGTACAATAAACAAGCTGGGAAACACAGGTAAATTGAGGTAATATAGGTAATATTACTTACATCTATAACATATATAATATTATCTGTAACAAGGTAACATTATCTATAACATAATAGATAATGGTACTATTTCTATCAAACATTATATCAAAACTATGTTTTAGTGAGATTGAAGATTTTACAAAAACATAGTTTTAATCTGACTAAAAACATTAATATTGTTCATTTTAATTGTAAGTTTCATGAAATGAGCCTTTGAAGTCTTTGAAGTCTTTGAAATTAACAGATTAATACATTTTAATTTTCTCTTACGCTTAAATAAAAGAAATGTATAAAGTTTACCTATAGGCTGATACTTGATCAACTTGGTTTTGGTTAGTGATAATTTATTGGCAAATAAATATTTAAAAACAATTAGTAAAAAACAGTTGAGAGAAAATAATCTAAAGCAATTACTGGAATGGGCAATGTTTGATGTGAAGTCATTGAAGTAGTTGTTTAAAGTGATAATAAACAAATAATAAACAGAGATACACAGACGTATTTAAAGTAAAAAGACTTAATTACGTTTAAAACTGTTATGTTTAATTTATGTTCAGTTTCTTATTGTAATAATTCTTGTAATACAATTATTAGGATAATTACGAATAATTAAATTATCTTTTACAAACGATAATTGTTGTAAGACAATTATCACGATAATTAGGAATAATTACAATAATTTAATTATCTTTTACAAACGACGCGTAATCACTAATAATTATGAAGTGATTAGTGTTTTTATTATACCAATTGGACACCACTGTACCGTTAATACACAAGTTATTAACTGAATGACGTGCACTAAGAAGAATAAACATACATCATTAAATCACTGTAAATAATGAGATGGTACAACCTAGCATTGTCTTAAGGGACACTTTTGAAAAAAGTTGTTGTTTCAATAATTTTATTGAATTCGGTCCACAAGGATTTGATTAAAGTTTCTAGTCAGGTTTTTCGTTTTTATTTTATATTAATAAGATGCAATCTACGCAGATTATCATTCGTACTCACTTTTAAGTGAGCTATAGGGCTTTGATTCAGTTTACACCAGTGTATATATTGGTTAGTGTATACCGTTAAGTAATATCGTTCTCAGTAAATGAAGTTCTATAGTTATTTGTGACTGACGAATTTGAAAGCGGATGACGTAAACAACTACGTTCTGAAGCAGCTCCCTGTCCCGACACTGAAACGGTTAACCTCCATATTTAATGCTTGCATTAAAATAGGTTATTTTCCGTCAGCTTGGAAACAAGCCAGGATAATCCTTATCCCGAAATCGGGTAAGGATCCAACATTACCATCAAGCTACAGGCCAATAAGTTTACTTAGCTCAATGAGCAAGGTATTCGAAAAGGCCTTACTTAAACACGTATCCGAGTCTCTCCAGTTTACAGACATTCAGTTTGGATACAGGAAAGGACAGGGATGCGTTCAGTTACTGCGACACACCCTCAACTTCTTATACTATGCTAAGCAAAGAAAGCTTAGAACATACACCCTAGCCATCGACCTTAACAAGGCCTTTGATTGCGTCTGGCACGAAGGCATTGTTAAGAAACTAGGAGACGCTGGGCTTCCCCAATGGTTCCAAAGGATCGTTCACTCTTATCTAACTGAACGATCCTTTAGAGTTAACGCCCGAAACACTCTATCCTCTGAATACGGGATTGAGAGGGTGTACCCAAGGTTCTTGTCTTGGTCCCATCCTTTTCAACCTTTATTTACTGGACTTTCCCAAGTGAATAAAAATAACAGAAACATGCAAACACTAGAGGGGATCTATGCAGATGACATATTGGTCTTGTGCAGGTCCTTCTTCATAGAAGCCCTCTAAGACAGTTCCAACAACATGTTGACAGGATAGTGGAGTGGACTAAGGTGTGGAGGATGGATATCTATCCATCCAAATGCACTTTCACTGTCAACCTTCGCAAGAGGCTCGGATACACATCTACACTGCGCATACACGATCAAGACATACCAACTACAAAAACATTTAGGTACCTTGGTGTCAACATCGACTCTGGAATTACCTTAAGGGATCATGTTGCATGCACTCTTGGCAGAGCTTATGGGGCCAGGAGTATCATTTATCACCTTATAAAACCTGTCTCTGAACTGTCTCTCGGAACCAGGGTCAATCTATACAAGGCACTGTTGAGGCCAATAATCACGTACGGGGTGACTGCCTGGCTAAACCGGTGTAAGCTGATGAGGGATTTACGCATATCAGCATAAAACCCTCCGGATTATCCTCACCCGTTACGCCCGAACGAGTTCTCCACCAAGAGGTCAAACTGGAGCGCCTGTCCAGGTTTATTCGAAATCTGGGAAGGAAGGAAATTGCAGCAACGCGGACTCACTAACCCGCTGGTAACGAGCATCAAGACACTCCTGAGTCAGGATGTTCAGAATGAACAAGACCTGCTGCCGAGGAAGGCTATGGCTTTCGGCTTGCGGTAGAGGCAACCCAGAAGATTTGACGGGATTCTTCAACAACATTACTAACCTGGAAGTATTTTAACAAATAATATTGTTTTAATAGTACATTACTACTATATTTAAATTTATACTACTATCATAATTAATATAGTTCTTATTGTCAATTTATATTATTATTTTTATTGTTGTTATTATTTAAATTATAACTAGTGTTATTATTCTTATTAGTAGTATCACCAAATAATTACTATTATACATAATTATTATAATTTATTATTTTATTATTATTTAATTA